>CM021104.1:555995082-556061768 GCA_007115665.2 Sequoiadendron giganteum | reverse complement strand
GACTCTAGTTTGCATCATCTTCAAATTTCTCACGGTTTAGCCGCTATAGGTGCCCGAATGTGAAGATTTAGTTAAAAATAATAATTTTAGTGTCCAGTTTGGCCAAAAATTGTAAACCACTATTGTGGGATCAGCCTTCTTTGAGGGAGGGCTATCAAACGATCTCGGAGGAGTCTCAACAAGATACTCTCTTGATCAATAGTAGAAGATGTTCCTTTATTTTTCAACAAAGATGTTTCTTGCTTAGTGCAAGATATCATACCTACACAAGACTGTAGATTGCGAGATTTTGTACCCTCCTTTACAGGAGGGTGTAAAATCTATCAAATTAGAATCATTATTGTTTTGTGTGATGACATTAATGTTAAGCGATCAGGACTTCTTTGTTTCTTTCATTTCTTTCGAAGGACAATAACCAAGACCATTAGTGTCTATCAATTCAGGATGAACTAATGTTAAAGTTGGTTTAGAAGAACCCTTTGTAAGAGTGTTGATATTAAGTGAAGGTGTTTTTGTTTCTTTTATTTCTATCAAAGGACAATAACAAATTCCATGAGTTGTTTCTTGCATGTTAGGTTCTATAGGGACACGGATACCTTGTTCTCTAGCACCACATCCTTTTCCACTATAACCAAGTTGCTTCATAAGTTTGTAACCCCTTCCGTAAATTTTTTTCATTTCTTTCAGATTTGGTGGTTGTTCATAATCAACTTCATCAAAATTTGCAATGTAATTTGCTTGATTTTCTAAAGTAGTCGAGATGGATGCTTCTGAATTTTGTGTTGAATTTTGTGTTGACATCACTACTTTTTCGTTTCCCTTTTGTTTTTTATCTTGTATTTTCCCATGAATGTAGGTGTGAAATCTAAGGAACCCCAATCGTCTTCCAATAGCTTAGTGACTTCATCCATTTTCTTATTTTGTTCTTCTTCCTTCATAACTTCCTTTTTTGTAGCCGATTCTAGTTCTTCCAAAGGATCTCGTCCTTCTCTATCAGTAATCAAACAACTTTCAAGTTCAAGATCAGTCTTGAGTGTGTAAACTTTATTGTCATAGATTTACTTCATTACGCGATGAAGGGTAGAAGGTACCCCATTCATTGCATGAATCCATGGTCTTCCTAAAAGGAGGTTGTATGAAATATCATCAGGTATAACGTGGACCGGAGTTTGTAATGTTACTTTCCCAACTTTAATGGGTAATGTGATGACTCCCAGGGGTTGTTTTCCTATATTATCAAATCCATAGATAGATAAAGAATCAGGTTTAATATCGCTTCTACTCATTTTGATATTTTCCAAAAGGCTCACACTACACACATATTTCAGAGCTGAACCATTGTCAACAAGGGTTTGTTTTATCGCAGTTTGATTAACATAAACTATGACATCGAAAGCTTCATTTCATTTTTTCTACTCTAACGAAGGCAACTCATCTTGACGGAAATTAATGTCTAAGATTTCTTGGTTTATAGCTTGAATTTGGGTTGCTACTTAATTTGATTGCACATTAGGAACGGTAGGAATTTGTTGTAAATCACTTTGAAGCATGTTATGATAAATAGGTGAGACTTGAAAAAGGTACCATAAGGATATCTTAGCAGGAGTATTTTTAAGTTGTTCAAGAGGATTATACTCCTTTCCACTTTGTAAAGGCAAATGAGGAGGACAAGGCAAGATGGGGTTAGGAAATGGGAGGGATGTTGGAGTTGTTTATCTTGGTTGTGGATTATTCCTAGTGTTATATGTATGAGCAGCAGTATTATAACTTGGTTGTTGCGAAACAGTATTCTTAGGTGGTTCGAGGATAAGGACGGGTTTGGTTTCAATTTGTGGTCATTGTGAGGTTGGTTCAATAATTAGAGGATTCTTAGGATGTCCCATAGGGTATTTAGAAGGTCCAATAATCAAGGGGGGTCTAGCAAACACTTTTGCATTCATAACCTCAGTGGTTTCAGTTTGATGTCTTTCTAATGAAGGGGAATCTAGTGTCATCTTTTCACCATCATCTAAGGAAGTCACATCACTATTGTTGTCATTTTATTCCACCATGATATCCTCCCTAGGAGGAGAGTTTTTAAGAGAACTACAAACTAGATGTTCATGACATTCATTGTTTGGTTCTTCTAAAGTGAATTCATCACAAGTAAGGGAGTCATCAATGGTTGGATTGTCTTGTTTCTCAGTAATGTTTTCCTTAGGGGAAGAGAGGCAACTAAGATTCTCATGACTCTCATTGGTTGGATTTTCTATCAAAGTATCTTCTTTAGAGATATTAGGAGAAGGTCCAATTTGATTGTTATGATTGTCCATGATTTCATCCTTTTTCTCTAAGGTCTCATTCTCTTGTATCATAACTTCTACCCTAGTAGGAGGACTTTTAAGAGGTTGATCACATTCCATGATTGTATTGTGTAAAGTAGCTTCATCACAAATAGGGGAGGCATCGAGAGAAGGAGAATCATGCTTTTCATGCTTACCAATGATTGAATCCTTTTGTTTGAATATGTCTTTCCAAATGTTAGGGACATTAGGAAGGAGAGAAATAATTCTATAACTTTCAATCCACATGTCCTCCTCACAAATGTGAATTTCATGATCGTTCTCGATTGTATCCTCTTTCACTAAAGCATACTCACGATTAGGGGAGGTGTTGAGGGATGAATTTAGACTAAGTAAAGTAGTGGCAATCATCTCATCTTTTTGTGTTATAATATCTTCCCAAGGGGTAGGAGGAGAAGTGCAAGCAAGACTTTCATGATTCTCAACGATTGCATCTTCTTTCACCAAGATACCTTCATCACTAATAGGAGAGGTATTGGGAGAAGAACAACTATGATCTTCATGATTATCTATGCTTGTATCCTCTTCTATCACATCATGCCCACAAATAGGTAGAGATTTAAGGCAAGTGTCAACATTTTCACTCTCTTGCACTAAGAGACTCCCATAACTAGAAAATGTATTGAATGAGTGACTAACATGCTTATTGACTAACTTTTTCTTTGCAAACTTGGAAAAGACGAATACTAACATTTGTGAAAATTAATCTTATGACATGCAATGAAATGGTCTAGAATGAAATGCAATTTTCAAATTCCACACAATGCAATAAACTAAAAATGAAATGTTGTAAATGCAATTTTGAATTTTGAAAATGCACTAAAATGAAGCAATTTAAGCTAGATGCAATGAATTTGATGAAACAACAAATCAGAAAATTGAAACAGGAAAGTAATAGCAACAAACAGAAGCCTAAAACTGAGATTTTAATTTCCAAAAAATGTAGATCAGTAGCTAACAGGGACTCATTCTCCAGTAAAGGTGTATGGGTCCTAGTTAGGTATTCTTGAGATGTTTTTGTTGATTTCTAAGTGATTTTTAATGCTTTTCAGATGCCAGAAAATTCAAGTCAATTCTGATCAGGGACTCATTCGCCAGTAAAGGTGAATGGGTCCCAAATCAGGGTTTTAAAGAGGCGAAAACTATATTTTTTTTATTGCTAAGTGATTTCTGGATTCGATTATGTGCTAATTTTTTGCATCTAATTGAATCCAAAAATCACTTAGCAATAGCATTATGGATTGTGGAAACTTGATATCACTAATGTAATTTTTTAGTTATTTTGTGTGCTTTTTATGCCCAGTTTCAAATTGTAACTCTTATGACAAAAATTTCTAGAATTTGCAAGTGAAATGAAGGGTAAATGATGACCTATATGACAATTTTGACTCAATTTTTGAATATGAATGATGAAAAGTACACTAATATGCAAACACTATGCAAAATCAATGTAATATGCATGCAATTTTTTTAATTTTTTTGATTTAAACAATGCAAGAATGCAAATTTAAACCTCTATATGCAATGTTCACTAATGCACAATGAAGAAACCCTAAATGTAATACAAATCTAGTGCAAACTAGGATCTAGGGTTTTAATGCACTCCAAATAAAAAAATTAAGATGTTCAAAGGGATCGAGTTCGCCAAAATGAAACATAGAAAAAGAGGTTCACCATCAATAGGGTATCAATGATGAACCTAATTTTCATTGTGGTGTGGGTTTCATTCAATTATCAAGGCCAAAATGTCAAAATAACAATCAGAAACTAATCCTAACTATTATAGCAATGAAAAGGGGAGTTTTAAGAGCTTGAAATGATGTGTACCTTGTAGAAAACTTGTTTTTAGGCTACAAAGGAATCATTCGCCTTTAGTGGTGAATGGGTCTTTATTAGGGTTCTATAAACTGACTTTTGGGTTTTATTCCTCTCAATCTACACTCCCAAATCCTAGGTTTTCACTGCTTCAAGCCCTACAGAGGACTCATTCGCCTTTAATGGTGAATGGGTCCTTTTAGGGTTTCAAAAAACTGACTTCTGGGTTTTGTACCTTGATTCCTGCACTCTCAATTCCCAAATTTTCAACTCCCAAAAGTCTGGAATAAATTTTGTAACTTCCTTTTTTTATTCTTGCACTATAAAGGTCAACTTTACAACTTGGCAACTTTGACAATCTTACTTTAAAATTCTTCTGCACTTGATCTTCAACTTGTAAATCTGCAAACACACACTCAAGAGGAGAAAAACTTGTTGATTGTTAGTGAATAGGGGTTTGCCTAAGTCAAACCCCTTTTAGGTAATTAAACCAAATGATGAAATAATGCAATTGAAGCATGAACATGAAATGATGAAATGTTGATACCTTAGATGTTGTCTTGGAGCATAAATCTACAAACTAACATGTAGTGGCCATGAAGAATGTAGATCTTGACCTTGAATAAGATGTGAAACAATGCTTGTAAGTAGATCTTCAATGCTACATCAACTATCTTAGCTCAACAACATGTATGAACACATTATGCCTTTGTCATGATGAAATGATCTTGAATTGTTGCAATAGACTTCACTAATCTGCCCTTGAATGCCTTTAAAATGCTCTTGTGAACTCTATAATGCTCTTGTAAATGTACTCTTGATTGCTCATAAAGGTCTAGGATGAAACTATGTGAATTAACCCCTTATTTATACTAAATTTAGAGATTAACCTTGAAATTCAAATAATTCAAGCCGACCTCAGATCTGGGTATTAAAATCATAAGGATCCTGTCACAATTAAATGGGTGTCCTACTCAAGGAGGACCCATTCGCCACTAAAGGCGCATGGGTCCTAGCACAATTTTCCAAGACCATGCTTTGGGGGATGAAATAACATAAAAAAACCAACCTCAAAATGTAAAGAAAGGGGTGTCCTATGTGGAAAAGACTCATTTGACATTAAAGGCGAATGGGTCCTAGCAGCATTTTTTAGGACACCAAATTTGCCAAATTAAATGTCATACAATATCATTATTGGGTGTTGGGATACATCCTTGAAAAGAAGGCTTGAATTTGAATTAGAGGGCCAGTTAAGCTCTAATTAACCACAATTAATTAATGGGACCCTAGATAGGTGTGAAAGTGTTACAACACTTTACAACACCATAAATAGGGTACAATTTAGGTGCACTTTATTAAAAAGGGGCCCAAGATCAATGTGAATGTGTACAACACATTACAACATTAGACCCAGGAAAAATTAGGTTAATTCAATGACAATTATTTCCAAATTAAGTGAGGAAAAGGGATACTTTTTCCGTCACTACATAAACAAAAAGGAGTAAATATTTATAGGGATGATGGTTGGCATGTTAGCCCAACTTGGCAACCTCTCTTAAAGTCTCTCATATCGCACCCCTCTCCTCATTGAGCCTTCTCTTTCACCCACCACCCTTTACCTTGTCTCTACACCTCCTTCTACATCCTTCCCTCCTCTTTGTCTCCCCCCTTCCTAACTTGTCCTTCCCTTCATAGATTGTCTTCCTCTCTTCCCTAGTCTTCCTCTCTCCTCTTTCTCTTTTTGAAGTTTCAATAGTATTGCATTCTTTTTTATCAACTCTTCTTGCAACTACTTACACTTATCTTGCAATTCTTTGATCTTCTCATTCAAATAGTGCATTTTTTCAAAGAGCTTTATTTTTTCCTAAAACCAACCCATGGCTTTCTTAGAGGTCTCCAAGCTTTCTTTTCAAGATTTTTTCATAGGAGTTGAGAAAATACAACACCACAAACCCCGAAAATCACCTACATGCAAATAACCTGTCACAAAAGAAGAGATGGAGACAAACAAGCAAAGATTCTCTGAAAACTGAAAATGTATATATCAGAGAGAATGAGAGAATGAATTGATATAAAATACAGTGGGATCAATCCTTATAAAAATGAGATCATGCAAACCCTAATAAAACCCTAATAGGAAAAACCCTTATAGAAGCCCTAATAAGATAACATTTAATAATTAATATAATTATTAAATTTCACTTTATGCAAACTAACGTGAAATCTTAAGAAGGGAATAAAGGTAACTTAATCAACATAATTAAGTTAAAACCTTTACTCTAACACCCCCCCTTAAAATGAGCAACAGTGCAGCTACAAACAAATGCAAGAAAGCAAAGGTAACTACAATGCAAGAAGGCAAACATGGGTCCCGGCAACTAGGCCAAATCAGGTACCCAAATAAAACCAAATCTTTGTAAAATGGAGAAATAGAGAAAACCTCATGGAAAAAAGCTCTACTCCAAAAAGAGATGCAGAAAGCCAAGAAGAACATCACTAAAGCAGAAGAAGCTGCAAACAACTGTCGAAAGATGACTGCTATGGTGCTGAAGAACCTCCGCTGAAGATGGAAGATCCCTTCCAAGGCGAAACCAAGGAAGAATTAGCACGAACAATATAATAACCCCCCCATAATGCTGAACTGGGAGAGCCTGACAGATCCATTGAAATGATGTGAAACACCCTGTAGTGCATGAGGAAGAAGAAACAACATCTGAAAGTGCACAAGAAAACACTTACAACGGAAAAAGTGGTGTGTAAAACAAAGCACACATGCATGAGGCTGGAATCATATGGATCCATGGTCGTCATGGAGGGACACTCACCGAACAAAGGTGTGATGGCAAACAAAGGCAAACTACACAACCCCCCCATGGTATGGATTCACTATCGTCGTGGAGGGACACTCACCGGACAAAGATGTGATGGAAAAACAAAGACAAACTACACAACCCCTCATGGCACTTTATAATAACAGTGCAAGTACAAAAATATGGCACAACCTTATGTGCAAAATCCCCAAAAAGACATGTACAATAGTGTGGCACTTTATCTCAGTGCATTTACATAAAAGATATTGCTTACAAATTATGCTCAAAAATGTCCAAAAAAGACAAAATGTTGGAAATACATGAAGAACAGCCAAAAACAAAGCATCCCATGCAAACAAAAAGTTTCCAAGAGCAAATATGTCCAAGTAATCCACCAGAGTGTGAAAACACAAATAACTAAATAAAATATACCTGGAGTAAAATCTGGAAAAATTGCATAGATGAAACTGAAGAGCTCTGAAATAAGGTTCCAACGCCGATGAGATTACGAAAAACGAAGAAACTGATCAAAAGTTATGAACTTGAGATTGAAAATAGCCCCTTTGTCTTCAACTGGATGTAGAATGCACCAACGGAAAAATGAAGTAATGAAACCCACACCAATGAAAAGATGAGAAAACCAGCTTTCTGACAATATCTTGTTTGCCAAAAAACGATATCGTATGCCCAAGTTACGGCCTCTAGAAGAAATTAGGTCCAAAAAGGGAAAAAACCAGCGCTGGGTTAAATTTGACAGTCATACGGCCGTCGCAGCAAAAAGACTGGGTTAAATTTGACGGCCAAATGACCGTCACCGTAAATGCACGATTGGGCTTATACATGAAAAAATTGTTTTTTAAATAAAAAAAATATACATTTGATTTTTTTGTAAAAAAAAGATTTAAAAAAAAAAAAAAAATTATTGCGCCGTAATCGGCCTATGGTACCGACGATATGTCAGACTGCTGGTCATAGAAAAGACCGGCGTCGGCAGTACCCGACCAGCACCCGCAGGGCCTAAGGCCTACGGATGCGGTACCTGCGGGTACCCTTGTACCTGGCCGGCAAGCCCTTAAACTGCGAAAAAAAATTTAAAAAAATTACAATGAAAAATTTTCGCAATAAAATAAATATTTTTTGACACAAAATAGAAAATTTTTGAAAAAAAAAATTTACCAAGTAGGCGACGGCCGTACGGCCGTACTGCAAAAAAAATTTGCCTCAAATTTCGACTTTGTCCAAAATGGACGAATGAACAGTCGATTTAGAGGTTTTGGACCGCTACGGATGCAATGGCGAGGTCCGTTTGAGCTGAAAATGCTTCAAAATTGCATATATGCCCTAGATCAAGAGAACAAGCCCCAAACCCTTGAAGCTCCAAAAATCTTCAAAACAAGAACAGGAAGCAGTAGGTGTGGAGCTCTCATACCATGTAGGAGTTGAGAAAATACAACACCACAAACCCCGAAGATCACCTGCATGCAAATAACCTGTCACAAAAGAAGAGATGGAGACAAACAAGCAAGGGTTCTCTGAAAACTGAAAATGTATATATCAGAGAGAATGAGAGAATGAATTGATATAAAATACAATGGGATCAATCCTTATAAAAAGTAGATCATGCAAACCCTAATAAAACCCTAATAGGAAAAACCTTAATAGAAGCCCTAATAGGATAACATTTAATAATTAATATAATTATTAAATGTCACTTTATGCAAACTAACGTGAAATCTTAAGAAGGGAATAAAAGTAACTTAATCAACATAATTAAGTTAAAACCTTTACTCTAACAATTGGGTGTCGGAATACATCCTTGAAAAGAAGGATTGAATTTGAATTAGAGAGTCAGTTAAGCTCTAATTAACCACAATTAATTAATGGGACCCTAGATAGGTGTGAAAGTGTTACAACACCATAAATAGGGTACGATTTAGGTGCACTTTATTAAAAATGGGCCCAAGATCAATGTGAATGTGTACAACACATTACAACATTAGACCCAGGAAAAATTAGGTTAATTCAATGACAATTATTCCCAAATTAAGTGAGGAAAAGGGATACTTTTTCCGTCACTACATAAACAAAAAGGAGTAAATATTTATAGGGATGATGGTTGGCATGTTAGCCCAACTTGGCAACCTCTCTTAAAGTCTCTCATATCGCACCCCTCTCCTCATTGATCCTTCTCTTTCTCCCACCACCCTTTACCTTGTCTCTACACCTCCTTCTACATCCTTCCCTCCTTTTTGTCTCCCCCCTTCCTAACCTGTCCTTCCCTTCATAGATTGTCTTCCTCTCTTCCCTAGTCTTCCTCTCTCCTCTTTCTCTTTTTGAAGTTTCAATAGTATTGCATTCTTTTTTATCAACTCTTCTTACCTTATCTTGCAACTACTTACACTTATCTTGCAATTCTTTGATCTTCTCATTCAAATAGTGCATTTTTTCAAAGAGCTTTATTTTTTCCTAAAACCAACCCATGGCTTTCTTAGAGGTCTCCAAGCTTTCTTTTCAAGATTTTGTCATGGTTTCTCCTTTACAACATGCACCCCTTGAGATAAGTTTAATAAAATAATGGTTATACACAAAACTCTATTATATTTGAATCTTTGTACAAGAAAAAATTGAAGTTACTTCTTGATACCTATAAGACCCCTCCATTTTGCTCTTTTGATCGAACAGTGTTATGTTTGGTTAGGTCTTATTTTATGTTGGTGCTTTGATTTAGAACTCAGTTGTTGTTTGATCGCTATCTGTCAAGCAATGTGAATGTGATATTTTGTTGTGATGGTATTTGATCCTGATGTTATCATTATGTCATGTTTTGGATTAGCATAGTGGATAATTGAATTAATGATGTTTATGCTTTTGATCATATTAATGATGTTAGATTCGTCAGTTAGTAATACTGTATTGGTGAAGGGGACGAGATTGCATCACTCGCTTGCGAGCGCCCTGCGATCCCGAGATTTCTTCTTCACAGTGTGTTTTAATTTTAACATATATATGCATGTGGATATACTCTGTGTTCACAGTTTGACAGGTATAGGACATCGACTCCACCTGGTTTCACAGGTTGGAGCGTGTTCAATGCCCAACGGTATTCGATTGGGAGATAGTAGCTAGGTTTTCCGTGCCAAGTCGTCACCCTAGTCCTAGTATGTCGTCAAGTGTCTGTCGGGTTATGTTGCTTTGAATATTGTTCCCTCTCTTCGTTATTTAATTTCAAGTTAGAAAAGGGTAATTAAATGGCTTAATGTATTTAAGTTGTGGATTAATTTGTTCTGAGATTATGTTGAAATATAATTTATTTTATTATTAATTTAATTTAATTAATAAATAATTTAATCGTTGATTAAATCTATTTATTAATTAATTAAATTTATGAGGTTGAAAGAGTTTAATTTATTTATGTTGAAGTTATTGTTATATTGTTGAAATTGAAAATTATGAAAATGATTAAAAAAGTCAAATTTGAAAGTTGAATTCAAAAATTGAAGAAATTGAGATATTTTGCATTTTTCTGTTTTGGAGAATTTATGAGGGGGTTGTTGGATTTTAGTGTTTTATCCTTATGTTTGAATTTTGCTTCAAAATTTTGGGGGATGAAAATTTTGGATGGGATTGAATTGGAAAGAGGATGGATTTTTTCAGTTTGTGGGTTTTGAATTTAAGTTGTGAAAATTTGTGGAGCTGATGTTGGGAGCAAGGTTGGAATCTGTGCACCGTCTAGATCTCCTCACAAACTCAGGGAATTAGGTTCATGCCTTAGAAGTTGGTTGTTTTGAGATTTTTAAATTGTCTATGTTTTGTTGTTGATTATTATGTTGGAAAATTCAAGAAAATAAAATGGTGTTCTTGGTTGTAGCTGGTTGTTTCAACTTGGTTTTCCTCAATTTAAATTGCAATTTCTATATGGAAATATAAATATATATATATTGAAGAATATATATATATTGTATATCTAATTAATTATAAAGTTCTTTTTGTGCAATATTATGTTGTAAAAAGGAATTTGTTCAAAATCCCATGAGGGGGCGCGGATTTCAAGATCCACAAGAAATTTCTTTAAAAATATATATATATATAATCTTTTGGGGGCTAGGGCTCAACCCACAGCCACTCCCATGGGAGGCGTTGTGGGGAGCCATGCCAGCTACCCCCACCAGCCTATGGTGGCTTGGCACTACCACCACCACAGTGGTGGTCAACTGTGCTAAGCACAGCAGAGCCACCCCTGTGGGGGTGTCAGTGCACAGTTGTCGGCCACCTCACGAGGTCGACGTTGCCGCCGCCTGGTTTGGCCACCGCTCCGCCCTGAGCCCGGCCAAAACTCCTGCCACCACTGAAACAAGCGCGGCCAAGGGTAAAAGAAATTCGCAGCCATGTAAACTCCGCCACCCCAGTCATAAATCCCCCGCCCTGTGCATTCAAATTCGTGGCTAAAGAAAAATCACGGCCAGAGAACGGTCAACGCCCTTGCCCTAAACGTAGCACGCAACCTGAGGTCTATGCAACCCAACTCTTAGGATTGGTGCGCGGCCCGAGGTGAATGAGTGGCTTCTTGTCACATAAAAAAAATAAAAATAAAAATTAATTTATATATATATATATTCATTATTTTTATAATATATTAATTTAATATTAAAATATGAATATATTTTATATTATATTAATATATTATTAAGTAATAATGTATTTATATATTGGATATGGTTATTTCTGTAATATATATATATATATATATATATTAAATGGGGAATTTAAATAATAACATGATTATGTTGCAATTGAAGAATTTATTTATAATAATATGTTAAATGGTCCAAATTTTGATTTTATTTTAAAATGATATTTATCCTAAAATAAATAATTGGTTTTAAAGTAATGGTTGGGTAAATGAATTTTAAAGGTATATGTATATATTTTGGAAAAGAAGGAATTGTTTTAAAATAATATGTGAAAGGGCGGTTATTGAACTTAAAATAAATGTGTTAAATTTAATTGAGGAAATGGAAAATAATTAACTTGAATTAAGTCATTGTTTTATTCTAAAACATCATTTTAAAGGAGAATAGTTTTGAATTAAAAGAATACATTTTCAAGTCAAGTTAATTATTTTTAAAGGGCTATTTTGAAACGAGGAAACGATATTTATTTTAAAACAATGTAAATGGTTTATATGATGAACTGGTTAATTTTTCATTATTTAAATGCAAGTAGGAAATTAAATGATTAGTGTTAATGTCACTTTTATTTGGAAAAACATATTTTTAATTCAGTTTTATTGATGCAATAAATTACTGAATGTAATGAGGAAATGGGTTTAGTGAACCCAAAGTAGAATTTAAATTCTCATCTCCTTGTTCGCCTTGAGTGTGAACTGATCCTATTATCATTTGGGGATTTGGGTCATAGAATTCGTCAAGTCTTCCAGATGAAGATCTTATTTTATGTGGGTTGTCATATTATGTTAGTCACCCTGTTTTGCATCCCTTGGGTAGTGCATTAAGTTTGTTATTGTTATTGCTTGGTTTCTACGAATGGGGATGGTTTGTACCTCCTATGTAAGGAGTGGATTTTGTAATTTTTGCCTCCTTGTAAGGAGTGGTTTTGTTATTGTTGTTACCTCCAGTGTTGGAGATGGTTTATCTTATGTTGTCTCTTGAGAAAGGACTGGTCGTGTTATCTTGGTTTCTGTACATTGTACCCTTGGTGTTTGGATGGTATGTGTGTTGTCAAGTAGAAGAGTGACTTTCGTAGGGGCCAGAGCCCAGAATAGGTAAATTGGATAATCTACGGGGTTGGTTTAATCAAGTACTAAAACAAAACTTAGAAGATTAGGTGGTACTTCTCACTAATCAAGATAATTATGCCTCACTCATAGACACAAGGGCTCGTTTAGACTTGGGATGAGTGGGAAGGCCTGGAATGGCAAGGTCATCTATCTTGTCTATACGAAAGGTATTTGATTCCGCATGAGTGAGTATGGGGGTCGAGAATTCGGTAAAGGCCACCAAGATAATCCATAGTGGGGGCGGGAGCCTAGGAAGAATCCTAGAGGATAACCCATGACGAGCTATGTGATGACACTTTGTCTAGGACAACAGTTGGTATTTGATTTGGTGGGTATGGTTTCCTTAACATACCTGATGTGACCATAGTCGGTATTTGATTATTGTGTGTATGGTTCTCATAACATACTTGTTCTACTTTATTTTTGGAAGCAATGTGACCATGTAGAGTTATACTTGTGTGGTACTCGTGATGCTCTTGAGTTGTACTTATGTTGTACTTATGTGGTACTTGAGTTGTACTTGTGATGTGCTTGTGTGGTACATGTGTTTGGATGTGCCAATTTGGTTCAGTGATGATTTAGCCTATGTCTAGAGGTAGATGGTCTTGGCTAGGATTCCTTGTTACTATCTCCTATCATGGGGGGTGGGCCTTTGGGTTCCACTTGGTTGGGTGGCATGCACCTAAATCCGTTGGGATTTCTTCATGTTCATGTGGATGAGACTTCCAGTTGGAGAGCTCGTGGGATTCAGTTTCAATTTTTGCTTTATTCTTTTCAGTGGATCTTGTATTATTTTACCCCACTATGTTATCGAGGTGGAAAGATGTAATTTGTAATTATGTTTATTGGACTTGCCTCATTCGGGGAATGAGAGTTGTAATGTAACGCCCCACCACGCAACCCTAGAGGAAGTTGCATTTACCTACTTAAACAATTTTTTTTTTTTTTTAAAGTATAATTAAGCAAGTTCGCTAACTAATGCCAACAACCTCTAAGGTTACGAGACAGCGGTTAAATAGAACCCAAACCAAAAACATGATTTAAACCATGTCATTTAATTACTAAATAATTAAGCACATACATTCCAATGAAATGATTTACATCAAAGCATAAAAGATAATTATCAATTTCATTTATCCAATTAACAATAATATTACAACACTCATTCCCCGAATGAGGCAAGATCAATAACATAATAAGATTACAATTACAACTCCCACCAGATAACTACTGAGGAGTAAAATAATACAAAAACACCTAAAATGAAATAAAGCAAGAAACTGATACCAACGAGCTCTCCAACTGGAAGTCTCATCCACACGAACACGAAGAGAGAACCCAAAAAATTTAGGTGCACGCCACCCAACCAAGTGGAACCCAAAGGCCCACCCCCCATGCTAGGAGATAGTAACCAGGAATCCTAGTCAAGACAATCTACCTCTAGACACAGGTTAACATAAACTGAACCAAACTGAAACAACCAAACACATGAACCTCACAAGATACATCATAAGATCTACACATGAACAACTCAAGCACTTCACAAATACAACCCAAGTACCACATACATACAATGCAAGTACAACAAAAGTACATCACAAGAGCATCACGAGTAACATACAAGGACAACTCTACATGGTCACAGTGCTTCCAAAAACAAAGCAGAACAAGAATGTTAGGAGAACCATACACATAATAATCGAACACCGACTATGGTCACACAAGGTATGTTAAGGAAACCATACCCATATAATAATTGAATGCCAACAATGGTCACATAAGGTATGTTAAGTAAATCATACCCACATAATAATCAAGTACTAACTGTTATCCTAGATAGAGTGTCATCGCACAGCTCGTCATGGGTTATCCTTGGGAATCTTCATAGGCTCCGGCCCCCCATAAGACAAGGGTTATCTTGGTGACCTTTACCGAATCCCGGCCCCCACACTCACTCATGCAGAGCCAAATATCTTTCATACAGACAAGATAGATGACCTTGCCATTACAAGCCTTCTCACTTCATCCCAAGCCTAACCGAGCACTTAGGTCCATGAGTGAGGCATTTAAAAATCTTGATTAGTGAGAATTTAGTCCTAAACTTCAAAGTATTGTTTTAGTTATCACTTGATTAAATAACTTACAACGAGTTATCCTGGCACCACTTCGTATGCTGGCTCCCATTGCAAGCCACTCTTCTACGACGACTCACACACACCATCCAAACAAACATCTATGGAACCAAGGTGCAACAAACAAGATAACACGTCCACTCCTTTCTCAGGAGTTGACAAAGATGAACCCATCTCCAAACCCTGGAGGAAACATCAATAACAAAACGGCTCCTGACAGCTCCTGACAAGGAGACACACCTTACAAAATCAACTCCAAACAAGGGAACACGGATCCCATAATCCGCCCCTAAATCAAGGAGGTACAAATATTAACAAAATCACTCTTGACAAGGAGGCACACATCACAAACGACAACCATAGGACTGAAAAATCACATCGGGAAGACTTACAAATTTACAACACAATTAACCCACTTCCCAAGACGATAATAGGAATAGTTCACCATCAAGACAAGCAAGAATTAAATTCTACTTTGGGTCCACTAAACCCATTTCTCCATTAACATTCAGTAATTCACCGCATTAAGTAAACTGAATTAAAACAATACATCTTTTCCAAACAAGGGAGAAATTAAATCTCAATCTCTAAATTCCCTAATTGCATTTAAATAATAATAAAATAGTCAATTATTTCAACAATTCAAAATGCATTGATTTAAATTAAATAATGTCTCCTCTTTTCTCATATAACCAATCCAAAATGATCAATCTTCTCTTAAAATCAAATTATTTAAAACAAACTATTTCTTTTTCAAAGTTAATATTTTAAATTAAAACCAATGATTTAATTAATATTATCACGCTTTCATTTCTTCGATATAACTTAATCAATATTCTAACATAAGTACAAATTTCGACATATATAAAAAAAAATCAAATATTAAAATTACTAAATTAAACTATATGATTAAAATAATAAATTTGTTAAACTACTCATCTAATTATTATTCTAATAATTAATATTATATAGTATAATATTAAATATTAATATATATATATTTATATATATATATATTAATATCTAAGTATTCTAAAAATTATATAATATCAATTATTTAAAAATAATATAAATTTTATTTTATTATAACTTTTACTTTCTATTTTTAAACCTCTTATGCAACCTCGGGCCGCACGCCGGACAAGCTAGGGTTGGCGGCCACATGTTTTGCTTGGGCCACGGTTTTGTTTATGCAGGGGCGGCGGCGCTTTGTTTTCGCCAGCCAAGGGTTGCTCACACAACGGCAGTGGCTTCTGACAGGGCGGCGGACTAGTGGTGGGCGGAGGCGGAAGCCGGGCAGAGCCAGTCTGTGGCGACGGCAGTGTGCGCAGGGCACGGGCGGTGCTGGCAGCATCGGTCACCCTCCGTGGTGACACGGCCTGCACAGCCCACGCCGGCCGAAGGGAGAGGAAGTGGCGGCGACGGGGAAAGGGTGAGGGGATGGCTATGGACGGAGGAGGTGGGGGAACGCGCTGGGCACGGCTCCCTCCACCCGCCTCCCATGGGAGGTGTGGTGGGGGTTGAGCCCCCAGCCCTCCAAAGTTTTATTTTATTTTATTTTATTTTATTTTATTTTGAAAACCCTCTGTCATTTTTTGACAGTCATAAAAATATATATATTTTTATCTTTTTGAAAATTTAAGAGCAACACCCCCCAAATATTAAACACCTAAAAATTATAAGAAATATATTTAGATATATATATATATATATATATAAAAAATCAGTATACATATATATATATCCACCAAAAAGAATTGCAAAACCATAAAGAAGACAGATTTTAAAAAACCATTTTTATTTTATTTTACAAGAACACCATTTGTTTTCTTTCTTTGAGGAAACAAAACCAAAAAAACATGGGTTTATGGTTTGATAAACATTCAAACATGGAGGTCCCAATAAAACCCGGTTTAAGAATTTCAAACAAGCATTCCAAAACAAAACATTTATTAATGAATCTACAAACAATTAAAAATTAAAGAAATGAACCTGGTAACCTTGTGCTTGAGAGAATCCAAATGATGCCCAGCTTCCAAATCCAATTTTACAGATCTCCGCAACTCCAATCCAAAACCCACAAAATTTAACCAAGCTTCCTCTCTCAAAATCCAATTTTTTTTCTCCCAACTCCAAGATCCAAAAATTGAGATAAGAAATTCAATAATAATGAAAATTCCCAAAAATATCTCATTCAACAACTGTAATAAATTTCAGAAAAAAGAAATGCAAAATATCCTAATTTTCCAATTTTTTGAATTCAAACTTTCAACTTGACTTTTAATTTCATTTTCTAATTTTTTTAATTTTGAATTCCAATTTTCACAATTGACTTTCAATTCAATTTCTTATTTTCCAAATTCAACATAAATAACTTAACCATAGATAAATTAACTTCTTTCGACCAATTAAATTTAATTAATTAATAAATAGATTTAATCAACGATTAAATTATTTATTAATTAAATTAAATTAACAATAAATAAATTAAATTTCAACATAACTTCTATATCAAATTATTCAACATCTAAAATGCATTAAACCATTTAGTTACCCCTTTTCTAACTTGCAATTAAATACGAAGAGAGAGCACAAAATCCAAAGCAACACAACTTGACAAACAACTGACGACATACAAGGACTAGGGTGACGACTCGACACGGAAACCTAGATACTATCTCCCAATCGAATACCGTTGGGTATTGAACATGCTCTCACCTATGAAACCAGGTGGAGTCGATGTTCTATACCTGTCAACCTGCAAATTAAGTAAACCACAACATATAATATAAACAGCATAAAATACACACCATGAAGAGGAAATCTCAGAATCGTAGGGCACTCGTAAGCGAGTGATGCGATACCGTCCTCTTCACCAATACACTGCAAGTAACTGACAATCTAACATGCTAGTATAAACCAAAACATAAACATCATAAATTTGATTATCCATTTATGCTAATCAAAACATGCCATTAAGATAAACATCATATTAACATACCATCACATCAAAATATAACATTAACGTCGCTTTATAGATAGCGATCACATACAGCTGAGTACCATAGTCCAGGTAAAAACAGAAAATACAACATAAGAAGGTATCTGGATATCCAGAAATACATCAAAACAACATAACAATGCAAAGACCTATTGTCCAACCAGAAGGAAAAATAGAGGGGTATTACATGTAATTATAATATTTAATTATGGATAAATGAGATGGGAAGTTATCTATTATGCTTTGATGTAATTTATCTTGTATGGAATGTATGTGTCCTTATTATCTTAGTTTGATAAATGTTATGGATTCATTTATGTTGTTTGTGGGTTGTTAATTTATCTTAGTCTCGTAACCTTAGGGGATGGTTGCATTGGGAAGCAAAATTATATATTAATTGTACTTAAACAAAAAAAAAACGCTTGTTTAAGTAGTTGTTTGCAACATCCTCTAGGGTTGCGTGGCAGGGCGTTACAGATATCAAGTACAATTTGAAGGTGTGTATAGTAACATGTATATACAATAGCTCAATGGTTAATGATTCTATATATTTTGTTTCAGAATTCAATTATGTTTGCATTGCAACAGTTATTGTCTAAGTAGTTGCAAATGCATGAAAGTATGTTGCAGTATAACAATTATGTATTCCATCTACAAAGCCAATTCTTTTGAGAATATTATATTTAGCTTGTTGCAAGAAAAGGATAATAGCTTGAACAATACCATGTTATTGGTTTATAGTTTGTGCATATGGAAAAAAAATTACACACAAAATCAAAAGGCTATGTTCTTGTTTGTATTGAGCAAAATCCATAAGGCATTGCATTTTTATTTTTTACCTTTTTGTACTCTAAAGTTTCATTCTTGGAGCTTTTGCATCAGATATAGTGACTAAATGTATCCCACATGTGATAAAGCAATCTAGAGAAGGCTATGTTGATAAATAGTCTACTGTATAGAATATGGTTTGAAAATAATAGTAAAACACTTTACTGTAGGAAGGTTGTTAAGAACCTTCTCACCATAATAGTGAACAAAAGCATGATCCATTAACATGAGCTTCACAAAAGTCTTAACTAGTTGGAATTTTTCACTGTCCTTTGCATCATGAATTTTATCTCCAATTATATCGATGAAGGACTCAACGAGTTTGTAGTTGTTGTTCATAGCCATAACTTTAGGAGACACTTAGTATAGCTTCTAGTTTTTTTCCCAAGAAGGAACTGAGAATGTTTGGTCTTGTCAAATATGATATGTTGAAAAGAACTTTGGATTTACTCTAGAAAGGAGTTCTTGAAAATATAATGTGCAATTTTGAATTAATGATTTTGCATAAAGCCCACATCATTCACACACTAGTTCAAGCTTGATGACCTCCATTGAGTATAGACAGAGTTGTGCTCTCCCAAAGAATCTTTTCTCCAAGTAGCTAATCAAAAATATGGAATTATTGGAAAGGGCTTAATTGAAAACGGTGCACTATATTCACAGGGACTCTTTTCTATAATAACATGAAAGAGCTTTTCAACATAGTGTGGTTGATGAGACCTGATTTTTTCAGTAGTTGCCTAGGTAATAAAACAAAGCTTGGAAAAAAATTCAAAATGGTAAGGAGAGTGGTCAAGTAGAATTTGTTGACACTATTGCAAAATTCAAGTTTGTCGACAATGCTTTCATTCATTGCCATGATATTTTTTTTGCATGACAACATCAATCAAAGCATTCTAATGTAGTTATTTTGTTTTTTGAATTTATGGTACGAACATCATGGATTTATACCTTGTCAACAAACATGGATTTCATAGGCGTGCGAAAATACAGTTGACTCTTTCTTTGTTGATCAGAAAGAATAAACATTGCAAATCATTATTTTCTCAGGAAAGTAAAAAATTTATACCATAAGACATTAATGGTTATTACATTGCAACATATTGAGAAAGAATGAAATTGATTTACTATATATGCATAAGGGTTTCATTATGATGCTATGCATTGGTAATGAGAATGGATGGAAAAGGACAAGTATATAAAAGACAATTAAGAAGCCATAAGAATTGATGTCAGTTGAAAGGAGGCATTTGTAAGTTGTTATGTCTTTTATAGTAATGTTTTATAGTGGTTTACATGATTGCATTTAATGGGTTAATGCCTAGTGTTCGTTGTTGTTTGCATTTTATGTGTTAATTTCTATTCTTCACTAGTGTTGATTGCTTGTGTGGGTTAGCATATGTTGTTGAGTTAAATGTTGAACACCATAATTCATTAATGTCAATTTATTTTCTATCCATGATTAAGAATGGAAATACCTAGCTTCACGTGTTTGTAAGTTCCTGTATCTTTTACAATGTTCGTTTTATAGTTCTTTGCATCTCTACATTGAGAGATAATATTAGTTCCAACCTTAATTGTGGGCAACAAAGAAGGTGCCATTAATGAATCATAGTGTTTAGTTTTTAATTCAATAACAAAGAGTGAATCATATAAACATTCAAAGACAATGAAAAATAGACATTAGATGGTAAAATGGAAGAAGCAAAAAGTAGTAGGAATGAGCAAATACAATGCAGAGATATTAACAAGCATAAAATGACAAAATAAAGGTTATAGCAACTTACAAGTGTCGTGTTCTTTATTTTGATAAAAATAGCATAAACAATGCAAATAGATAGATTCCACTTCCATTAGATAATGTAATCAAGAGTATAAGCAATGAAAAAAATGATAGTGTCAAAGGAACTTACAAATTCCACTTTTTGTTGTTTGCTACATAGTAGATATAAACCCTCTCAAGAGACACAAATTCTAGTCTCATCAAACAACCCGAGGCAATGAGAAAACAATGAAAAAAATAGTTTTATGTTGATTTGTCTACTA
Organism: Sequoiadendron giganteum; assembly: GCA_007115665.2. Classification (NCBI taxonomy): domain Eukaryota; kingdom Viridiplantae; phylum Streptophyta; class Pinopsida; order Cupressales; family Cupressaceae; genus Sequoiadendron; species Sequoiadendron giganteum. Next base: position 556,040,997 of record CM021104.1, on the reverse strand, counting down.
ACCATGATTGAGATTGGAAATAGCTACTTAGAGTTCAACCTATTTGATAAAAATGAGAAATGAACTCATATTTAGAATATTTCTTGTCTTTGTGACTTTAAGCTTGTCAACCAAAGTATTATTTACGTTGTTCTTTCATTTGGTGAGAACAATCACAACTATCCTTTGCTCAAAAGACTTAAAGCTTCATAGCATTAGCTGTCAAATACACCTGCAATTATTGAAGGGTGAGAAATTATGAATGTAGAGAACAATGATCAGTGGAAATTAATACATAAAATGTAGACCTAATGAGACCTAAGTTTTTTAGTAGTTGCCCAGGTAAAAAAATGAAGCTTGGCAAAAAAATTCAAAATGGTAAGGAGAGTGGTCAAGTAGAATTTGTTGACACTATTGCAAATTTCAAGTTTGTCAACAATGCCTTCATTCATTGTCATGATATTTTTTTTGCATGGCAACATCAATTGAAGCATTCTAATGTAGTTATTTTTTTTTTTTGAATTAATTGTATGAACTTCCCAACAAAATATTGACTATGTAATGTTTGTATGCAAGTGTAGGTGGATTTTCCTAGTGCAATTTTATAGTGGCAATCAACAACAGATTTTTCGTGCAAAGGAATTGATATGGCAATATTACATGCAACATTCTGCAAATGCAAATACTTCATTCTATTTACTAAAGCACAAATCCATATTTTAATTTTTAGTTAACATGCTATCTAGTTTAGGCAAGTTGTGTCATCTGAAAGCCTAGTTTCTCGACTAGTTTTAATTTTTGCACTAGAGACCTTGTTCTTCGTGTAATGCCCCGCCACATAACCCTAGAGGAAGTTTCAATTCACAAAAAAAGCGTACTAAATTTTTTTTTATTAAAGTGAATTAAACATATATGTTCACCTATAATTGACAATCGCGCATAAGGCTACGTAACCGAGATTACTTAAATCCCCATTAACATACATCATCTAAATTACATTGCATTAAATAACTCAAGTAATAACATTCATTCAACATAAGTAAATACAAGATAAGGATAGAATATCCTTTACATATATCCATTAAAAAATTATAACCCTCATTCCTAGAATGAGTCAAAATACATAAGTATTACAATTACATAATCCACCTCATAATAACAAGAGGGGTAAATACAACTCATTACAATATGAATTACAACAATGTTAGAAAAGAATAACAAGATTCGCGAGTTGTCCAACTGGATGTCTCGCTTCCACGAACTGAAGAACAAGGGGGACCCAATGGTTTTGGTGCATGTTCCACCCAACCTAGTGGTACCCGAAGGCCCAGCCCCCATGCTAGGAGATAGTAACAACGCAACATGGACAAGAAATCTACTACCTCTAACCAAAGGCAGACTCATACTAACACATACTAACTCAACCAAACATATGCACAATATAAATCTAACACTAACATGGTTACATTGCTTCCAGATATATTATAATCAAGTGTGCTAAAGAATCCATACACACAACATAAACTCAAGGTTATCCTAGATAGAGTGTCATCGCAAGGTTCGTCATGAGATCTCCTCTGGACATTCTTCATAGGCTCTGATAATCCTGGTGACCTCAACCGAATCCCGACCCTCATACTCACTCAAGCGAAATCAACTACCTTTCGTATGGACAAGATAGTTGACCTTGCCATTCCAGGCCTTCTCACTCACCCCAAGTCTAAACAAGCCCTTGTGTCTGCGAGTGAGGTTAATTTATCTTGGTTAATGTGAATGTATCCTAGTCATCGAAGTACTTTACTTTAATTATCACTTATTAAAAACACTTTTGAAGGTTACCCGGTTTACTTCTTTGGGCTCTAGCCCCTAACAAAAGCCACTCATCTAATGGATAACACGCTACTCAAATCTAGACTCCAAGGGTGACTCAAGTGTTATAGAATTGAACAACACGATCTCTCCTAATCTAGGAGACGACAATAAAGAATCCCACTCCAACACTTGGAGGAAAACAAACTCATACAACACTACCCAAGGGAAAGACAAATATTAATTTAACAAGTGAATGACCCACATTCGCTGGAAGACTTCTCAATGCATAACATGATTTCTTGCTCCCAAAACAATCAACATAAGGGAAATTAATATAATAATGCATTGATAAAGAAAAACACTATGTTTGGATATCTTAAATCCATATTCCTATCTAATGCTTCTCGCAACAATTTAAAATACTATCTTTCTGAATTCTCATTAAAACACAATAACTACTCCATTAAATAAATACTTTTCACAATGTTATCTAATAAAGTTCAATAAGAATTTTAGTTTATTTTGTTGTCTAATTACTTGCATGTATTAAAGTGCCTAACAGAATATTAAAAATATATCTATAATTATAAATAAATCACATCTATATTATGCAATAAATTTTAACTATCTATCCTACTAAACTTTACCAGTCCACAAAATTAATAAATTTTGTAACAAATTCGTACTCTGGCACTAAATTTTCCAAATAAATGAATAACATCTCCATTATATTAAATATTATATTTTAATATTTAATATTTCCAAGTGTATACAAACTGTCTAATAAATACAAAATAAAAAGAAATAAATTAAAAAAAAATAGAATCAAAGTACAGATGTGACAGGGGCCAGACAGATGGTACCGGCAGTACCCCTACACAGACCTCAGCTGGCGTACTTTGCATAGTCGTTGATTCCTTTAATGCCTAACGCCGACTGTACTAAGTACAGCGACCGGCGCTTATGGTGGGGAGGTTGCACCTCCCATGGGAAGTGCATCCCCCAAGGGTTGGGCGCACTTCCCCATGGGTGACACGTCCCCCAACCAATGGAAAGGGTGGGGGGTTCGAACCTCCCCCACCAATCATCACTTATTATAATTTTTTTTATAATTGTTTTTTTTTTTTTTTAATTTACAAAAAAGACAATCTCCAGAAATATAATAAATAAATTTCAATGAATTTATTTGACAGGGTCTGTTTCATGAGAACGTCGTACGGATGGAAAATTTTACGAAAACAACAATAAACATTACTACTTTAACCTCATAATATATATGTATATATATACTATGTGTATTAATGTTTTAGAATTTCATACATGTATTATATATATATTTATATATATATATATATTTTCACAACAAAAATTACTGGTAAAATTGAGAAAATTATAAAAAAATCAGTAATTTCAAAATTAATTAAATTTTCCAGAATGTCTTTCCAAAATTCAAAAGATGTAAATTTAATTTCCTTCAATCTATTATTTCAGATTTATAAATAATTTAAACAAAAGAACCCTGAATAGATCTTAATTTTGTTTAATTTTCAATGAAAGTCTTCTACGAGGGTTTGCGTTTGATACACAAATCTGAATGATTTCAAAGGTAAAATTTCCATATTAAATTCTAAATGTTTGAAGCACAACAAATATTGAATTTCAATAGTGGATCTACGAATTTTGTTTACTGAATAATTTCCTACAGTAAATTTAACAAATTTTCTCAAATCATTAAATTGAAAATTGAATTGAACAACAACTGCAAAACCTGGAATCTAAAGCTACTGAAGAAGAATTTCTTTGATACAAGCCTCCTCCAAGAATTTCCTCAAATGTGCAACGAATCTAATCCCAAAATCCAAAAACTGATTCAAACCCTTCCTATGCAAATTTTCCAAAAATCTCCAATGCTCTGAAAAAAATCCTTCCAAAACTTCTTCTCTCCAAAAATTGAAAACATGCATTCACATAAAACCAAAAATATCTAATACAACCCTAATTCCCTTTTGCATGCAAAGTAGAGAATTAGATATTTATTTTCTTTTCCAATTTTCAAAAACCTAAATTGAATTTAAAATACAATTTTAACTTCCTTTCAATTTCTCATGATTTAATTTAATTTAATTTAACCCAATAACTTAATTAATTAATTTTAATTATTTAATAACTAAATTCAACCTTTTTGAGATTAAAATTTAATTAACTAAATAAATTAAAATTTATTAAATTAAATTTCATTATAAATTTTTAAACATAACATCAAGCATAATTTTAATTTAATATTTAAATAATCACTACTCTTTCCAATACAATTATTCTACACATTAAACTAGCAATAATGCATCTAATAAAATCAAATAACATTAAATCAAGTAAACATGACTCACAAAACAGGACTAACGACACACTAAGGCTAGGGCGTAGACCTGACGCATGTTACCTAGCTACTAATCTCCCTTTCAACTTAATCGTTGGATCGACACGCTCAAACCTGTGAGACCAGGTGGAGTTGATGTCATGTACCTGCAACCTGAAACCAAGTAAATAACATAATACAGTATATCCAGTATATAATACACATCGTGAAGAAGAAATCATAGATTTGCAGGGTGCTCACAAGCGAGTGATGTGAAACTGTCCTCTTCACCAATCCACTCATCAAAGACTGACATTACATCATAATCAATAATCACATAATAACAATATCTCATGCTAACTCTACTAACATCATTAATCCATAATGCATGTGAAACAATAATCAGATAACCACATCACACAATAATCATTGTCGCTCAATAGTAGCGATCAAAACACAAACAACAAGGTGTGTCCAGTATTATAGTAGCTGCATCCCAAACATAGCATAAAGCAAAATAAACAAGAAGCAAAACAGAGGGGTATTACACTTCGTAGATACATATTTCTAGTCAACCAAATTATGAAAATTCATTAGCATTGTCGAGTGCAAGCGAAAATTGGAAAGCCTTCAAGCTATACGATAATGACTATGAAGAGAATTTAAGTAATGGTCCATGAAGCCATTGTGTAGTTGATAAAATGTATAATGGAAATTAAGGAAAATAGGTATTATGTCAATCATCCAATCACCAAGCTTCCAATCAAAAAATTCCTATCGAAAACAATGTGCAAAATGCAAAGCTCCATCAATTGTGTCAAAGATGAATTTGAAATTTCTTTATAAGTTCCCACCACAATTGGCTCTTGTAATAGCTTATGTCTTTTACCAATTTTTTTTGTGACCATATTGAGAAAATGCATGTGAAAGGACAAAAGATATGGCACCTTGCTAAAAAAATAAAAATTTGCAGTTGATTTTTTTAGCGAAACATAATCTACGACCAATGGTTGGAAGTAAACAATCAAATTATTTTATGTATAACTTGAAGAAAACTTGAAATATTCATTGAAATATGAAAATACCAACTAAAATATGTTTCTTGATTGGCATTCCAATAATATACAAGCAAAACATAATAATAGGGGATAAAGCACAAAGCAAGAAAATCCTACCATACAAAAAATAATATAGCTATAAATGACAACACAAGGAAAAGATAACTACAATGTAATACATTTTCTATATCTAACCAAAACAATTCTCTTGCAAGAAGAATAGGTTGTGTTAATATAGAATAAAACTAAAGACCGGGTTGAACTTACAAATGTGCATCATAGCACGCCATGAACTTGATCTTATATCTACTCCTATACATCACAAATGGTCTAAGTTGCAATTGGCACTTGAAAAAAAAACAAGGCACCTATCAATCTTAATCATAAATAGAAATTTTGTATAGGAATTCATTCCAATTTCCAATGGCCAACTATTATGAACAATGTTGCTTATCAACCAAAAAAATTGGAATGAACATGTGTTTAGGGCCAAAAATATTAGGAAAGCATAAGCCTATCATATCCTACCATGCAAAGATAAGGATTTTTGTATATTTTGTGGGATTATTTTATGCATTGTGAACTTTTCCTTTTTTTTGTAATTTTCTGATTGGAAGTTTCTTACATTGGTCTTAATTTTGTATAGTGTTTTTCATGCTCTGATATCTATTGGTCTGTGCAATAATGTTTTTTTTGGGGTTGGCTGCTAAAAAGAATTTAAATGGGCTTGTAACTAGATTGACATAATATCCAAAGCCAACAACAAAATTGCAAAGTGTTTGATGAATCGATAAGGTAACTAAATGATAAGAAACAACATAAAGTAGACCATTGTAAAAAAGATTTAAATCACTGTAAACATAAAAAATATGTATGTTGGAATAATTTATGCCTATCATATTGAAAGCAAAGAAGAAGCCAGCTATAAGTTCTTATATCTTTTTTTGCATAGCTTTTTGCATTTCTGCATTTTATGGGCTAATGTCCACTATTTCCTATTTTTGAGTGTTTTTGTTGTTTCTTTATTTGGTTAGATTGTTTGTGTCAGTGTGTTTATGGGTTAGTATTTCTTGTTTACTTAAAGACTGAACAAGATAATGTGTTGCTCATTATTAACAATGGAAACAAATTTCACTCCCATCAAACAATCTGAGAAAATGATTGGACAACACATAAAAGACAATGTAAAAGGTATGTGAGATTACAAATGTCTGCTTTTTGACAGGTTTTATTGTGAAGGAATAATTTTTCAAGATGATTAGGCAGTACAAGTAATGCTTTTCTCAACAGTCTTAAAACTTGGTGGAAGGATCAATTAATGCTAGCTGCAACTCAAGAATAGAGTCAATGCAATGAAAAAAATCAAGGATAGTGAAGAAAAGACATTAACACACAAAATGCAAACAACAACAAACAATACACATTAAGCCATAGAATGGAAGAATGTAAAAAACTATAGAGAAATGTTTTAAAATATATATGAACTTACAAATGCTTTATCTTTCTCTCCCCATACAATAGACATAAATTCTTTCAACGTACACAGATTTAATGATTTATATCTAGACATTTAATAATTACTCAGAGCTAATTTTTAGTCTTATTTGATACATGTCTTTATTATTCTCATCACATAAGATGGCATTAATAATTATGGTGTTAAGTCTTCTAGTCAAGAACAAAGACTGGTCCACAAAACTGTTCAAAGGTAGGGAATAGTAGACAATAACCCACAAAGTGCAGACATCAAGAAACAATAGGCATTAACCCATAAAATGTAGAGATGTAAAAAACTACTATTTGCATCTTCTCATTTATTGTGAGGAGACTCAAGTGTAGCTATCATATTCACGTTGTATGTTCATTTTTTTCTCAGGTTGTTTGATGAGGGTAAAGTTTTTTTGTTGGGAGGGTTTTCATCTACTGTGTTGGAAGCAAGAAAGGTGGCCTTTGTAAGTTACTCTATGTGTGGTTTTAGACAGTTGTTTTCAATTATTTTTGTAGCCTTCTACGAACATGGAGAGCATGGTCTTTAAGAATCTCAAATATAATTTTTAATAATCCAAATAGTGTTTACATCATGGCTCTTAAGGGAGGTAGTCATCAATAGAAAAGTGGTTTTAATCTTGCATAAAGAGGTGCCATAATTGGTAGTAGTGGGAAGAATGAATGCAGAGTCTTTTTGTCTATACAAACCAAAATATTGCATATTATTTGGGTTGGTTTTCCAAGTAGAGAAAATAAGTGCAGTGTTTGTGTTTATTGTTCTTGAGCTATTAGAGTTTAAATATCAACTTTAAAATAATGTTAGCAACATAGGAGAGGTCTAATAAACATTTCTAAGAAAGTGGGTAGTTGTATTGAAAGTGGAAGATAAAGCATTGGAAAGCTAGATTTCTAAAGAGGTGGTTTGTTTTAGTGAATAGTTGGAATAATAGGTATATTCTATTTGTTTTCTAAAATAGTTATTTTCTTATCTATAAGCTTGAAATAAGTTTTATATGTGTGATAAAAGAAAGAGATTCATATGACTATTTTTGAGAATGAGTATATATAGCTCATAAATAAGAGATTAAATGATGATACCTTAATAATTTTATTTATGAAAATATGAATGGAAGGATATTGTTTATGTATTCTAAAATTATTCTATTGCATATGAGTTTATAACCAAAAATATGGTTCATTTTATAGGTTAATAGCAATGTTATTGTGTATTTTTATGAAAAGAGTTAAATAAGAAATACAAATATGTTATGCTGCTTAAGTATGAGAATTTGGGGATTGAGCACATGAACTAGTTTCTCATAATCATGATATTATTACAAGCCGGAACAACAAAAAATGGTTCTAGAGAAAGTTCAATATCACCACAAGCTTCTAATGAGTACATTCAATTTGTCATTCCTCCAATTGATGTCTAGCCATTACGCACACCATATTTGATGCATCTCTTAGTATTGTCCTATAACTCAACCTCTATATGAACCACACCACCCACTATAAATCTATCATCCTCATAATATTGTTGTTATTATCACTATTACAACTTGTGTACAAGAAGTTGTTGTTGTTTATGCTTCTTCTAGCCATTTCCTCAATTCAAAATAACTCCAATCTTCTTTTTTAAGGAAATTTTTCTTAAAGCTTTAGAATAAATTTGATTTTATTGTAATGTATAGTGGGTCAGGATCTAATATTTCCACCCTAAAGACCAATTCTATATGGTTTTGGTTGATTGTGCTTAGGTTGCAGAAACATGTTGATTATTAGATTTTGATGTTGAAGAGCTCACAATTTAAATCTCTTGGTTTTTTATTTTGTACATAGATGCTCTAATTCAACAGTAATGAGTTGTTGAGACTATAGGAGACTTTTTATCAAGTATAGTGAAAATACAAAAAGATAATTATTTTTTTCTTATTTTGAGGATTTCATTCCAACCTAGGTATAATGAGTTGTTGAGACTATAGGATAACTTTTATCAAGTACAGTGAAAATACAAAAAGATAAAAAAAAAATTCTTATTTTGAGGATTTCATTCTAACCTAGGTAGTAGTTTCTTGCATGTGGTAATAAGTTTAAAAAATAACTGCAAAGGTAATTGTTTTGAGGTTATATTTAATGAGGGAGGGTAAATACACAACTTATAGGAAGTTATTTCTATACAAGTATTCTTGAGACATACCTATAGATATAGTTTTTAATAAAGACAATGACAATATCGATGCAAAAGGTTAATCATAATGAGGACGAACATACTAATATAAAAAATACAACAGAAATGAATGAAATAAAACTCATATGTAGAATAATATATATTATATTGTATTTGTAATACCCCTCCATTTTGCTCTGTTGTGTGAACGATGTTGTTCTCCTTTTTATGTTTTAGTTTATGTTTGTACTTTGACTATGTACTTAGTTACGGCTGATCACTATTTTATCGTGATGTATCTTGATGTGATGATACTATATTTTGATGTTATTATTATGGCATGTTTTGAATTAGCATAAGTGGATATTCAAATTAATGATGTTTTATACTTTTGATTAAGGTGCTATGTTAGATACGTTAGTTAGTAATATTGTATTGGTGAAGAGGACGATATCGCATCACTCACTTGCGAGCGCCCTGTGATTCCATGATTTCCCCTTCACAGTGTGCCTTATTTATGACATATTTATGCATGTGGATATACTATTTGTTCGTAGGTTGACAAGTATAGGACATCGACTCCACCTGGTTTCATAGGTTTGAGCGTGTCCATTGCCCAACAAAATTCGATTGGGAGATAGTAGCTACGTTTTCCATCCCAAGTCGTCACCCTAGTAATAGTGTGTCGTCAGGTTTCAATCAGGTTAAGTTGCTTTAATGTTGTTCATTTGGTCTTGATTTCAATTAAAATTGCAAGTTAGATAAAGGTTAAAATATATGCTTTGGTATTTTAATTGTCGATTAACTTCATCTGGTTTATGTTGAAATGTGATTTAATTTATTAAATAAGTTAATTTATTAATAAATAATTTAATCTTGGATTAGATTTAGTTTATTGATAATTAAATCAATTGATTTGAAATAAATTAAGTTTTTCCATTTTGGAGTTAATAGATTTTTGTGTGAAATTGGGAAAATTGAAAGGATGAAAATTAACAAAATAAAGGAAAATGAATTGAATTGTATTTTTAGAATGTTTGAATTCAAAAATTCGGAAGAAGAAGATATTTGTTATTTTGTTTTGATAAATTAATGAGGGTGATTGCATGATATTTGTTTGAATTTTTCTTTATTATTTAAAAATGCTTCTCAATTTTTTTGGTCAAAAAACAAGCATGAAATTTTGAAAGTGGAGGAGGAAGAATTTTTGCATTTTGTGGGTTTTGGATTGAAGCTGTGAAAATTGGTGGAGCTGAAGTTGGAATCAAGGCAGGAATTTGGGCACCATCTGGTTCTCCTCGCAAACTCAAAAAAACAAGGTTCATGTCTTTAAAATTAGTTGCTTTTGAAATTTTAATTGTATATGTTGTTGTTGAAAATCATGTTGAAAAGCTTTTAAATCTGTTGTTTGATTGTAAAATAAACTCAGTTGGATTCTTGTTTTCCAATTTCAAAGAAAACCTCTGTTTGGAATAGGTTGCTTCAACAAAAAAATAAAAATAGAATGAATTCTTGATTACAAATTGTTCCTTTTCAATTTTACTTCCTCAATTTATTTTCAATTCCAATATGGTTAAATGTAAATATATATATACATATGCATATATAAATATATATATATATATATATATATATATATATATATATATATATAAAAATCTTGATATATATATATATTTTTAAACTTTTCCCAACAGTAGGGTTATGCCATCCATTTTTTCTACAAATGGCCAAAAGAAGGGCGAATGAAAAACCAAGGGTTTTAACCTTGGTTTTTATTTATTTTTTGTTAAAAATGGTGGACTAGTGGAGGAACGTTGGGGGCTCACCCCACCGCGCCCCCCATGGGAGGCGTGTGGGGGAGTTGCGCCCAACGCGACCCCCACACTGGCCACGCCCAGTGTTCATGGGAAGGTTGTGTGAATACACAGTCGGCCCTATTGTGTTGGGTGTGCTTCCCCACGAATTTGTGGTGCGCGCCCCTAGAATCGCTTGATTTTTTTTAATTTATTTTATTTTATTTTATTAAAAAAAATATATGTATATATATTTAATATTTAATATATTATTTTTTATAATATAAAAAATATTTATTAATAATATTTTATAATATTAAAATATTAATATATATTAATAATATAATGTATATATATATTTAATATATATAAATAATATATGTATATATATACACAATATGAGAATTAATATATTATGTGTATATATATATGTATTATTTTATGTATTTACATATATACTTGGGTATTTAAATTTTAATACATTCGTATACATTTTAAATATGTATATATTAAAATGTTGAATTGATTAATAGCATGTTTAAGTGTAATTGTGGAAATTAAAAAATTATGTTTTATTCAATTATGGACTTTAATTTAAAATAATACAATTTTGGTGGAACACTATATTTGTCTTAAATGAAATGAATATGAAGATGAGTTAATTATTTTAGAAATGATTTTGTCGTGAAGAGAAAACATTTATTACTATAAAATGTTATTTTCTGAATGGTTGGAATAAACGTTTATTATTATAGTTTTGAGAACAATCAGAGAATGAAATATTTGGTTTAAAATTTCATCTTTGTCCAAAAGAGTCATTATTCAAATTCAGTCTCACTAAGGTAGTAAATTACTGAATGTTAATGAGGAAATGGATTTAGTGAATCCAAAGTAGAATTTTAATTCTCGTCTTCTTGCTCGCCTTGATTGTGAACTGTTCCTATTATCGTTTGGGAAATTTGGGTCATAGAATCTGACAAGTCTTCAAGTTGGGTTTCAATTTTGTGGGTTGTCATAATGTGTTAGTCAACCTTTGGATTGCCTTGGGTAGTGCGTTTAACTGTAACCAGTTTCTTACCCAGTTATCACGAACGAGAATGTGTTGATGGTATTTTATGGATAGGGATGTGCTATCCTTATGTCGCACTTGTGTACCCTTGGGTTGTGGAGTTGTTCCACGTGTCATCTTAGAGGAGTGGCTTGCAACGAGGGCCAACACACAAAGTGGTGCCAGGATAACTCATTGCAAGTTAGTTAATCCAGTGATAACGTAATTAACTGATTAGAGTATCACGTAGTATCAAACACTTAATAAGATAATTATGCCTCACTCATGAACGCAAGGGCTTGTTAAGACTTGGGTTGAGATGAGAAGGCCTAGAATGGCAAGATCATTATCTTGTCTCTATGAAAGATAATTGATTCTACGTTGGATTACATGAGGGGTCGGAAGTCATTAGAGGTTACCAGGATAACCTGAGATGGGGGTCGGGGCCTACGAAGACTCACCAGGATAACCCATGTAACATTGTGATGAAACTTCTCCTAAGTCAACTGTATGTTCACATCAGTGATGCAATTGATTATGTAATTCTGGAAGCATTGTAACCATTGAGTTAAGTGATGTATTTGTATTTAGTTCAGTTCGGTTATGTGTTAGCCTATGTCTTGAGGTAGATGGTCTTGGCTAGAAATCCTTGTTACTATCACCTAGCACGGGGGGTGGACCTTTGGGTTCCACTTGGTTGGGTGGAACGTGCACCTTACTCCATTGGGTTTATCTTCTTGATCATGTGGATGAGACTTCCAGTTGGAGAGCTCGTATGATCCAGTTTACTTTCATACCTTATTTATTTCAGTTGATCTTGTGATTTATTACCCCTCATTTGTTATCTAGGTGGAAGTTGTAATCGTAACCTTATTCATTGGACTTGCCTCATTCGGGGAATGAGAGATGTAACCATATTGTTTAATTATGGATAAATGAAATTAAAATTTATCTCTTATGCTTTGATGTAAATTATCTTATTTGGAATGTATGTGTTTTATTTGTTAATTAAATAAACGACATGGTTTAAATTCATTTTTTTTGTTGAGGTTCTATATAACCTGTGTCTCGTAACCTTAGAGGTTGTTGGCATTAGATAGTGAACTTCCTTATTATTGTACTTAAACAAAAAAAAAATTAGTCCGTTTAAGTAGTTATTTGCAACTCCCTCTAGGGTTGTGTGGCAGGGCGTTACACATGGTATCAGAGCCTAGGTTTAAACACTGGGTACTCTAAGATTATGATGGACCCATTAAGCTTCTAGATGTTTATGCTTTTAAGTTTTGTACCTTGCCTAATACCCTGATGTGTTTGTGCAGGATAATGCCTCCCAGATGCGGAAGAGGTAGAGGGTGTGGTCGTGGTCGTATAGGTGGTCGTGATGAGAGTCAACGGGACTCTCCTCCTCGTGTGCCTTTTATTCCAGGCCAAGAGGAATATCATGCATCTCAGAATGCACCAGGGGTTAGTGATCGTCAGCAGGATCCAACAGGGATTTAGGTTGTGTGTAGAGCACTTGAGGAGGCTTTGGCACTCCTGGGTCTGAGGCCGATTGAGGTTCAGGTCAATCCGGTTGTGAGGGAAGCTCCACCCCAGGCTAAGTCGCACATGAGGGACCTACTCAAGGCACATCCTCCATTATATGATGGATCAAGTACTAGTTTAGAGGCTAAGACTTGGCTTATAGACCTAGATAGGTGTTTTTCCATGCATTCGTATGGTAGTAACACCAAATCTCGTTATGCTATCATGCAACTGAGAGGGTTCGCATCCACATGGTGGAGGCTAGAGGAGCAAAAGCTCCATATTGACATTCACTCAGTATTTTGGGAGATCTTCCTAGAGAAATTCAGAGCTCGGTTCTTATCTGAGCATTGGCATCAGTGTCGAGGCGACAAGTTTTATGCCTTTCGCCAGATGGCCTTATCTGTTGAGCAACATGAGCGACGCTTTTATGAGCTCAAATAGTTTGCAGGGATTGGTGACGATGAGAGTATGTTGGTGCACCATTTTGTCAGGGGCTTAAATGCTCGTCTTAGCGGTGGTGTGAGGGTTTTCGAACCCAAAACCATGGAGGTGGCAATAGAGAAAGCACACCTTGTTGAGGAGAATCTGACCATGGCACTAGGAGGTCACATGAGTGTACCGATTGGCAGTAGTTCAACGGCAGGATCTAGTGCTAGAGGAGGGCAGCCTCAAGGAGGTGTATCTCCTAGATCTCAATAAGGGCCATCTCAGGGTGGTCAACAGCAGCAACAAGTATCGCAAGGGAGATGTAAAGGTTTCTAGTAGAGGCAGGGGGACATAAATTGGAGGTGTGCGAAACATTTCAGCTTTGATTAGCCAGCTCAGAGTTCACAATCTACCTTCAGGGGTAGTGCGTAGCTGTCTAGCACACCATCTGGGAGTATAGATTATGGCAGAGGTATAGGGTGTTTCTCTTGTGGCCAATAGGGTCACATAGCTAGAATGTGTCCCAATAGGGGCACATCTAGCTTTTCTCAGGGACTAGTGGCATCTGAGCCGATAGTTGGTGATGCAGGTAGAGGGCATCAGGTTTTTGCAGCAGTTGATAACCGCTACGTAGAGCATTAGGGCACTGCCATCGAGTCATATGGTATGTTGATGGGTAACCCAGTTACCATCTTATTTAATTCAAGAGTGACAGACTCCTTCATTTCTTCATCAGTCGTGGCACGATGTAGACTGGGTGTGGTAAGGCAATTCGATAGGTGGCAGGTAGAGTTAGCCTCGATTGTGAAAGTCGCATCGCATTCCCTTGTGCTAGAGTGTAGATTGGAGGTTGGACCTCTCTAGACTACGATGGACCTCTGAGTTATTCCTTTGGATTCTTATGACATATTCATAGGGATGGATTGGTTGGAGGCACATAGTGCGGTCATGGATTTTTGATGTAAGTCGATTCGATGCATTGAGGCATCTGGCAGAGATGTAGAGATAGTGGGAGTCCAGAGGCTAGTTTCCTTGAGGGTCATCTCAGCTATGCAGTTGAGAAGGTGTGTGCATTAGGGTTGCCAGTTGTTTGTTGTCATAGTGGATGACTTGGATCTAGGTGGTGGAGAAGAGAAAGTTTCTCTTGATAGTCACCCCATTCTTCAGGAGTATTCTGATGTCTTTGCAGACGAGATTCTAGGGATGCCACCTCAGAGGGACATAGACTTCAAGATTGACCTTATACCTAGATCAGAAACCATTTCTTGAGCTCCTTATCATATGACCACCCAGGAGCTGAAAGAGCTTTGTTTGCAGCTTAAGGAGTTGTTAAAGAAGGGCTTCATTTTCCCTAGTGTTTCACCATGGGGAGCACCAGTCATCTTCGTGAAGAAGAAGGATGGTTCACTTCAGTTATGTATTGATTACCGATATTTGAACAAAGTCACCATCAGGAACCGATATCCGCTTCCTAGGATTGATGATCTATTTTATCAGATCAAGGGTGCCACCATCTTTTCAAACATTGATCTTAAGTCAGGATATCATCAACTTCGGATCTTTGACTCAGACATCCATAAGACAACATTTCGAATGTGGTATGGTCACTATGAGTTTACAGTAGTACCATTCGGGTTGACGAATGCACCCTCTGTGTTCATGATTCTGATGAATGGTGTATTTCATACATACCTAGATAGATTTTTCCTTGTTTTCCTTGATGACATTCTGATATATTCTAAGACAATGGTAGAGCATGAGGCACATTCGTGGCAGGTATTGTAGTGCTTACGAGATAATCAATTGTTTGCTAGCCTGTCGAAGTGTGAGTTCTTCAAGTTTGAGGTTCAGTATCTTAGGCATGTGATCTCAGGGAAGGGTATTTCAGTGGATCCGACAAAGATCCAAGCAATCTTAGATTAGCCTGCCCCCATGAATGTGGCAAAGATACATAGCTTTATGGGGCTAGCGAGTTATTACAGATGCTTTGTGTAGGGTTTTTCGAGGATAGGTTATCCTATCACCACCCTTCAGAGGAAAGGGAAGAGGTTCGAGTGGTCAGAGAAGTGTAAGGAAGCATTTTAGAATCTAAAGGAGAAGCTGACTAGTGCACCGATATTGGCGATACCGGATTCGACTGGGGACTTTGTAGATTGTACAAATGCATCCTTGGAGGGTCTAGGTGTAGTTTTGATGCAGGAAGGTCGATTCATTGCATATGAGTCACAAAAAATCAAGGATCATGAGTTGAACTACCCCACACATGATCTTCAATTAGTGGTAGTTGTGTATGCATTGACAAGATGGAGGCATTTCCTTCTTGGCCATAGGTTTGAGTTGCACAGTGATCACAGGAGTCTTCAGTATATCTTCACACAACCCAACCTTAATGCTCGGCAGAGGCATTGGATGGAATTTCTCTGTGAATATGATTTCGAGGTGAAGTATATCCAGGGAAAGGAGAATTTCGTATCGGATGCACTTATTAGACAAAGGTATGAAATATCCGAGTTGACTCTAGTTGTGGATCTGCGAAGTCAAATTCTTTTTGGCCTTCCAGCAGATATTTGGTACCAAGAGGTTAGGATAGTGATAGAGGCAGGTAGAGCTCTTGAAGGTAGACATTCAGAATATTCTCTAGATTCAAATGAGTTATTGAGACACATGGGACACATATACATTCCTTCATCAGATGGTCTTCACACCTTGGTCATGACTGAGGCACATCATCCACCTTGTTCAACCCATCCTAGGGTGAAGAAGATGCATGCAGATTTGTGTCAGTTGTATTTTGGAAAGGGATGAAGTGTGATATCATGGATTATGTATCGTGATGTCTAGAGTGTCAGCGAGTTAAGGCTGAACACCAGCATCCAACAGGGCTCTTGCAACCGCATTTAGTACCAAAGTGGAAGTGGGATATAATCTCATTGGATTTCATTGTTGGTTTACCCAACTCTATGAGATGGCATGATGCAATTATGGTGACAGTTGATAGGTTGACGAAGGTGGCACACTTCTCACCTATGCGCTCATCCTATACCGCATCATTCGTAGCTAGAGTGTTCATGGAGGACATAGTGAGGTTACATGGCATTTTGCATCGGATTATTTCTGACAGGGATCCAGTGTTTACCTCAGCTCTTTGGACATTATTGCAACATGCAATGGGGACGCAGTTGAACTTCAGTTCATCTTATCAACCAGAGGCAAATGGATAGACCGAGAGGGTCAATCAAATCCTTGAGGATATGTTGCGTATGTATGTGATGGACTAGTAGACACGATGGGAGGATTATCTCTGTTTGTTAGAGTTTTCTTCTAATAATGGTTTCAAGAGTTCCATTGGCATGCCTCATTCCAGGCATTGTAGGGGAGACCATGTCGTACTCCCTTGAGTTGGGATCGACTGGAGGACAGGATAGTGTTGGGTCCTGAGATGTTGTAGGATATGGAGCAACAGGTGGATATGATTAGAGAGCACTTGGTAGTAGCACAGGATAGGCAGAAGAAGTATGCAAATGTGCATAGAGTGGATCATTAGTTTGCTATAGGCGATAGAGTCTTCTTGCGGGTACGTCTGCGAAAGAGTCTCATCCGTTATGGGAAGGTCTCTAAGTTGGCACCTCACTTTTTTGGACCTTTCGAGATACTCGAGAAGATTGGTCCAATTTCTTACCGTCTTGATTTACCGCCCAGTCTCTCGTGCATTCACGATGTTTTTCATGTTTCATTTCTTTGGTCGTACCATCTAGAAATTTCTCATGTCCTTGATTGGAATGCATTGGGTGATCCCACAATAGTGGTTTACAATTTTTGGCCAAACTGGACACTGAAATTATTATTTTTAACTAAATCTTCACATTCGAGCACCTATAGTGGTTAAACCATGAGTATTTTGAAGATGATCCAAACTAGAGTCTCATCAGATTTTGTCTGTAGATTCTAAAAATATTTTTTTCAATTTTTTTGGAATAAGATTGCACTTCTTTTTCCATCTCCCACGAAAACTGATTTTTTTAGAAAACAACATTTTTAACAAGTGACGCTCACCGTATACAACATAATTTTTTTTGTATGAAGGATAAAATTCTAATTTTTTCAAATTTAGATTTTTAACTATGTTATCTAGCACTTTCATTTGGTCTCATAGTTTTTTATTGAATAATTTTTCCTTAATAGAGTTTCGAAGTCAAACCAATTGCAATTCAGACATAGGCAGACTGTATAAAACATAACTTTTTTTGTATGTATCAAAATTCAATTTTTTCTTTTTTAATCATCAAGGACGTCAATACCCAGCACAAAAATATTATTAAAAAAATTATTTTGATAAGTTTCTATTTTTCCACATGTGCAAAACAAAGAGCTTGATTTTCAGTGAAAAACCTATGTTTAATAAAACTAAAAAAACATATGCATAATAAAACCAAAACATATTAAAATTATATTCATGGGATAGCTCATTTTGAGGAATACCATAATCATTTGAAATAAATTTTAAATGAATTAATTTGATCCCCCAAAAGGTAAATCAAAAGTGATTTTTATTAGCATTTTGATAGGTGTAAAGGACACTCATTTATAGGTATGGTTTAAAACTAGCGAGGTTCTATCCAAGGGGATTTGATCTAAGGTGGTTTGATCAAACCTTCTTGAATTGGAATCCTTAAAATGAAACTTTTAAAGGTTTAAATCATTATATTTTCTAAAAATATGTGATTTTAGCAAGAATCAGTTCCTCTCAGAAATTATAAACCAGCTTTGTGGGACCACCCCACTACAGGTAGAGGATGGGCAATTGACTTTGGAGCCTGTGGTTGTAATGGAGCATAGAATGCTCACTCTTCGAGTGTGAGATATTGATTAGGTTAGGATCCAGTGGGATCCTAGGGATGACATGTCATACACTTGGGAAGATGTAGCTAGAATGAGGGAGCTTTATCCCTATTTGTTTACAGCCTTCCAAGAGTAAGCCTGACCCTAGGGGGAGGATGTAATACCCCTCCATTTTGCTCTGTTGTGCGAATGATGTCATTCTCCTTTTTATGTTTTAGTTTTTATTTGTACTTTGACTATGTACTTGGTTACAGTTGATCACTATTTTATCATGATGTATCTTGATGTGATGATAGTATATTTTGATGTTATTATTATGGCATGTTTTGAATTAGCATAAGTGGATATTCAAATTAATGATGTTTTATGCTTTTGATTAAGGTGCTATGTTAGATACGTCAATTAGTAATATTGTATTAGTGAAGAGGATGATATCGTATCACTCGCTTGTGAGCGCCCTACGATTCTATGATTTCCCCTTCACAATGTGCCTTATTTATGACATATTTATGCATGTGGATATACTCTTTGTTTACAGGTTGACAGGTATAGGACATTGACTCCACGTGGTTTCACAAGTTTGAGCATGTCCATTGCCCAATGACATTCGATTGGGAGATAGTAGCTAGGTTTTTCGTGCCAAGTCGTCACCTTAGTCATAGTGTGTTGTCAGGTTTCAGTCAGGTTAAGTTTCTTTAATGTTGTTCATCTGATCTTGATTTCAGTTAAAATTGCAAGTTAGAAAAAGGTTAAAATATATTCTTTGGTAGTTTAATTGTCGATTAACTTCATCTGGTTTATGTTGAAATGTGATTTAATTTATTAATAAATAATTTAATCTTGGATTAGATTTAGTTTATTGATAATTAAATCAATTGATTTGAAATAAATTAAGTTTTTCCATTTTGGAGTTAATAGATTTTGTGTGAAATTGGGAAAATTGAAAGGATAAAATTAACAAAATAAAGGAAAATGAATTGAATTGCATTTTTAGAAAGTTTGAATTCAAAAATTGGGAAGAAGAAGATATTTGTTATTTCGTTTTGAGAAATTAATGAGGGTGGTTGCATGATATTTGTTTGAATTTTTCTTTATTATTTAAAAATGCTTCTCAAGCTTTTTGGTCAAAAAACAAGCATGAAATTTGAAAGTGGAGGAGGAAGAATTTTTGCATTTTGTGGGTTTTGGATTGAAGCTATGAAAATTGGTGGAGCTGAAGTTGGAATCAAGGCAGGAATCTAGGCACCATCTGGTTCTCCTCACAAACTCAAAAAAGCTAGGTTCATGTCTTTAAAATTAGTTGCTTTTGAAATTTTAATTGTATATGTTGTTGTTGAAAATCATGTTGAAAAGCTTTTAAATCTGTTGTTTGATTGCAAAATAAACTCAGTTGGATTCTTGTTTTCCAATTTGAAAGAAAACCTTTGTTTGGAATAGGTTGCTTCAACAAAAAAAAAGAAATAGAATGAATTCTTGATTACAAATTGTTCCTTTTCAGTTTTACTTCCTCAATTTATTTTCAATTGGTTAAATGTAAATATATATATATATATATATATATGCATATATATATATATAAATCTTGATATATATATATATATGCATAGATATATATTTTTAAAAAAATTCCTGGAGTAGGGTTATGCTAGCCATTCTTTTCTAGAAATGGCCAAAAGAAGGGCAGATGAAAAACCAAGGGTTTTAACCCTGGTTTTTTTTTGTTAAAAATAGTGGACTAGTGGCGGGACGCTAGGGGCTCACCCCAACGCGCCCCCCATGGGAGGCATGTGGGGGAGTCGCACCCAGCGTGACCCCCACATTGGCCACGCCCAATGCGACCCCCACACTGGTCGCACCTAGTGTTCATGGGAAGGTTGTGTGAATACACAACTGCCCCATGCTAATGGGGTCAGTTGTGTATTCACATAGTCGGCCCTATTGTGTTGGGCATGCTTCCCCACGAATCTGTCGTGTGCGCCCCTAGAATCGCTTGGTTTTTTTTAATTCAGTTTTTTTATATATTTTTTTTATTAAAAAAAATATATATGTATATACATTTAATATTTAATATATTATATTTTATAATATAAAAAATATTTATTAATAATATTTGATATTATATTTTATAATATAAAAAATATTTATTAATAATATTTTATATTATATTTTATAATATTAAAATATTAATATATATTAATAATATAATGTATATATATATATATATATATATATATATTTAATATATATAAATAATATATGTATATATATAGACAATATCAGAGTGAATATATTATGTGTATATATATGTATTATTTTATGTATTTATATATATACTTGGGTATTTAAATTTTAATACATTCGTATACATTTTAAATATGTATATATTAAAATGTTAAATTGATTAATAGCATGTTTAAGTGTAACTGTGGAAATTAAAACATTGTGTTTTAGTCAATTATGGACTTTAATTTAAAATAATACAATTTTGGGGGAACACTATATTTGTCTTAAATGAAATGAATATGAAGATGAGTTAATTATTTTAGAAATGATTTTATCGTGAAGAGAAAACATTTATTACTATAAAATGTTATTTTCTGAATGGTTGGAATAAACGTTTATTATTATAATTTTGAGAACAATCAGAGAATGAAAAATTTCGTTTAAAATTTCATCTTTGTCTAAAAGAGTCATTTTTCAAATTCAGTCTCATTAAGGTAGTAAATTACTGAATGTTATTGAGGAAATAGATTTAGTAAATCCAAAGTAGAAGGTTACTTCTCATCTTCTTGCTTGTCTTGATTGTTAATTGTTCCTATTATCGTTTGGGAAATTTGGGTTATAGAATTTGACAAGTCTTCTAGTTGGGTTTCAATTTCGTGGGTTGTTGTAATGTGTTAGTCAACCTTTGGATTGCCTTGGGTAGTGCATTTAATTGTAACCAATTTGTTACCCGGTTATCACGAACGAGAATGTGTTGATTGTATGTCATGGATAGGGATGTGATATCCTTATATCGCACTTGTGTACCCTTGGGCTATGGAGTTGTTCCAAGTGTCATCTTAGAGGAGTGGCTTGCAACGAGGGCCGACACACAAAGTGGTGCCAGGATAACTTATTGCAAGTTAGTTAATCCAGTGATAACGTAATTAACTAATTAGAGTATCACGTAGTATAAAACACTTAATAAGATAATTATGCCTCGCTCATGAATGCAAGGGCTTTTTAAGACTTGGGTTGAGACGAGAAGGCCTGGAATGGCAAGATCATTATCTTGTCTCTACGAAAGATAACTGATTCCGCATTGGATTACATGAGGGGCCAAAAGTCGTTAGAGGTTACCAGGATAAACCGAGATGGGGGCCAAGGCCTACGAAGACTCACCAGGATAACCCATGTAACATTGTGATGAGACTTCTCCTAAGTCAACCGTATGTTTGCATCAGTGATGAAATTAATTATGTAATTCTGGAAGCATTGTAACCAGTGAGTTAAGTGATGTATTTGTATTTATTTCAGTTTGGTTATGTGTTATCCTATGTCTTGAGGTATATGGTCTTGGCTAGAAATCCTTGTTACTATCTCCTAGCACAGGGGGTGGACCTTTGGGTTCCACTTGGTTGGGTGGAACGTGCACCTTACTCCATTGGGTTTTTCTTCTTGATCGTGTCGACGAGACGTCTAGTTGGAGAGCTCGTATGATCCAGTTTACTTTCATACCTTATTTATTTCAATTGATCTTGTGATTTATTACCCCTCATTTGTTATCGAGGTGGAAGTTGTAATCATAACCTTATTCATTGGACTTGCCTCATTTGGGGAATGAGAGATGTAACCATATTATTTAATTAAGGATAAATGAAATTGAAATTTATCTCTTATGCTTTGATGTAAATTATCTTATTTGGAATGTATGTGTTTTATTTCTTAATTAAATAAATGACATTGTTTAAATTCATGTTTTTTGTTGAGGTTCTATATAACCTTTGTCTCGTAACCTTAGTGGTTGTTGGAATTAGATAGTGAACTTGCTTATTATTGTAATTAAACATAAAAAAAAAAGTTCATTTAAGTAGTTATTTGCAACTTCCTCTAGGGTTGCATGGTGGGGCATTACAGTATTCTTTCATTTGTACTCTCTAACATGTTAGCCTAATATTTACTATCCATGTAACCATTGCATTTCCTTAAAGTGTAAGTACAAATTATTCAATCATCGAAATTGTTTTATTTTATAAGATAAATCATTTTTCTCAATAAAGGAAAGCACTTTGATTAAAGCATGTTCATTTTTAAAATATGTAGTTTTATACGAGTTGATTTGAATGCCTCAACCTTGGGCTAGTAAATTTAAGATAGAAGACTCACTTTCCAAAACATTGTATCATCATTTATTGATAGAATGCTTAGAAGATATGCATCCTCATTGACTACAATGATAACATAGAATGTGGTCAAAATGACTTTGAAGAAAAGAAAAAACATGGATAGGTGTAAAGAAAAATTCTATAATATTGTATGGCATCCTCCCTACTTATGCTAGAATGGGAGCATTGGATCATATAAAATAGATACATTTTATCATATATAGTTAGAAATTCTTGGGTAAATGTGTATTCAAAATATAGAAGCATAGATAATGAAGATGAATTGTTTGATAAAATAGCTAAAAAATATGTGGTTTCATCCAAACTAGAACAATTATAGGATATGAACAAAATGATTTTTTTGAAAAGCCCTTAGAAAATTTCAAGAAAATACAATTGATGATTGTAAACTAAATTTGATAATATTGTCCTTTATTATGCTAAAATAGACACTTTAGAATATGGTATAAACATCCATCAAAGGATAATGGATGGGAATGTATAGAAATTCAACAAA
Organism: Sequoiadendron giganteum; assembly: GCA_007115665.2. Classification (NCBI taxonomy): domain Eukaryota; kingdom Viridiplantae; phylum Streptophyta; class Pinopsida; order Cupressales; family Cupressaceae; genus Sequoiadendron; species Sequoiadendron giganteum. The sequence goes on along the minus strand of CM021104.1, from coordinate 556,017,614 downwards.
GAATAATAAGAGTTTATTATTTAATATTATAGTTGGATGTGCTCTATTAGACATGTATAAACATGTTGGAGCAAAGATAGGGCAATGAAATGTTTGAAAAACTATGTCAAAGAAATGTGGTTTCATGGAATGCTATGATTGCAGGGTATGCATAAATGGATTGTTTAAAAGGGTTTCAAAAAGTCTCAAGAATATACAATTCAATATAATTTAAACAATGTAGGACTATAAAAATATACTATAAAGTTTGATGAATTTTGTAGACACCTAAATCTGACTAACATATTTCTTCTAAAACATCATCATTTTCTATGATTAGGTATCATTAATTTATCTTTTGTATTTGCTTAAATAATTTCATTTTTTTATCAAATTAACATTATTTCTCTTTCATCCTAGATAATCAAATAATTTTTAATTATTTAATTATTTAAAATTTGGAAAAAATGGCTCCGAGAGCCAACGGTTATCTTCAGGGGGTGGTGGCGACTAGGGTTTCCCCTGGTTTATGCTTGGAGGAGAAGGATCAACAGGTACTGCAGTTGGAGGCTTGGAGAAGCGGTGACATCACCAACAAATGCGGGAGGAAGGACTACACTGCTAATGCCTCGTGGAGATCACAAAAAGAGAAGAATGCAGAGGTGGAGAAACAAGAGGAGAAACAAGAGGAGAAGGAAGTGAGTTTATAGCCAAAGGGCTCTGAGAAGGAGGGTTGGGTATCAGACGAACTAAATTAGGTAGAGAAGTTGTTGATGCAAGAGGCCAGATGTGAAGAGCAGAAACAGATTTAGTTGCCCTCAATACAAAAAGGGATTTTGGCTGAAGACATGGAAACAACCGGTAAAACCGGGGTGACAACTCCAGATTGTCGAGAAAAGAAGAGGGATGAGAGGCTACAGTTGAAGGATGCTGGAAAATGTAAGGCTAAAGTTCAACATCAATGGGACTATCTTGGAGGAGGAGCTTGGAGGACTCCTCGGGTTTCATTCGTGGATTGGCAGAAGGAGGCAGCAAGGATCGAAGATGGGTGGCAAATGGTATTGGGAAAGAAGGCAAAGAAGGAGAACAAGAAAAAATTTGCTATGGTCCTACAATCCTAGGCTAAAGGAAGGTTAAAGAAAGCCTCATTTGGGTGATCTATTCATAGATCCATAGGATTCTTGAATAGATTTGTAGTAGTAATTTTTCTTCAGTCCTCTATGTATGGGATGTTCAAATTTAGGTCGTGGGGGTAACTCTTTGGTTCTTCTTCAGAGTTTGATGGGATCTTGTAGAGTTTGTATTGGGTGTTATATTGGAGCTAGTTTGTATTAATTTTTAAATCTTTAATAAAATATATCTTGTTACCTATCAAAAAAATAAAATTTAAAATTTGAATTCCCCCTTCATTTTTATTTTAATTAAATCACCTATTTCATCACTTTTCCTCTATTAATTTATTAATTTCAATTATTTACCTAGTTTATTAATCTATTCCCCTCCTCCAAATTGATTAAGTAATTTACATTTGTTTAATTGATTTATTTGAACATTAATATTTTTCCAAAATTACATTAATTGAAGAATTATTTAATTAAAATTAAATATTCTTATCTAAAATTAGTAAATTTATTTGTTTTCTTTATTTCCCTCTTTGCACATAAAATTAATAATTTATTTATTTAATTATTTATTAATTACTCATGCATTTCCACCTCACTTGTCAACTCCCACTCACCTTGAGTTCACTTTGCAATCAAATTTAATCCCCTATTTAACATCTTTTGTTTCACTAATGGTCAATCACACTTATTTCCTCAATCAATTCTCGTAATTGATCCATACAAGTAGTTAGCTAAGGTCATGCAACCAATTAACTATCCAATCAATTCCTCTCAACCATTATGGTCATTGATCTACTCAGTCCTTCATCAAATCCTAACCATTGATCGATATCACCTGAAATCTATAAATTCAGCTATTCTATCATCTATTATTCTCTCACTCATTGCAAGAAACCTAATGTATATTATTCCAAGGTTCTTTGTGCTAAAAATATGAGAGAAACCACCATTACCCCCTTCTCCAAGGTACAAAATAGGAGAAAAGTGGAGCTAAGCTAAGACTATTGTGTAAGACATAAATAATGTGCAAGTTTGTTATATTTCTTATTATGCAACTTCCTTATGTTCTATTGGTGTGATTTATTATTTATATTGTGAGTTTATTTGATATTTTTCTATTGTTCACTTTCATAGTCTAAAATATTTTTAGGTCAGATATTTTGGCACGCCCATTAGGACCTAGGTCCTTGTTTTTAACGATTGATTGAGCTTGTTATGAATATTTATAAATTGTAGGTTATAGTGATGTGCAGTTGAATCTAGAATGCCACTTTTGATAGTACATCAACATAATTAACATGCAAATCAACACCTTTGAAACCCATAGTGATGCATTTGACCTACATCGACACATTTGACTCATTAGTTTTATAAGTTCTAGAATTTACAATGATGCAATTAATAATTACAGTGACACATTTGACCTAGGTTATTTCTTTCAAAGTTACAACTACATGTTTGCAACTTATAGTGATGTATTTTAAAATCACAATGATGTAATTGATAGGTAAATCAATGTATTTATAGATTAAAAAACACATTTGATTTTTACAATGACATATTTTATTTTTACTACGTATTTGATTTATTAATTTGGTTTTTCGCTAACTCTAATATTTGATGAGTTCATGGAAATAATACATCTATACAACTATGGATTTCATTGGAAAAAGATAAAACTCTGAAACTACTAATATATTTGATGTAGGGTCTTGCATTTTGATTTTTAGAATAGCTCAAGTTTCAATTTATTAAAGGTAAAAGAATTTATTTTTCCTCTATAGCGGAGTCTTGGGTACGTATGCCCTCCCCTTACACTTAGCAAGAACTTGGAGATCAAAAATATATTTGAGTCCACATCTTTTTTCTTTTACACAATAAAGTGTTATCTACATATGCCCTCCCCTTGTGCAGGTAGTACAAGTCTGGGGAAGAGAAACAATAAATTTTTCCTTCTTTTTATTTATTAGGAGGCCCACTTGGGTATTTTATCACCTCAAGGGAAAACTCAATCATGTTTTAGGTGGGATATAAAAAGGGGGGAGAACAAACTTTGTATCCCAAGGTTTGGCTAGTATTGTGGGATCCTCAATCCATCGAGACCTATTAGGTGAAGAGAGAGGGAGGCACCCCAATCTCGAGCACTATAGATAGGATCATTGCTCACCAATTCCACTAAAAAGCTTTATTTTAGAAGTCTAAGATTAGTGGTCGTTATTTCTAGCGGTATGTAGTGTACATGATTATACACAAAGTTACCAAACATGTACCATCCTTGGGTGAAAAAAAATTATTTTCAGGGTGTAAAAATCCTTCAAGGGAAGGAGTAAGGTGAAAACCTGCAACACTAGAGGCCTATCTATCCCACTTTGAGAGTGGAATGTGTGTATCTACACATTCCTACAATATTTTATTGCTTGGGCCTCTACTAGCAAGATACAACTCCTTTAATAATAATTAGGTTGTACTTCTTGGAGTGTATTTATCATGAAGACCCATATATTATAACTATACAATACCTTGGAGTAAATTTACTACTCTTCTCTATTATTTGTTATCTCTTTCCAAAAAAGTCAATAATTAATCTTGCAAATAAGTCAAAACCATTCAAACATTAGCTAATTTTAATTTAAAAACTCGAGATTACACATTTGACTATCATTGTGATGTATTTTTTGTTATAATGATGCATTTGATTATCATTTAGTGCATCCAATTTTGATTTGACATATTTGATATGTTTAATAATGCATATGACTTGGAAATTGATGCACTTGATATACTTCAATTTGTTGGATTTAAACTAGTTTTTCTAGTCTAAACCTTAAGTTTTCACACATTGATGCTTTAGACTTTATTTTGACACCTTTAATAGTATAGTGATTCATTTGAAACACATAAATTGATGTCTTTTATATCCTCCTTGATGCATATGATCCTAGTTTGACACATTTGATAACCAAAAAAGATCTAAAATCTACCAAAATATAGACATACCGGAGACTTAAAATCCAATATTTAATAATTTATTCTATTACCCTTTCATAATTTTCATCACATTCATAAAATAACTTAGAAAATTAGGATCAAACCTATATCAAAACATAATTATTCATCTATAACCAACAACCATTTATCTATCCATCAATTATCTAGATCTTGCATCCATCCATTTCTAATTTATCCTAGTTGTTTAGAAGCTTTCCTTCTCAAATAAAAGGATAAATTAACTTATCAATGTTATACATTAGAATATAATTCCATCTACTTCTATTTTTGAATATGTCACACCCTTATCTATTAATTTGAAATCATAAGTCTATCCCAAATTTAACATATCAAACTAAATCCAAAATCATCATCTAAGATCTTGACACACTTTAGACCTATCTTGGTCTCACCATACTAGATATCAAATTCATCAAGGTCATAAAGCCTCAAAATTTGTTACATTCCTATACAAACAATGTCTCAAACCAAGAGAAAAATGCAACACTAACAAGACCCAAACATGATGCCTACAAACATAGATCCCTTCCAAGAAACATAAGGATAATTACCACAAATTTTTGGATCAAGAGGTTTTGAAAAACCACTCCTACTATGTCTTAGGAATATTCCTAATATTGGTGGCATATTAAGAGACATAACACTCAAGGAGTTCGTAGAAGCATAAATCGATGCTAATGCCATGAAATTGGTAGACTCGCTTCTTATAGATAATTGTAACCAATAATTCATATTAGTCGCACAATAGGGAGCTAAATTTCCTTCTACATTTGACACCACACTTATACAAGATATCACCAACAATAATCCATCAAAAACCTTAGGATAAATGACCTCCAATGAAATCATACCACAAACCAATTTCTTCATACCACCTCCCATGCCACAACAAAACAACTCCTTCATACAACATAGTAACAACCTTACCATTTAGCTTACAATAAACACTCTCGTTTATTCCTCACACTCTCCTAATATCATGCCTCAACAAATTTCTACCATCATCTCGTGCATTCAATGATACCCACAAATTCAACACAAGTATCATTACCTTCTGATAGATACTCAAGTTCCCACATACAACATGCAAATAACCAATCCATTATATAACATGACATCTAGTAAAACTATTTCCCACACTTCAACAATTAATCGCCAAACATCATCACAACCATATCACATCTCATAATCACCTTCACCCAACTTGCATGAAAACACAAAACACATTCAACATCAAAGCACTATCGTCAATTTGTAATATCAACAAAATAATCCATTCAGTAACTCTAATATCCATACTTTGATGAAAAAGACACCTCTATATTCATCCCATATCTCTCAACCATTTGCATCTAACATCCATACCTACATACCCATCAACCATAACATCACACACCAAAACTACAATCCCATATCGCAATCTCCACATGTTATCACCTCAAATTCTAGTCAAAACTAATCATATTAGCTGAAAAATCTATCAACATAGCCCCCCTCAAAACATTATCTCACTAAACCACTTCCATAAAAATTACAACATAAACCCATCGAACCAAAACATCCACCAACATTACCCAACTCAAAACATCATACACCCTAAACAACAATTCACCAAATCAAACCCATTTACTAACTCTAATACTCACACCTACATTCAATAAAACTATTCACATATTCACCAAAACAATACATCACCAAATTTTCCCCAAGGTCGATAATCAACATACCCCATATCAATTTATAACACTAGATCAACATACTCACTCTCACACACCTGATCAATTTGGCTCTACAGATTCAAGATCTACAATAAAAAATTTCAAAACTATAAATGGGACCAATGGAGAAGAGATAAACACTAGAGGACACATGCCCTTATCCTTTTGATAGGACAATACCCATGCCATACTTTCCCAATAATTTTGAGATTCCTAAGTTTGGCAAATAGAAAGGAAAGGGAGACCCTTGTGAACACTTTAGAGAATTTTGTGTAGCTTTCTTAGAGGTTGTGCATAATGATACTTATCTTATGAACCTCTTCTCAAGAATCTTAGGAGGACATTCCATGGAGTGGTTTTCTTGACTTCTATTTTGTATTAAATTTTTTGAAGAATTGGCAAAAAAAATCATTTCAAATTTTTCCTATAATACAAAACATGAAGTCTTAATGGATGATCTATGCATAATGAAACAAAATAGTGGAGAAATTTTTTCCTCCTTAAGACAAATATGGATAAAATTAACTAGTAAATATCCATACAATATTCCCAAGAAATAATTAGTTTAAATGCTCATCCAAAATATGAATACAAAAATAGGATTCCACGTAAAAGTTCAATGCTCCAATACTTTTGAATAGGTCATAGAGAAAGGGCTTACCACTAAAAAACCCTTATACCAAAGGGATCATGAAGATATTCAAAGACAATAAAGATGAACCACCAAAACTATATGCTAACAAGGGAAAGAGGATTCCCTTACTAGGCTCTTAGGGTTTTTCACCCTAAGGGCACTTGGTTTGGAATGCCACTCTTGAATCCTCTTTGTTGATATGCTTATGGGTAGGTTCATTCTAAGGAAGGGATGAGATGATGAAGGTTGTGAGAAGTGTGAGTGATGTGTGGCTAGAACTTGAAAGTACAAAATGATACTAATCTAAATGTATGTAGATGTGAATAAAACAAAACTAAGCTAATGCGAAACTACTCTAAAATGACCTAAAATGTCTATATTCTGGAAAATAATAAAGGGGGACAAAATGTGTGCACCTGGGAAATTGATGTTGTAGACGAATGCTCATGGGAACCTCTAGAAATTTTTTGAAGATAGCAGGACACTTACGCCAAGTGGGGCGACCTAGTCCTCCAATCGAGAAACTTTGCCAAAACAGGTTTCGGGGAAATGGGTGCCTAAAAATGTAGAAACCCTTTTCTGGGCCTAACACAAGGACAAGGCTGCCAATAGGAGTGACCTAGTCCTCTTGTAGCTTTCTGAGAAATTAGGGCTTCATTTTGTGGGTCCGAGTTGATGTTTTCCTAATCTGCAGTAACCCGTGTCTGGAACTCCCAAAAGTGACTTGCAACTTGTCTTTTTGTCCTTCCTATGGTTTTATTCTTGGATATGACTTGAGGAGAATGTTGGTACTTCTTGCAACACTTTGTACTTCACCAAACCTACATACAAGATTGCAGTCACATGCAAAGACTAAGAGATTTATGGGGTTAGGAAATAGGGGTTTGCCTAATTCAAACCCTTTTGTAGGTGATTAAACCCAAATGAATGAAAGAAAAGGAATGTAAGATTGAAAGATAAACTTAATGGAAATGCTTACCAAACCTTTGTTGTTAATGGTCTGCAACATGCAAGAGAAACTCCAATGGAGATAACTTGTAAACCCTAATGCTTGTTTGCTTGCTTGTGAAGTCTTGGATGCTTGAGTACTTGTGGAGAGAGAAAAATGAAGGTGAAAACCTTTATTTGTACATGTAAAACCCTATTTTTCCCGGAATGCAACCTGATAGGCTGACCCTAGGGTTTAGGAAGAAAGATTTCCGTTGAGTTTTTATTTAAAATTTGAAATTTATGCCTAAAGGGACTAGGTCGCCCAAAGTGGCGACCTAGTCCACTTGGGAAAATTCTAGTTGTGATCGAGAATTAATTTATGTTTAATGAACTTAATCAATTTTTCCTCCCAAAACACACTTAGGTCAGGACTAGAGATACATTAAAGGGACAAGTTAGCATAGAAAAAGGGTTAATTTAGGGCTGATAAGCCTAGATAAGTGTATAAATACATCTCAACACTTTACAACACTTTGTCTTAAGGCATAGGAAGGTGTACATACAAAGAAGGTGTTATTTGGGTGAATTATGTTGAAAGGGTCTTAGAAAAGTGAGGAAATGTGTTACAACACTTCACAACACCTTAGTAAAACACCGTTAGGTTAGTGTTGAATTGCAAGCTTATAAGGATGAATAAAGGTAAACAAGGCCAAAATGAGTGAAAAAGTGCCAAGGTATACACTTTTTGGTGACATAAAAGATTATTCAAGTTCCTCAAATGAAAAGCCTTGATTTTGGTGTAAAAATAAAAATATGGCCAATAATTGTAAAAATAAAAATATGGTCAATAATGGTGTGGTTGCTACCAAGATGGCCCAACATGTTCAACCCACCTTATGCTTTCAAGCACCGCCCAATATTCAAACCTCAATGAATGTTAAAGATAACTCATAGAGAGAACCCATCAAATTTCTACCCTAAAAATTGGTCTATTCAAACTTAGTAACACTCTTAGAAATCAAATAGTATGAACCTCAAGTTAAACCCACATGGTCAAGAGACATTGATTTCTGTGGGTACCATAGAGTGAAAGGACACACAACTCTAAATTGATTCAAGCTAAATAATCTTATTCAATACCTTATTTATAGGGGAGACATTATCTTTGAGAACCAAACTAATACCTCAAACAATGATCATGTAATATTCAAAGATCAATTGCATAGCCTTCAGAAGGGAAATGCCTCCAACTAAGGTAGTACCTTGAATAATAACACTAACTATAATTCTACTCAACATGAATACACAATAAACCAAATTTAGGAAGTTGATAATCAAGTTTATACCATTACCATAAAAATAAAAAATCTTGAGTGTGTTGTACAAATCCTAGAGGTAAATTTAACCTTCAAGGCAACTCATTTAGAACCCATACCGCACCAAATATAACCTTTTAGACCACTTGGGATAAACATCAACACATATATCTATCCCTGAGCTTCTATGTATATCACCAATCCATAAAGTTGTCCTAGATAAAGCTCTTAGAGAATATTTAGTACCTATAGATTTTAATATTAACTAGTTTCAAGCCATGTTTAGACATCTTTCTTCTACACATTATCTGGAATTTACCAAAAAATAATGAAATATCATACATCCACTCATAATGATGCTTTACATATATAATTTTTTATCCATAAGCACGAGATTAAAAGATTCCTAACAGATGGTGGAGTTGTTTTGAACATTTGTGCCTTGAAACTAATAAAGACATTAAGATACTCCAAGGAAGTTATAGGCCTAAATAATAAAATAGGGCTTTCTGATTACATAAACCTACAAATTGGAGCCACAATCTAATTTTCTCTCCCCTGCTATGTAAACCCCATCAACATCCTTTATTTGGAATGTGTAACCCCCCACCATATTCTGGAAAGTGTAACCTCCTCAAGAAGATATCTCAAAATTTTATTAATTTTAGTAGTACAATTTCTCGAGATCATAAATTTTGATTCGATTGTTGGATTTTTAAATATAATGTATCATTGGAAAGATCTCAAGAAGATTCTTGTTCCAAAAATGGACCCTAAAGGTATATTTTGGTTTTTGGGTGCTTCAAATTTGACTTCAAATATTTTTAATAGGATCTTAGAAATTAAAATTATTAATATCCCCAAATGATAAATGATATTGAAATGATTTCTTCACCATTGGATTTATTTCATAATTTTGGAGGTTTGTGTAAGATGTTTTGTCCATGCATGCATAAATACCAACTTACTAAAAATAGTAACTTGCCAAATTTAGCCCTTATTGAAAAAGAAACAACTTTTTCTTTTTGGGTGATGCAAGGTTTCCCTTTCACCCTAGATGATCCTATATAACCTTGTAGGATCCATCTCCTTTCCCAATACTAAATACTCTAAACAATTACAATCCAGTCCATCCCAATCAAAAAAAACATCAAATGATTTCTTTTGGGAATTTCTTAAAGGACTAATAACAAAGGATCTTAATCTCCAATACCCAAATAAATTTATGCCATCCCATCATATCCCTAATCCTAAGCTATATAAGCATATCTCATAATCATGCACTCCATCACTTATCAATCCAACTCAAGCAATTCCTATTCAAAATCCATTATTTTCATGCCAACATTCTAAGTTGAACTAATAATCCCATATCCTTATCCAAACTCACATCCCATTATTGGTCTAAGTCAAGATCAACGTACAAAGCATGAAAAAAAAGATCTAAAATGAATCAAGATCAAGTTACAAAGAAAATCCCCATAGATGATGATGAAATCAAAGTTAATCAAATATTTAATCAATATCCTATCTTTGATCTTGAAATCCAAGCTTATCCAATATTTAATCAAGATCCCATTGATGATTATGAAATCCATAAATAATATAATATTTGATCAATATTCTATCTATGATCATGACATTCAAGATGATCCAATATTCATTCAAGATTTTTCTATTGGTAAATAAATCCAAGATGATACCCTCATCTACTCCTATCCCATCCATGATCACAAAATTAAAGTTGATACCATCGATATTCCAACAACCTCCTTTTCCCAAGATGAGACATTGGACTCCCTTAGATAAATAGATAATAAAACAAATGACATGGATCACATAAAACATGTTAATAAATAATCTACTATGGATCACATTGACATTTCAAATGATCAAATGATGACAAGAATGACTAAGGATAAAGACACAATATCATATAAACTAGGATCATCTACTTTTATCAAATTAGGATATCACAAATGATAAAAAACAAACATTGATGGTTCTCAAAACACAAAGATGAGTTATCAACTTTCATCTAAAATAAAAATACATCTACCAAAGTATGTAGTATCAAGGAAAGGAATTAGGCTTGCATGAACAAGGCATTTTACAAATAGTTAAACACTTTCTTACAAATCTCAAATTTCAAGGTATCAACTATTCATCAACTAAGAAATCTAATGATGTTAGTGGTACATCAATTATATTAGGGTAATATCATTTGATGCAAGCATCAAAATAGAACTCATGTATATTCCTTACCGTAAGGTTTCTTTTGACACTCCTTCTAGCAACACAATAAAACAACAATCCCAATTACTTAAACCCACTAGTTGTGACAAAAAATAAAAAATATTACAAATAAAAAGATCAAAACCAAAATTTCAAAATATAATAAATCTAAAAATTAAAGTGGACACACGAGTTCAAAATAAATCTTAAGAAAATTGGAACAAGTGAATCCAAGAATTCAAATCTAATAGTTAATAAAAGTATGGAGCCATGAGAAAAAAATATATATCTCAATGTGCATATTTGGATCAGGCCAACTCTTATGACAATAAGGATCACAATAAAATCTGGATGGGTTGTATACAAGTGTCATGATCCTAACAAGATAACTCCTCTATGCAAGTCACTATTAACATATAATGACACCAACTTATACATCAGTGCCATAAAATGGACTAAAATAGTTAATGATTATTCAAAGATTAACACCATTTAAAAATACCCAAAAAAAAAAAAAATAGCAAAGAGAAAAATCTCTCTTTGGTTAATACCACTTCAATGGTGACTTGGGATAATCATCATCATGAAAATGTGACAAGCCAACATGATGTTTGAAAAATTAAAAAATAAAAGAGAAATAATTCTTCTAATAGTGAAAACCATTATTATGGCACTTTGGATGAGTACCATGATGAAAACTTAGGAAACAAGTTTCATGCATAAGATCAATTATCTTTGTGTACCATTATACTTTGGGGAAAGTTCTCTCAATTTTATCATACCTTTTTTCATGGCATTATCATCTGCTCATCCCACATTATTTCCATCCATAATCCTTACCCACCTTGATTTGTATAAGGACTAGGGCACAAACTTAAAAAATGCTTGGATAAACTCTTGACATGTTTGACCTTTGGTCACAAACTATCCAATATCATGGAATTTCCTATATTACACTATCAAACTTCATATCATAGAGAAAACATAGAATTCCTATGTTGCATTTTCCTTGGATATCATATCCTAAATATTCCATCCAATAATCCTCACGAATCCTATCCACCACCTAATCATCCTCCCATACTAGACTTGGTTCTCCCTTGTCATCAATTTCAAGCCTCCAATCCAATCCAAATATCCAAACATCTCTCCACAATCTAACCAATCCTAAAAGTAGCTCATCCAAATGCAATAATCCTAATCAATGCAATCTAACTATACAATCTAGTGCATCATCCAAAACATCCATTGGTTTTGTTCCCATTTTGGCTACAAACCTTGATTCTTTTTATTCACATTATCACCATCAAGATATGTCTTTCCCTATCCTAACATTATTTTTTGGATGTGTCCTTCCCACATCATCATCAATCAATCAATAAATTTTTACCATGACTAGTCCACTAAGATCATGTTTTCCTTTAAATTACTATGGATTCTTTCATCTTTCTTGTGTTTTCATTTATTTGCATTTATCATGCTCCTTGAAGTATATTTCTATAGGAAGATCATGGTATTTCATATCATGGTATTTGATGGTATATGTTTGGAGGTGGTAAATTTTCTTCTAGGTCAATGCATAAATTGGATAAAATATCACCTTTGTCTTATATATCCTAGTGCATAACATTCATTTGTTGGTGTGAATAAATGTCTTGTACCTAGTTAATTCATTCACTAGGTAATTAGGGGACATATTCACATGTTAAGTTTACTTAGAATATAAGGTTCTTCTAGAAATATTATATCTAGAACTTATCTTATCTTTGCATCATTTCCTAGGTAGTTAGTTAGTTGTCACATGTAATAGGATTGAGACACATGTCTCAATCTTGTTGCATTTTATCTCTCACCTTTCATATATTTAATCAAGGCAACATATGTACTTTTCCATATTCAGTTTGGCATTCTCACATCCTTAATGACAACATGATATTTCTGCCATTTCTCTCTAGTGGAAGTTATTTTGTTTTGCAGGTGATTCAGGGGAGTTTGAGGAGTTTATCATAAACTCCTACATGGTATCAGAGCATATATCAAGAAATTTTATATTCTTGCATGCTCTCTTGTAGAAGGTTTTCATTATTTCTATAGGTGGTCTTGGGTATTGAACTAATCTTCAGATCTTACATCATTTCTATATTAAATAAAGGTTTCTAAACTCAAAGTCAACATAACACTTCATCATTTCATCCATAAAATATTTCTTTATTCCATCTTTATCATTTTCTTCTTTTATTTTCTATCTTCCACCTAATATTTTTCCACGCATCTCTTCTTTCAAGAGCTCACCCATGCCATTTTTGTACAAATAATCTCTTGAGGGGGCATCAATCATTTTAATTTGTAAATTGTCATTTCTTACTTGGGTAGGCAATATCATCATTTTCTTCATCTCTTCTCAACTACTTTTATGATTATTTTAAACATCACTAAATGAACATTATCTCAAAGAGGAGAAAAATATAGACACTAAAATAACCCCTCTAGTGATCACTATTTATTATATTAGCATTATTAATTGCCATTATCTTTATTATCAAATTTATTACCACTATAATGATTTAATTGAATAATAATTTTTTATTCAATTAATATGAGTTAATTATCCATTCAAATAAATCAATAAATCACAACCTAAGGAGATGGTGAATGGATAATGAAGGAAATCAAGAAAAAAAAATTCAAAAGCAAACACACCCAAAACAATAGATCGGTGGAGCTATTTCTAAGAAATGATATCATAACAGTTAGGAGGAAATGGTGAGGTAAGTTCGTAGTATATGCTTATGCTCAAAAAATGTGGAATTACATGGTCCTCAATGCCATCAAAGCCTTTAATAAACAACTAAATAGTGAAATTTTGAGTGGGATTTTGGACATCCCTATAGTAAGGAGAAGCGAAAATTTAAAACAAGAAGTAACACTTGAATGGAATAACAAGGAACACAATGGAAGTCTAGTGAGCTAGTAAAAGAAGGAAAATATTTAATGGATGGAGGTTAGATAATGTTGATGGTCATGAACCCTTATTATAGTAACTTTTATAAAATTTGCTAATTTTATGTTTTGAGCTATAGGAATGTATAGTCTTTTCCTTCTTTTACTAGCTCAACTAGTGATTATTTTGTGTTTTCCCTCCTATTAAAAAATCTATAGATGCCATCATTCTTTCATCAAATAAAAAATCTCTAAGTCTTTATGAAAGTCTATAATTTCAAAATCCACTCTCATTAATGAGAAATTATGTATAACAAGCTTGATCTTGAAGTTTGCACTGAAAATGGTAGATAGAACTTGATTTGTTTGTGTGTGTTTTCAACTCTTTATTTTCAGCTATTATATAGTGTGAATAAATGACATCTTAACTAAGTACAAAATCCAATAAAAAGGAGAAACCGATGCAAAAATATGAAGAGCCATCAAATATGGAAAAGTTTTACAATAATAGAAAGCTTGCAAACCTAAAAAGTCCGCAATATGTGAATAAATAGCATCTTAATTGAGTACAAAATCCAATAAAAAGGAGAAACCGATGCGAAATTATGAAGTGCCATCAAATATGGAAAAGTTCTCCAACTTGCAAACCTAAAAAGCCCGCGAAAGACAAAAGGTGTTTAATTGCGACGAATTTTGGTAAAAATTAATACAAATTATAAACTATGAATTAGATAATAAAAATTAATTATCAATTTTTAATTTAAAAAATAATAAACTATATTTTTTTGGGGTAATATATTGAAAATTAAGTAATTGTTTAAACAAAGATGATATTAAACTCTTAAAAGAAAAATGTGTTTTTTCGGGTTCACGGACAACGGCTCTGAATGACTTGGTGTTAGCTCTTAAAAGCATGGCTTGCTTTATTACCGTTTAAAAAAGCTGTTATTACCCTAAGCTTGGGATTAATGGCCAAGATCCTTACGCACGCGCAGAGCATTTATCTTGCAAGTACAATTCCATCAGCGCCCTTCAAGCCTGGCTGGATCTGCAGCAGTCCCGTTCAGTGGTGTTGGTATCTTTCGGCAGGGAATGTATTCTCACCACCCAAGAGCTCGCTGCACTGGCGCTGGGCTTAGAAGAGAGCGAGCTTCCATTTCTCTTTGTTCTTCTCCACCATATGGCTGCTGCGTTGCCCCAGGGCTTTGTGGAGCGCACGCAAGGAAGAGGACTTTTGGTGACGGAATGGGCGCCTCAGTTGCACTTTCTGAGCCATTCTTCTGCAGGAGCGTTTCTCACTCACTGTGGGTGGAACTCTGTGACGGAAGGATTGAGGTTTGGGGTGCCATTTGTGACTCTTCCCATGCATCACGAACAGGGCTTAAATGCTAAGCTCATAGCCCGTGAACTCAAGTTGGGGGTGGAGGTCAGGAGAAATGAAGAGTATGATTCTTTTTCCAAGGAAGACGTCAGTAAGGCTGTACGTTATCCAACTGATGGAGTTTTGCAAGCCACCCAAGAACAGAGCCTGAGAAAGAATTTGATGACAAATCCAGTCTCTCCATATCCCCAAGCTTCTGAACCAAAGAAGGAACGAGTTCGGCCAAGGAATTGTTTGCCACACTCAAAAATCTTTAAATCTGTAAATAGATCAAGATAAGTAATGTTTTTTTATCTGGAATTTGAATTCATGTCAATTTTAATTGTTTGTATGTACGGTTCTCTTTTCGGAAAAGATTTTAATTGAAACTTTTATTTCATAACTTTGTTAATGTTCTGTTTTGACTACCATTCTATTTTTGTTTGGCATGGCCATGCCTCCTCTATTTTTATTTTGCTTGTGAGATATGTTTTTTTAGGTTTGATTATGTGTTTTTCCTTTGTATTCTTATATTTTATGTGTAGATTTTCTTTTTTAAGTTTTATTGGTTTCGATTTTTTCTGGAAATTTCTTTTGTGTTTTGTTTTGTGGGTGTTGCCCTGAATGGCTGCTTGTACTCGAAGCTCTGCGTTACTGTTGATTGTTTTTAAGCGGGTCATCAGCAAATTTACAAGATCCCTAACAGATGTACTAATAAGATTGTGGGTTTCGTTTGTTGTAGCGATGCGAGTCCGCTCAATCCACCTCCAAAGAGGAATGCACATTTATTTTGCAAGATGCTTACTGCACTCAGGCAGGCTTCTCTATTCTCAGAAGGCACGTTGATGAATGCCTTCCACCTCTGGTTAGTTATCCAACTCAAATATGCGATTGATTGGCGTTTTAGACATATTTTCGAGGTGGGTATCATTTTTTTACTTTATATTATATGGTCTCTCCTTTCTGTAGGCTCTTTTGGAATAGCAATTTTTCATCCATTAATTATAGTATATCTTCACATAGGTGTGATTTTTAATTTGTATACCTTATATTTAGCGCATGATATATGATTCAAAAATCAGTAACAATTTTGGTACCCAGAGGGAGATTGTCATTTTCCTGGTGTGTTAGAACTTCAGAAGCATTTATTATGATACCTTGCGCTGCTAGACTACTGTAGATGTTAGTATTAAGGCTCTAGAGGTCTTAAGTCCGCTTCAGATCAGGATTGTTATTTCTTTTGATCTGGAAGCTCTTAAATGCTCAAATTACTGCACTTGGGTGTTCCCATGATATGGGCCACTAACATTAGTTTGGTCACCTGTTTTGATTTTTTTAGGTAGGTTGGTCTAAATCTAGGAGCCAAGCATCTAAATGAATTGTTTAAAAGAGTTTTCATGCATTGTATGGTTAGACTGACTGAGTTTGTAATATTCTGATTTAGACCGAGTTTTCATGCATTGTATGTGGCCACAACTTCTGGAGGTTCTCCTTCAAACATTATATTGACATTTTCCTTGTGCTTAAGGCTCTTTATCATGGTTTGCAACTCCATCTCTAGAATTTGTAGCTTTATTTGCCCAATGCTTTGTTTTATCTGTACAAATGAGCAATAATTTCCAGTACTACACTTGTCAGGCAGTTTAGGCAAGTTTGGGATTAACTCACAAAAGTTGCAGCTGCTAATATTCTCATAGGCTTGAGTTGCATCTCACTGATTTTTGAAATTCCTGCTTGATTATAGTAATTCTCTAACTCCTCAAGGTTCAATATGCAGATAAACTCTGGTGGCAATTTAGCCCACTTGCTTCCATAATAACTAAGTAGAACTACACAAAAACATACGAAAGTCAGAAGCAACTGCATATTTGAGAACTCAAACGCACCTATGTTTCAGAGATGTAACGGATGGAAGACATCTTTTGAGATATGAGAAACAATGAGATATCTAGTCATTGTTGTTTAAGAACACATTTGACTCAAAATCATGTTCTCAGGGGCAAAACCAAACATGAGGTCCTTGTGATTATTTAGTGTTAGTTGATCTTTATTTGATAGGTAACATTAAGTATTTCTTATATTAAGGCTTTGCGATATTTAAGTTGCCTTGTCTACAACATTGAATGCAAATCCTTGTGGACCTGGGACTATGAGCTAGCATTAAAACAGTATAAATTTATAACAAAATAGCTTATCACATTACATAGAGAATATGTTTGGTCCATTTGTACAGACACAAAAGAGGCTGGATAAAAACCTGCTATGCTCCTCTGCATTAGGGAAATAATGGTCCTATCAACCTTCATGTTACTACAAATGGAGTTTAAGGATGACATTTGGAATGGTTCCATCAAGCTTTGTATTGATATAGAGTTTGAAGGTGTCATTTGGAAGGCCACTTGGACAGAGAGGTACGGGTAGAGCAATTGTTTGAGACATGTTCTTGTGAAAGGAGGTGTGAGCTTGGATACATTATTGTGAAAAGAGGATAATGTTTCCAAACATTTAAGCTTCCTTGAAGAAGTAAAAAGCTAGGAATGACATATCACTCAAGAACTCTTGACTAGATATGCTAGGAGTAATGTCACCCTATGCTATTAACCAGGTCTTGAAACAGTGTTGGTCTTGGAACATTGTATAATTGGTCTTACACTGTTTGCACTAGAGAAACATCCCCTAAGATTTGTCATACATATTCTGATAAATCTTTGCTATTCCTTAGATGCTGATTTTCCTTTCTCTGGACATTTTCATTAGTTTCCTGCTCCTTTGTGTCTTTCACCTTTTCACAATCTTCCACACCCTTTTAAGTCTTTTCTTGTAAAATGTTTAGTTTAGTTATTATATAGATTTTGCTGCATTTTGCTTGTAATATATCTTTGCACTAAAATTAGGAAAGGTCTTGTCTGTTTGTTACTTCCATATTTTCGTCCTCTTAAAGCAATAGAATTTTAAGAAGTCAATGTTGGTAATGGTTGTATAGGTTTTTGTACCACATATTTACACAAGGTTAAGAAGCAATTCCATGTAAAACGAAAGGCAAGGAGTAAGAAAGATTTCATCATAATATCTACGTTGAGCAACAGTAAATAATGTTACAATGTCGTTGTTAAGAATATCTGCTATCGAAAACAACATCTGTTTATTGGATATAGTCTTAAAAATTACAGTACTATCCATGAAATTACTGTCTGCCAGGTAAAATCTACAATTTTATCATTATGTGGTACTAGCTAGTCCTAGTATTGATTGTTTAGGATCAAATTATCAGACATATTGTGGTATAGTTTGCATCATGTGTCATGCTTGGCCCATTATCTCTGACTACAAATTCTCACAACATCTAAGACACAAGCTGAAGCCGTTGAGTCCTTATAATTTTGAAGTAGTGAGTCTGAAATGATTCTGATCTTGTGATTTGAATGATTAACACTGTAGAATTTACAATTGGGGCATTGCTTGATAGAGTCTGAAGAAAAGGGACTGTAGATTATTCATTACTTGTATGCAGTGACTTGACTGACTGAGTCTTTTAGAACTAATTGTGAGTGGGATTCCACGCACAATTATTAATTTTGAGAATGATTTACAAAATTATTTCGATCAGCTAAGTAATGTTCGTGATTTTCGTCACTTGCAGCTAGTCTCTACTGATATATTTGTCGGCCAGTCCAAAGAAGTCATCGTTTGTCTCAACAATCCATCCAAACTGGGCCTCAAAATTCCACCTCCATCTCATATACAAAATGCTATTTAAGAATCTCGAGTCACAAAAGTATTCACTTGAATAAATTTTCTTAAATTTCTTGTGATTCGCAAAGTCCCATCCTGCTTTCCTCCCTGCAATCTCATGTCGATCTCCCATCTCCCTCTAATCGACATTTCACAATTTCCAACTGACTTTAATGGCTGGCTTCAAAACAATCCTTGCTTAACGGCGGTCAGAGAAGCCTGCAAAGAATGGGGGGTTTTCTATGTCGGAATTCCAGCTGATCTTCTCCAACAAGTGGAGTTCCAGAGCCGCCAATTATGTTCTGTGCCGGCAGAAGCCAGTGATGAGCTACTCTCGTACGCCCAAAGCAGAGAGCTTCACCATGTTGAATTTACCAGAATCCAAAGATGAAGATGTGTTGAGTGCAGCGCAGAGCATCTTTGTCTTTGTGAGTTGTGAAAGACTGGTGGCTGGAGACGCTTTCATATTTTTAAGGTTAGATAACTCACTTGTTCTTAACATTTTTAATATGTTCATATATGCCTGGTCTTTGTGGTTCCAGTTATGTTCGTATGGACATGGTAGATCTACTATGAAGAATTTTAATACAAGTATTGAAAACTGATTATTCTTGATATTGCTGATCTCAAGGGTGAAGATGGAGAATTAAGGGTAGGGGTAAGATGAGTCATGAGTCAGAGACATTTGG
Source organism: Sequoiadendron giganteum (assembly GCA_007115665.2). Lineage (NCBI taxonomy): Eukaryota > Viridiplantae > Streptophyta > Pinopsida > Cupressales > Cupressaceae > Sequoiadendron > Sequoiadendron giganteum. Next base: position 555,997,948 of record CM021104.1, on the reverse strand, counting down.
CTATCACAGATAGAATGAGAAGTGAATTTTTGTAGAGTGATTCCTAGAATTTCTCAATTGTTATTGTAGTCAATGTAAATCAATTTTAATTTGTAAACTGATATGTAAATGGACTTTTTATTTAATAAAAAGAATTATTTGGGAGGGGTTGAATTGGCCCCTCTCCTAGGACTGTAAGGAATGGTCACTGGCCATGATCATTCTTTTCAGTCTAGTGTCTTTGTGTTGATATTTGTATTATTTTTTATTTCATCATATTTAACAATTTGACATTTTTGTTGTAGTTCATGATTTAAGTATTATAATATCTTCTAATTATAATGTAATCCAATAATATTGTAATAATTAGTCTTGTGTTATTAGAAGGTTGTAATTTAAACATGTTTGTTTAATGTCTTTTAATTTGGGAATTCATGAAGTGTTTGTGTGTGTTGTGTGTTTGAACATTGATACGAAGTGTGGGTTTTAATTTGTAGTCATTTTGTTTGCATTTAATGTTTATATGAAGTGTGTGTTTGAGCTTTGTTGTGTTTACTTTATGCTTGGTTGAACTAATTTCGTGTGACATTTATTTTAACTTACTCATTTACTTTGTGTGTGTTGAACTTCAATGTTTACATCATGTTGGTTGAACTAATTATGGCATGTGTTTATATTTTGAACTTTCAAATTCATTTTATGTAAATTGTGTACTATCTTTAACATTCACTTATGTGAAGTGTATGCTTGAACAAAATATGTGTGAAATGAATTAATGTTGCAAAAAGTGTCTTTGAGTTCTTTCACATTCACTTATCTCAATGCTTAAACTTTAGCATTTGCTTAGTATATGTTTGAAGTGTGTGTTTGAACAAACTTTGTGTGAAATAAGTTTTAACATTTGCAACCACTTCAACTGTATTTGTACTTTGACATGTTTGTATTTTGAACTTCATGTGTATGAAAATAGTACTAACTTTGATGCTCACGTTAGTGTGAAGTATGTTTGAAATTTTATATTCACATTTTATGTGTTTGTATTTTGACATGTTTGAACTTAAGTGTTTACTTTGTGTGTAGTTGAAGTAGCTTTTTGTAAAACATTTTTAAATTATGCATGTGTTCACTTTAATGTATTGTTACTTTGGTATGTTTGAACTAACTTAATGCATCTTTAAACTTAAGCATTTACTTTGTATATGTGTGAAAGGTGTGTTTGAAAACAATGTGTGAAATATGTTTTAATTTTAACAACCATTTTGTTGTCTTTTTATTATAGCATGTGTATGTTTAAACTTTAGCATTTGCTTAATATATGTTTCAAGTGTGTGTTTGAACAAACTTTGTGTGAAATATGTTTTAACATTTGCAACCACTTCAATTGTATTTGTACTTTGACATGCGTGTAGTTTGAACTTCATGTGTATGAAGATAGTACTAACATCGATGCTCACTTTAGTGTGAAGTATGTTTGAACTTTGATATTCACATTTTATGTGTTTGTATTTTGACATGTTTGAACTTAAGTGTTTACTTTGTGTGTAGTTGAAGTAACTTTTTGTAAAACATTTTAAAATTATGCATGTGTTCACTTTAGTGTGTTGGTACTTTGGTATGTTTGAACTAACTTAATGCATCTTTAAACTTTAGCATTTAATTTGTATATGTGTGAAGTGTGTGTTTGAAAATAATATGTATGAAATATGTTTTAATTTTAACAACCATTTTGTTGTCTTTTTTATTATGGCATGTGTGTGTTTAAACTTTAGTATTTGCTTAATATATGTTTGAAGTGTGTGTTTGAACAATCTTTGTGCGAAATACATTTTAACATTTGCAACCACTTAAATTGTATTTGTACTTTGACATGTGTGTAGTTTGAACTTCATGTGTATGAAGATAGTACTAAATTTGATGCTCACTTTAGTGTGAAGTATGTTTGAACTTTGATATTCATATTTTATGTGTTTGTATTTTGACTTGTTTGAACTTAAGTGTGTTTGAACTAACTTAATGCATCTTTAAACTTTAGCATTTATTTTGCATGTGCGAAGTATGTGTTTGAAAACACTATGTGTGAAATGAACAAATATTGTGTGAAATTTGTTTTAACATTGAGAACCATTTTGTTGTGTTTTCACTATGGCATGTGAGTGTTTACTTTAGCATTTTCTTGATATATGTTTGAAGTGTGTGTTTGAACAAACTTTGTGTGATATACGTTTCAACATTGACAACCACTTCAATTGTATGTGTAGTTTGGCATGTGTGTGTATGTTTGAACTTTCACATTCATCTCGTATGAAGAGAGTACTAACTTTGACGACCACTTTATGGTATATGTTTGAACTTTGACATGTTTGAACTTAAGTGTTTACTTTGTGTGTAGATGCAACTTTTTGTAAAGCATGTTTAGATTATGCATGTGTTCACTTTAGTGTGTTTGTACTTTGGTATGTTTGAATTAACTTAATGTATATTTAAACTTTAGCATTGGGGCATGTGCAAGATCATGATGGGCCAAAAAGTGGCAATAGGAAAAAGTAGCGTTTTTCATTCACCAAAAAATGCGGAAATCCCAAGTTGACTTTCTTTTGGGTTGGGTGTCAGTATATTGCTCCATAGCAATGCCCAAGACTAATTTTTACAAATCGGATATTCGATTTTTAAAAGTATAAAAAATTGGGGTTGGGCAATATTTAAAAATGTATTGTGGCGGTAAAATTTTGGTGCCACAAAATAGATATCCGATTTGTGGCACACATAAACCAAAGAGTAATTAGGAGGTGTAGGGTGGACAAGAGAGAGAGAGAGAGAGAGAGAGAGAAAAGAAGGAAGGGGAAGGAGGGGGAAGGGATAGGGGAAGAAGGGGAGAGAGAGGGAGAGG
>CM021104.1:555890010-555994797 GCA_007115665.2 Sequoiadendron giganteum | reverse complement strand
GGGAAAAAGAATATTTAAATATTTAATATATATATATATACATACATTAACTAGAATATATAAATAATATTTAAATATTATACATAATTTCGTAAGAGATTATTATAAATTATAAACTATATTGTATATTCTCAACTAGATATATTAAAATAAACTATAAATTATTTATTGTAATTTTTCAAATCATATATTAAAAACTGCATTAGATTTTTTTAAATTATATATAAAATAAATCGGATATCTGATTTGAAAATTGCAACTTTTTAAATAATATATTAAAACTATATTAGATTTTTTAAAATTTTATATAAAAAATCGGATATCCGACATGTCTGACACAAAGCCTACTACCTAGGGATTAGGCTCAAGTTTGCTTCGAAATTTGGCTAGGACATGCCAATCCTAAAAAGTCAACACAAAAATGTGTTTAACAACTTACCCTTGCTTTTTTAGACTTCGCCCATGTGGTTAATGACTTTTTTTTACCCTAAATTGATGAAACGAAAAGGGTTTTTAAAGGAGATTCTCAACTTTTTAAAAATATAAATTATTCTTTATTTTGACTTTAATAAATTATTATTATTCATTTTCTATTTGAATTACGATTAAAGTCCTAATTGATAGGCTGATTGAAAAATATCTATATCTTTCAAATCGTATCACATTTTCTGAATTCAAAACATGTGTCACATTCTATGCTTCGCATATTATAGGATTTAAAAAAAAAAAAAGAATTTCATGAAGTTTTGACCAAATTAAGGTGGTCAGACATACGAGTTTTTATATTTTTTAAAAGTTGTAATAAAAAATTCATAATTAATTATTTACTTGGAAAAAAAATACAAAAAAATATGCATCACATCGGGACATGAGTCCTCTACTTATATATAAAATCTTATTAAAAAATATTATCATTTTATTGTGGTTAGGGTGGTCAGACAGATTCTTACTTCTTATTTTTTCTGTGAAATTTAAATATTATTGCATTGAAATTTCAAATTTTCTCCAAATAGATTTATATCTAGTAGTTTAGAAACTACATTCAATTTTCTACAGATTCTATTCTTACATATTTTTGAAATAAAATAGATAACTTATTCAAATTTTTATGTCAAGTTGCCTAACTCTGATTTTTCTGAATTTTCATTGCCACTTAAGGACCTGTTTTTTCTATGATGATCTTGCACATACCCATTTACTTTGTATATGTGTGAAGTGTGTGTTTGAAAACACTATGTATGAAATATGTTTTAATTTTAACAACCATTTTGTTTGCTTTTTTATTATGGCATATGTAAGTTTACACTTTAGCATTTTTTTAATATATGTTTGAAGTGTGAAATGTGTGTTTGAAAACACTATGTTTGAAATGTGTTTTAATTTTAACAACCATTTTGTTGTCTTTTTATTATGGCATGTGTGTGTTTAAACTTTAGCTTTTTCTTAATATATGTTTGAAGTGTGTGTTTGAACAAACTTTGTGTGAAATACGTTTTAACATTTGCAACCACTTCAATTGTATTTGTACTTTGACATGTGTGTAGTTTGAACTTCATGTGTATGAATATAGTACTAACTTTGATGCTCACTTTAGTCTGAAGTATGTTTGCACTTTGATATTCAAATTTAATGTGTTTGTATTTTGACATGTTTGAACTTAACTGTTCACTTTAGTGTGTTTGTACTTTGGCATGTTTGAGCTAACTTAATGCATCTTTAAACTTTAATATTTATTTTGCATATGTGTGAAGTGTGTGTTTGAAAACACTATGTGTGAAATGAACAAATATTGTGTGAAATATGTTTTAACATAAAAAACCATTTTGTTGTGTTTTCATTATGGCATGTGAGTGTTTACTTTAGCATTTGCTTGATATATGTTTGAAATGTATGTTTGAACAAATTTTGTGTGATATACGTTTCAACATTGACAACCACTTCAATTGTATGTGTAGTTTGGTATGTGTGTGTATGTTTAAACTTTCACATTCACTTTGTATGAAGACATTACTAACTTTGATGCTAACTTTATGGTATATGTTTGAACTTTAGTGTGAAGTATGTTTTAACTTTCACATTCACATTCACATTTTATGTGTTTGTATTTTGATATGTTTGAACTTGTGTTTACTTTGTGTGTAGTTGAAGTAACTTTTTGTAGAACATTTTTAAATTATGCATGTGTTCACTTTAGTGTGTTGGTACTTTCGTATGTTTGAACTAACGTAATGCATCTTTAAACTTTAGCATGTACTTTGTATATGTGTGAAGTGTGTTTTTGAAAACAATATGTGTGAAATATTTTTTAATTTTAACAACAATTTTATTGTCTTTTTATTATGACATGTGTGTGTTTAAACTTTCGCATTTGCTTAATATATGTTTGAAGTGTGTTTAAACAAACTTTGTGTGAAATACATTTTAACATTTGCAAACACTTCAATTGTATTTGTACTTTCACATGTGTGGAGTTTGAACTTCATGTGTATGAAGATAGTACTAACTTTGATGCTCACTTTAGTGTGAAGTATGTTTGAACTTTGATATTCACATTTTATGTGTTTGTATTTTGACATGTTTGAACTTAAGTGTTCACTTTAGTGTGTTTGTACTTTGGTATGTTTGAACTAACTTAATGCATCTTTAAACTTTAGCATTTATTTTGCATGTGTGAAGTGTGTATTTGAAAACACTATGTGTTAAATGAATAAATATTGTGTGAAATTTATTTTAACGTTGACAACCATTTTTTTGTGTTTTCACTATGGCATGCGAGTGTTTACTTTAGCATTTTCTTGATATATGTTTGAAGTGTGTTTGAACAAACTTTGTGTGATATACGTTTTAACATTGGCAACCACTTCAATTGTATGTGTAGTTTGGCATGTGTGTGTATGTTTGAACTTTCACATTCACTTTGTATGAAGACAGTACTAAGATTGATGCTCACTTTATGGTATCTGTTTGAACTTTAGTGTGAAGTGTGTTTGAACTTTAAAATTCACATTTTATGTGTTTGTATTTTGACATATTTGAACTTAAGTGTTTACTTTGTGTGTAGTTGAAATAACTTTTTGTGAAACATTTTTAAATTAGGCATGTGTTCACTTTAGTGTGTTTGTACTTTGGTATGTTTGAATTAACTTAATGCATCTTTAAACTTTAGCATTTAGTTTGCATGTGTGTGAAGTTTGTGTTTGAAAACACACTGTGTGAAATGAAGAAATATTGTGTGAAATGTGTTTTAACATTGACAACCATTTTGTTGTGTTTTCACTATGGCATGTGAGTGTTTGCTTTAGCATTTGCTTAGTATATGTTTGAAGTGTGTGTTTGAAAAAACTTTGTGTGATAAACATTTCAACATTGGCAACCACTTCAATTGTATGTATAGTTTGTCATATGTGTGTATATTTGAACTTTCACATTCACTTTGTATGAAGAGAGTACTAACTTTGATGACCACTTTATGATATATGTTTGAACTTTGGTGTGAAGTTTGTTTGAACTTTGACATTCACATTTTATGTGTTCGTATTTTGACATGTTTGAACTTAAGTGTTTACTTTGTGTAGATGTAACTTTTTGTAAAACGGTTTTAGATTATGCATGTGTTCACTTTAGTGTGTTTTTATTTTGGTATGTTTGAATTAACTTAATGTATCTTTAAACTTTAACATTTACTTTGTATATGTGTGAAGTGTGTGTTTGAAAACACTATGTGTGAAATGTGTTTTAATTTTAACAGCAATTTTTTTTGCCTTTTTATTATGGCATGTGTGTGTTTAAACTTTAGCATTTTCTTAATATATATTTGAATTGTGTGTTTGAACAAACTTTGTGTGAAATACATTTCAACATTGGCAACCACTTCAATTGTATTCATAATGTGTGTGTATGTTTGAATTTTCACATTCATAGTATATGTTTGAACTTTAGTGTGAAGTGTGTTTGAATTTAGGTATTCAGATTTTATGTGTTTGTATTTTGACATGTTTGAACTTAAGTGTTTAATTTGTGTGTAGTTGAAGTAACTTTTTGTGAAACATTTTTTAATTATGCATGTGTTCACTTTAGTGTGTTTGTAGTTTGGCATGTTTAAACTAACTTAATATATCTTTAAACTTTAGCATTTACTTTGTATGTGTGTAAAGTGTGTTTGAAAACATTGTGTGGAATGAACAAATATTATGTGAAATGTGTTTTAACCTTGACAACCATTTTGTTGTGTTTTTACTTTGGCATGTGTGTATATTTGAATTTTCGCATTCACTTTATGCATATTGTTTTCTATTGTATTGCATTTTAATTTTTTATTTCGTCATATTTAATGATTTGGCATTTTTGTTGTAGTGCGATTATTTAAGTTTTATAATATCCTTCAATTATAATGTAATCAACAATAATTAGTATTGTGTTATTAGAAGGCTGCAATTTAAACATGTTTGTTTAGTGTGATTTAGTTTGAGAATTCATTAATTTTGTGTGTTTGGTGTGATTTACTTATTGTTTATTGTAACGTGGGTTTGAATTTTAGATTGACTTATATTTAATTCATTTTGACATTTATTTTGTATGTTTTACTTTAACACTTTTGTATTCACTTTCTTTGCATTTATTGTTTATATGAAGTGTGTATTTGAGAGCTTTGACATACATTAATTTTTTTTTTGAAATGACTTTCAAACTTGTTTGTTTAGTGTTTTTAGGCACCCCCTAGTTGTGAAGTTGAAGTGTGTGCTTGAACATTGATTTGCTTATAATTTATTGAAGCATGATTTTTAATATTGGTATTGACATTTATTTGATCCATTTTGACATTTACTATGCAATGTGCAAATTGACATTTTGACATTCATTTTGACATTTAGTTTGTATGTTTTTACTTTAACACTTTTGTATTCACTTTCTTTGCATTTATTATTTATATGAAGTGTGTATTTGAGAGCATTGGCATACATTAATTTTTTTTTTGAAATAACTTTCAAACTTGTTCGTTTAGTGTTTTTAGGCACCCCCTAGTTGTGAAGTTGAAGTGTGTGCTTGAACATTGATTTGCTTATAATTTATTGAAGCATGATTTTTAATATTGGTATTGACATTTATTTGATCCATTTTGACATTTACTATGCAACGTGCAAACTGACATTTTGGCATTCACTTTGTTTGCATTTATCGTTTATATGAAGTTTGTTTGAGCTTTGACATACATTAATTATTTGTTTGAAGTGACTTTCATTGAGCTTGTTTGTTTCGTGTGTTTTGACATCCACTAGTTGTGAAGCGTGTGTTTGAACATTGATTTACTTATTGTTTATTGAAGCATGGGTTTGAATTTTGAAATTGACTTATATTTGATATATTTACATATTTACTTTACATGTTTGACATTCACTTTGTTTATATTTTATGCTTGAGCTTTAACATAAATTAACTCTTTGTTTGAAGTGGTTTACAACTTTGTTTAGTGTGTTTCTATTTGGCATCACTATTTGTTTGTTGGAATCATGTTTGAATTATAGTTATTTACTTTGTATGCATTTAATTTTTGAACTTTGGCATTCAATTTATGTAGGTATTTGAATTTTGACATCCTTTTATATTACTTTATCATTGTGTGTAAGTGTGAGAGAGAGAGAAAAAGAGGGAGTGTTTGAATTACTTCATCACTCACTTATACTTGATCTCTTATTGTTTGTTGGTTTGTATGGATGGGTGGGTGTGTTTGAATGAGCACGCCATCCACATGACCCAAAGTGTATCCACGACTTATACAAATGTCGTCACTCTACCTGGTCATATGCCAATCAGAGAAGGCACATACTAGTCATATGCCACGTGGCAATGTGTCTGTGGGTCAGTGGAGGTAGGCACGCGCATAACACATCCCACATCGTGATACCTCTTGGAGAAGACACATGCATGAACTCGTTGTAGCCAGAGGTATACATGGCTAGGGTCTACCCATATGCTACTCGACCAACATGGTCCAAGCAGCCATGAGGATCCCTCTACAAGTGTTTGAGGCCCCATAACGCTCATCGTACAAGTAGGCTAACAAAGACAATCTCATAATGCACCTTCACATGTATAGGAACGTGGCATCGTGTAACATGACATCATCACCATCACTATGTTGGAACATGAGTGGGGTGTGGTATCATACTGCATCATATCAAAATATGTGCAAATATAGTATATCAAAGTATCATCACCAACACTATGTTAGAACATCAGTGTGGTATGGCATCGTATCTATCACATCATGACGGAGCATGTGCAAATACACTAAATATATAATGTAATATGATAATATCACTATGGGGCTATCGAGCTTCACCTCTTATATAGACGAGGTTAACTGAACAATACCAGAACAACGTCTCTATGGGCGTCCTGGCATAACTAACAAACCCATGCTATTGTACTCAAATATGTGGGGATAAGGTTAACACTTATGGATCAACTATCTTGATCCATCATAAGGGAAAGTAGTGGGTACATTTCCTAGGGATTGGTTGAGTTGAGATGCTTTGTGCCGCAATATGCGTACGCTACACTCCACCCAAGGAACTTGTGGGTGCTACTATCCCTTCGCGGATTGAGGGTTTAGAGAACCAAAAGAAAAATAACTACTTTTGGTTACTCTTATATATAAGTTTCAACCATGTATGAGTTGGCCCTCAATCAGGTAACAAACATACAAATACACACAATGGTATGGTAGATCCCACACCAAAGTGTAACTTTTCCCCATGGATGGGTACCAAGTATCACCATCACATGGATACACAAAGCAAGTACGAGTTTTCACAACACTCAAACAAGATACAGTTATTGGTTTCTTACATTTATAGGGGTACAACTACATACATGATTCCACAGGGACAACAATTTCCATAACCATGGAATACGTATCATAACTTTCCATTTGTAAACTTATATCAGGTTCCTTCACGCTACTCTTTTCCATAGAGTACATCATGCTAAGGTAAAAACCATGAACACGTGATCACTTAACAATTCCACCAACAAATTCACAAGGATAATATAGTGAACTCAACATACCCCAAGTACCCAGTGTATGAACCTGGGGCTCTGATACCAAGCTGTAACGCCCCGCCATGGAACCCAGGAAGTGTTACACTAAATAACTGATTTTTTTTTTTTTGAAAACATATAATATCAATTAGTTAAAACAACCAAGCAAAACCGCTCAAGGGTTCCACAACAACACTACTAAAGTAAAACAATAAACACTTCACATCCAAAACTATATATCTGAAATCAAGAGAATGGTCATTTACAAATTCAGTACATCAATAGTTAGATTCCAAGTTTGTTTATAGAAAACAGGATTGTAACAAATCTCATGGTATAACAAAGAATAATATAGTGAGATATCATGTAACATCATGAGTGAGTACAATAATAAATAAGATCAAGAGCATATGACGCCCACGAACTCGTCCGGTGAACAAATCCATGAACGACGTGCATTTGGGATCTTGCGGGGGACCCAATGGAAGATGTGGCACATTCTTCCCAACCGTGTGGAACTCGGAAGCCCACCCCCCATGCTAGGAGATAGGACAAGTCCTCAAGACATATAGACAACAAGGAGAACAATGACACTACACAAGGTCAAAATACATGACATCACAATGACTAAACAACAGATAAACTTCCAGTACAATAATTAAGGTTTTCACTTTCTTACCAACCTCTGCTAGGTTACCCATGCAACCTTTTTCGGGTTCGGCCCCTAGCGAAAGCCACACCTCAAGAGTACAACTCTCAATCTGATAAGACAAAAACACCAACTTGTAAGCAAGATAATACTTATTTCCACATAGACTCAAAATAGTTGAGTACATACCAAGACATTGACAAATCAATAACCCACAGTACAAGCAAGACAAAATTTTCAAGAACAAATTCAACTCCACTCAAGAGTATTCAACATGTCTGAAAGTAAAATTCATAAGGGCACAAAACTTGCATGGGACATGTAAACACATTTGATACAATATGAGAGCAATCACCATTCTCTATCCATGAATTCAAAACAACACTAATATTTTAAGCCTCTGGATGATAATATCACAAGCGACATATCTTAACGAAACTAGATTCCAAGAAAGAATAATGCTTGCCCTATTTAGATTATAATTTGATTCACTCAACAACTTTAAATTAATACTTATTCCTAAAGAAAAAATTAAATGTATTAAAATACCTTATCTCAAAACCTTTCAAATACGTGTGTTAAAGTACATTAATAAGGAAGGTGGAAACAACAAATGTGCAATTTTCTTCATTTTCTAATTGCACAACATATATTAACCTCAACCTTACAAAATTATTATATTCTTATATTCATATAAGTTAAACAACACATGTATCATTTGCAAAGTATAAAAATAGAACACTTAACTATACATGCTTCATATTAAAAATTTTAAGAATAAACATAAATAAGCAGTAACGAAGTGTCCAATCTCATTGTTAACTAACACCGACTATTTCCTCCTAACTGGTGATCTAAAAGTTCATAATTACAATTCATAAACAGAACAAGGTCATGATGATGATATTTTAACCATTTAACAAATAAAATACACTCTAAATAAAGGATAATATAAAATTATTATATTCATAATCCCACCATATTACTCAGTATGATAACCATTATTAATAACCTATAGATACAAATAATAAAACAATATACATTGGTATATCATTAATGGGCTCATTTATTCTGTCCTAGATCAACAAATAAGTATAAATTTATTAATTAACCAACCTCTACTAAAGTCAATTAATACTTGGATTAATATTTATACTCATTGATTAGAACAAACAATCAACCTCAATTCACACATAGAAATACAATAGATCAATTATACTCTTGTAAACAAGAGATTGTATTATGGTAGTCATCCAAACATAATTATAAGATGGGAGTAAACCAATTGCACTTTGTGTAAAAAAAATATAAATAATTGATCTTTTATAACTATGATCATTATAAACTAATGTTAATTAAACTCCAACATTTATAACCTAATGTTAATTAAATTTCAACATTTATAACCTAAAGAAACTCAACAAACATAGATTACCTACTATATAAATAAAACAATCCTAATAAGGAGAGCATGCATCAAAACTTAAACAAGTCAAATGAAGATTTAATTACAAGAGTCGCAGGTATACAAGGCTCCACCTCAATCTATGAAGGGTAAGTCAACTTGAGTTAAGCATGAATTGGGTAAGGTCGACAACTCCAATAAACCATGCAAACTTAATGGAAGCAACACTATGTTATTCCCATGCTAACTTAAACTCTAAAAGATGAGGATAGATCCAAGTTCAAATCGGCCAGAAGTTACAACTAATCAACTACTTACCACCACACTAGACAACTTCCATGAACTAAAGGACCTATTCACAGCCGCACTCACTAGAAAGCATGCAATCAGTATGCATGTCGACACACACATAACAAGAAAGGTAAAAAACGAATGCAACCAATAGCATATACGAATCATCACCATAAATTGATAGATTGAAGGCGTACACTCTGGAAACCGATTGAAAGATGGCCCATATATACTATGAAATAATAGAAATACAAAAGAAAATAGTGCGCAACATCGAAGGAGATCTTCTAACAAAAGCCTCAAGTGGTTATACGCAAGCAAACAACCAGAATAATAAGACTGAGATAGTTGGCCAAGCATTCAATCGGATAGAGTTTAGGATAGAGAATGTTTTTCCAGAAGTTTCATATACAATTTGCTGCTTGGAGGAGTCCTATAAAATCAAACAAAGCAAAAGATTGATAGAACAATAAGGGGCCAACGCCCTGCACTTTTATGGAAGGAAACTCGACAGAGAAATAATGCTTAGAATATGACAATCGATGGGCATTAAAGGAAAGTCCAAAACAAGGATTGTGAGATATATAAAAATATATAGCCGACTCATCGAAGGTAAGAAGAATCAAATACAATACCTGACCAAAGGTGAGATCACAAAACAACCCGGTGATCACAAGATGATTCAATTTAAATAGTTCACAGCAGACCGAATTTTATAGTGAATCAAAATTCTACCGAAGAATCCAAGCATATGACTCGTGCGTGATAGGTGAAAGGCAACCGAGAACGAGTTTCCAACATTGGCAATGTCAAACATAAAGGATACAGATAGAAATAGGGAGAAATGCAAATCCATACACCTAGCTATGGTTAACCATGGATGCTATGACAATTGAAAAGCCAAAGGAAAAGAAATACCAATGCATAAGGGATAAATGATAGTTGAAATGCTCGAATAGAAGACAGAACAAAAATCCCTCTATGATTAATTTAGCGTATTGAGAGAAGAAAATACAAGATCTTCGTTCACGAGCATGGTAAACCCGTAAAGAGGGATAATTTCAGAATAATATGAATATATTTTAGGAAAAAGCAATGATCTCCTGAGCACAAACACTACAAGAAAAATTCATATACATGCAAAATATGAATATGTCGACAGATTCCAAGTGAAAGTAATCATGATAAGAGCTCTATGTGTAGGAAGAACAAGAAGCCTTTACGCTACAGATGATCAAACATGAAGACGAACAAAAAAAAAGGAAAACGAAGCATGCACTGAAGCATAGAAACATGCATATGCGATAAAAAATTTGATAACCACTTATACTGAAGGTTCTTTAGCCAACACAAGTAATAACATGCAAGACTGCGATTCAATAAAATCCATTATAAGTTTAAATTCACCCATACAAGAAATAAAAGAAAGGAGAAAACTTGAAACTCCTTCCTGATTCGGTCTACGGCGAAGTGAAATCCTCAAGGTTCAATCCACAAGACTTTTACAGAACAAAACAATGTCCAGAAATCGATTTTTAGTTTTTTCAAAATAATCAACCCCTAAAAATTACAAAGAACAACTTTCCCGTGAAACAACAACAATTTCTTTTTTCTTTTTTTTGAAAATTAATTCCTCCCCTTTTTATTAATCTCTATTCCTATGTTATATCATTCATTTTAGGTCACAATGCAAATCCATCACTTTACTGATAATTCACATGCAAATCCTTCTTCAATTAACCTTTTCGAACAACTTGATCAAAGAAGATATTTTGTAACTTTAAATCAAAATTGATTGTTTGGATTTCGAAAACATCCAAATTGCACCAAAAAATCAATTACAACTAATTTATCTTTCATAATCAATATATTTTAATATTTCACATTTAATTCCACAATATTCTGAATTAAGCTTTTAAACTTAAAACATTACAATTAAACATTAATCAACATTACCATTAATTTAATCATTAAATAATCTAAACAAACATTAAGAAAACATGACAACATGTGACGACCAACGAGCACTACGAAAAACGAACAAAAACATAACATAAGGGTGACAACTCGTACATGTTCTTTTAGAATGATGGTTTATGACAGAGGATAGGACTATTTCCCTTCAACGATTCCATTGGGCCATGGCACGCTTAGACCTGACAAACAGGTGGATTCGATGCTTGTACCTGAAAGCTACATCACACTACACGGTCAACTGAAACAACATAGATAACATGAAATACACCATAAATAAGAATCACAGCGTAGTAGGGCACTCACGCATGACTACTGCTAAACTGTCTTCTTCATCGAACTGACGTAAGAAATAGCATCTAAAATCATTCACATCATAGTACCATCATAAAATTATAGAACCTCATATGTAATCATAATTATGTCATCTTCCTAAAGTAAACAGAGCATTATAACATAAGTGTATCATCAACTGAGTTTCACAATCTGAACAAGTAATCGAAGACATAATACATTAGAATAACGTAGTCTCAAAACATCTAATGACTATCAACATCTCAAAACAACTATAATAAATGCGTCATCAAGAGGGTCACTACAGTATATGTTTGAACTTTCACATTCACTTTGTTTGAAGAGAGTACTAACTTTGACGCCTACTTTATGGTATATGTTTGAACTTTAGTGTGAATTGTGTTTGAACTTTGACATTCATATTTTATGTGTTTATATTTTGACATGTTTGAACTTAAGAGTTTAATTTGTGTGTAGTTGAAGTAACTTTTTGTAAAACATTTCAAATTATGCATGTGTTCATTTTAGTGTGTTTTGTACTTTGGTATGTTTGAAGTAACTTAATGTATCTTTAAACTTTATCATTTACTTTGTATATGTCTGAAGTGTGTGTTTGAAAACACTATGTGTGAAATTTGTTTTAATTTTAACAACCATTTTGTTGTCTTTTTATTATGGCATGTGTGTGTTTAAACTTTAGCATCTGCTTAATATATGTTTGAAGTGTGTGTTTGAACAAACTTTGTGTGAAATACATTTCAACATTGGCAGCCACTTCAATTGTATTCATAATGTGTGTGTATGTTTGAACTTTCACATTCATAGTAAATGTTTGAACTTTAGTGTGAAGTGTGTTTGTATTTTGACATGTTTGAACTTAAGTGTTTACTTTGTGTGTAGTTAAAGTAACTTTTTGTGAGACATTTTTAAATTATGCATGTGTTCACTTTAGTGTGTTTGTAGTTTGGCATGTTTAAACTAACTTAATATATCTTTAAACTTTAGCATTTACTTTAGTATATGTTTGAACTTTAGTGTGAAGTGTGTTTGAATTTTGATATTCACATTTTATGTGTTTATATTTTGACATGTTTGAACTTAAGTGTTTACTTTGTGTGTAGTTGAAGTAACTTTTTGTGAAACATTTTTAATTTAGGCATGTTTAAACTAATTTAATATATCTTTAAACTTTAGCATTTACTTTGTATATGTGTAAAGTGTGTGTTTGAAAACATTATGTGTGGAATGAACAAATATTGTGTGAAATGTGTTTTAACCTTGACAACCATTTTGTTGTGTTTTTACTTTGTCATGTGTGTGTATATTTGAACTTTCACATTCACTTTATGCATATTATTTTCTATTGTATTTCATTTTAATTTTTTATTTTTTCATATTTAATGATTTGACATTTTTGTTGTAGTGTGAATATTTAAGTTTTATAATATCATTTAATTATAATGTAATCAACAATAATTAGTATTATTACCAGACCTATTTGGGTTCGTTTACCGAATCTCCCTCTCCAATTCTGGGAGGAGTCATGTTATGAAGCTATTGGCAACTGCATTAGACAATTCATAATGGTGGACTCCACTACTCGTGACTTAGGGCATCATACGGTGGCTCGACTGTTAGTAGATTTTGACATCTCCAAACCCCTCCATGGGGATGTCATCTTAATGGTAGAGAATAAACGTTGCATGCAGCTAATGGACTATCACTAACTCATTTGATTAAAAAATCCGATGAAACCTTCTGACGATAGCTATATAATCAGATGTATTGTCGGGCACTTGTGCGAATTTTCATTTTTTTAAAATTTTATCCCCGACGTTTGTCAAAATTTCGATGAACCATTTTTTCATCTATATTTTGACGAAGATCTTTCGCTGAAATTTTGATGGACCTACAAAGTTAAATTGTGGCAGAGATAAATAAAAATGAGCTCGACTATTTATTGCGACAATGTTTTGTTGGACGGTTTTCTTCGGGAAAATCAGAAGAAACTCAAGAAGATATCGCTAGGTTGAGGCAAGTCATTGTCTTTTTCCAGAATTCATTTGTGAATTCAGATTTGTACTTCCAGGTTTGAAAATCATATTTTAAAGCAACATCTCATCAGATTTCATTTTTAGTCTTATGCATTTTTATAATTTCATTTCCAGAGTTTAGACCTGACTTCACAAATTCTTTATAAGGGAATTGTTTATAACTGATGGAAAACTCTTGATGGATTTAAACAAAGAGTATATTTGCAAGGTTTCAATTTTAACCCTAATGATCAATTTTCAATAGATTTGGGAGCCATAGCTAGATAATATCAAAGGTGTTGGTTGTTTTTTACTGTAACCAAGTTTATCTTCTAGACACATAGAATATAAAATCTCAGATGATACTGCCTTACAATACCATCAATCTATATTCTAACCCAATACTACTTATCAAATCCTTATATGAACATAGTCACCTATAACCTCACTCAAGCATTTTAATTAATTCCTTGAATTGAAGCCAAAATGAGAATTACACACACCATAACAGTGAGATAAATTTGATTTGTGCATTGATGATTTCATCTACCCTGTCCTGCCATTGCTACAGTGATCTAACATTTCCTTGGGCATCTACAATATCTGGTAAAGATGTGTCACTTCAGTCATCAAAACTCTTTACCAACTCTTTAATCCTCCTGCTGAAATCATTAGGTAAGGCCTGTAAACCTTGCAGTGACTTCACAAAGTCTTGAGTAGGCCTTAATTGTTGAGGCCTATTAGCTGCATTTTGAGAATTTCATTTCCAGATTTTGTTGTGCAAGTTCAATATTCTAATTTTAGGAGTCTAACAATTGGAAATCATAGTAAAATCCGAATTTAATAATTTCTAGAATTAGCATTTGAAAGTGTTTTTTGGGGTCATTAACTTCAAACTATCTTCTCATTTGCAGGAGCGGTTGCATGCTGAATTTTTTTGGTGTAAAATATCATAATTATTATATTTTGTTACCTGTGTATGATTAAAAATTATTGGAGTGTGAGTTTGATATTTTTTGAAGATCTAAATATTCAAGCTTGGTAAATAAAAATCATGTCAGATAATATTAGTCCAAAATAAAATGAAGAGTCACTTGATAGATTGTGGGCTAGATTGAAAACAAAGGGTGATGGGAAATGTTATTGTCCTTGCAATAATTGCAAGGGCTTAAAGACGAGAAGACTTTTAATCACAATGGCTAATAAATATTTTAGGCAACATGGTCACGTTGAAGGGGGGCATGGTTATCGTCAATTGGTAAGTTGTTTATTATATGTGTTTATATTGATTGAATTTGTAAATGTTTATATTGTTTTAACATCTGATATATATATAATTACTTGATCATGATCATGGTTTATTTGTGTCTGTCATTATTATAAAGGTGGGGCGCCCTAGGGCACATGATATGGATTATCACGACCTGGAGAATGTGGTTTTGCAAGCAGAGGAACATGGAGCTGTGAATATTGAAGATGAAGTTAATGATCCTATGGAAGAAGATGATCATGCACCAGAAAACACAATTGAAGATGATGGTACAAATAAATTGATCCATGACATATGGAGTGGCACATCTGATCATGTTGATCGAGATGACTTTGATGATGTTCATGATTTACCTGTACTTGAGAATGCATACGAGCCCCTTTATGAAGGCTCCCAAATAAATCTTCTCTTTGCTGTATTGTTGTTGGTGAACTTGAAGGTTATGAATGGTTTATCCAACATAGCAATCTCACGGATGTTAAGGTATGTCATATATGTCATCTTTTTTCATCTATTTTAATTGTTGTTAGTTCATCACTAGTAAATAAAGGATGAAGTATGTACCATTAATATTCTTTATATTAAGAAATTATTTTTTGTTGTAGATTGATTGGTGAATTTTTGTTACCACCGTCAAATATTTTACCGCGCTCATACCGAGATTTATCTGGCATTATGAAAGATATTGGAATGGAGTATCAAGTAATAGATGCATGTCCCAATGATCATATTATATATCATAAACAACGTGAATTTGCAACAGATTGCCCAGAATGTCATATCAGTAGATATCAAACAGATCAACTAACAAAAAAGGTGCCTCGCAAGGTTCTTCGGTATATTCCCATTAGTCCACGTATGCAACAATTATTTAGGTCTGAAAGCTTAGCGCAATTTATGGATTACCATGCATGAAATAGAAGTGGAGATGAGATTCTTTGAATGCCTAGGGATGGTTCTGCATTTAGGGACATGGAGGAAAAATGGCCACACTTGAAAGAAGAATCTCGTAATCTAAGGCTTTCATTGGCAGTGGACGGTGTCAATCCATTTGGAAAGCTGAGATCTATTTACTCGATGTGGCCTATTTTTGTTATCAACAATAACATTCCTCGATGGATGTCAATAAAGAGGGAGCACATAATGTTGGCAATGATTGTTCCAAGTATTTGTTTACATCAATTTTCTTTAATGTAGTAGCATCTCATTTGTCTTATTTGTTGCATAATGACTTATATGTTTTTTCATTTAATAGTCATGTACATGAATTTATATATTGCAGTAAAATGTTTATAATAATTATGTAATGTTTATGTTTATGTTCATTCAACTAGGTAAGTACCAATTTAAAGATATGAATGTATGTATTGAGCCTCTTATCGATGAGCTACTAAAGTTATGGAATGGCGTGACTATGTATGACGTATCTAGACCAATAGGACAAAGACAATTTGAATTCCATGCAATGCTTGTATGGACAATTCATGATGCCCCAGGGCTAGCACATTTTTTTGGTATGTTATAATGTTCGACTGCATGACTTTAACGATATTTAATTTTATGAAGTAGATATCATGCATGTTTTTTAAATAATCTATTCATTATATATAATTATAAAAATTGACATATTTAATCCAATTATATATGATTGCCAGGTCTTCAAACAAAGGGAAAATTTGCATGTCCAATTTGTGGTCCAAAGATGAAATCTCGTCATTCAAAAAGTTTAGGAGGGAAGGTGTTTGATGAGTATAGGAACTTCCTCCACAAAAATCATAAGTATCAAACTACCGAAAAAAATCTTTTCAATGGGAAATAAGAGACTACATCAAAACCACGAAGAATGACACCTCGCCTAGGGAAGTTGGAATATAATAGAATTAATCGTCAAGGTTATACATCAGATCAAATTATTTATCTATCATATCTGCTATGTTTTGAATTTATATTTTTATATTGTGTTGTGTTTACTCATACTGTAATTGACAATGATTGTCGTTGTTAATTTGTTTAACTTATATGCTTCATGAAGGTCATCAAGGCATTAATAGTCAGTTTCCACAAGGACTGAAAAGTTATCCTAGAAAATTTAGTAGGTTGCCCTACTATGAGCAGCTAAAAATTGTGCATTTGTTTGATACAATGCATATTAGAAAGAATATGACAGAAACGTTATGGAAAATATTAGATGGAAGGCATGACAAAGAAAAAATTGTCAAAGTTTGTAGTGATATTCAAGAAGCCAATCATGCAATGAAAATTGTCATTCAATTAAATAGTGATGGAGACCAAATTAATATAAATGCCCTTCCTTGGTTATTAATGGAACAACAAAGCAATGCTATAAAAGAAGTCATACAAAAAATTTGATTTCCCACAGGATTTGCTACAAACATAAACAATATCATAACAAAGAAAGTTGAATTTGGGTCAGGGATGAAAATGCATAATTGGCATACCTTCATTAAGGTAATTATTCTGGTATATTATATATATATTTGTATACTACATGTACTTTTTATTGTATTATGTTTACTACTTTTGGGAAAATAATGAAAAGATCATTTTATAATTGTTGCAGTACGTTCTACCTCTATCTCTCCCAGACAACTTCGACAACAATGTCAAGAAAGTTATATATGATCTTGGAAAATACATGAGGTAAGTAGCAATATTTGTTCAATTCATTGTATATTTTTGTTTAATCTCGTTAATATATTTATGCCTTGAATCACTTGTAGATGGCTGTGAAATGCAAAAGTGTCTACCTTTGACATTTTTCAATGCACAAGAACACTACCTCATACACTAAGTTGAGGAGATTGAATTGTATGGACTTGTACACACAAGGTCAATGTGGATGGTTGAGAGACACTTGAAATTTTTGAAGGCTTTGGTTAGACAAAGAGCACATCCCGAGGGTTCTATGGTGGAGGGCACATGGTATACCAGACCATGGTGTACATTACTGAATATCTTCCTAAGTTTGCAACAAAGATCCATGTATATCGCATTTGGGATCCCAACTCCATTAAAAAATTCGAAGGGGAGTACCTGATGGGGAAAGGTAGATTGAAGAAAGTGACAGGTAATTATAAGATGGTCATGAAGATTAATTAGAATACATTTTACATTTGGTTTTTATGTATATTGTACTTATTTAATTATTAAGCTTCAATATTCATCAATTATAAATTAAGGTCATATACCATGGTAATTAACTAATTATACGTCGTTTGTGAATTTGAATTTTTTTGGATATAGTTGGTCGAGAGTGGGATGCACTACATTTGTACATCGCAAACAATCTTGATTGGATGAAGGTATGGATTGAATGATGTCAAAAATTTGGTTGCGCATTAACATGGGAAGGTGTGGCTTCATTGGTTAAAGAAACTCATCGTAATGGAGATTCCAATGTTACACCAAAGGAAATTGATTTAGCATATGGTTTAAGAGATAAACAGGTATGTATAAATATATTAATCACCCATATTATTTAATTATTTTGAATTATATTGATTTATATATATGTTGATATTTTTTTCTTTGCATACATTCGGCCAAGAATAAATATGTTTATCAACTGACAATATCGCAATAAGTTTTACATGTTTGACATATTGCAAGTGAAACACCACAAGACTATGTGGTGCAATAGTTGTAAATTTTGAATCAAAAAGTTGGATGACACGAAGAAAACTTGTGATTTTGGGATAACTACAGTCTGCCAGGTGACTAATGTTTCATCTAGAAGCGACATACATCTAGAAGTCTCAGAAAATCAATACTATGGGATTTTGGATGATATACTTGAGTGTGACTTTAAGTCCTTCAAATTAGTTATGTTTTTCGTCCTATGGTAAAGAATATGATTGAATAAAAATGATTTCGAGAGAACTGTTATTGAACATGATAATGGATTTACCATGGTTAATACAAGGTATTTTGAGCGAGCTGGAAATGAGCCCTATGTTCTTCCAAGCCAATGTGAGTAGGTATTTTACTCAAAGGTTCCAGGTAAAGCGGGTTGGTCATATGTTTTTAGAAATGATCCAAGAGGAAGGTCGGTAAAGTATAATGTGGTGGAAGAAGAAGATACTGAAGAAATAGAAGATGATGTAGATGATGATTAGGATCAACAGTTAGTTGATGATGTGCCTAACGAAGATGTCAAAGAGGAGGAACTAGATCATGATGATGTAGGATTTAATGTTCATGAAGATGATATCCATGTGGATGATGACATTATCGAAATTGATATCAATGACGACGATGATGATATGACCAATCCTTACAATGTTGAATCTGGATTGGATGATACAGACAAAGAGTTGGATGAAGAAGAAGATCAATGGTATTGAAATATATGAGTTATGTGATTGTATTATCTATTTGATATTAATTTCTTGATAGAATTATATTTGACTTATGTGGTTACATAATTAATTTATGATATTTTTAATTTTAATTATATTAGAATATGTTCAGTTAACAGATTTAAAAAATAAAATGGATAAACCAAAAGATGAAAGTGTGAGACCACTGCCTTGTTGGGTGTATGGAGTCTAATGAATATCTATAAAAGTGTAATCTATGATGGTAATAATTCAAAGTGTTTGGCACATAGATGTAGTTTATAACTTGTATAAATGTGCAAGTAAATGACTGAAAAAATTCTACTTGAGATAGAATGACAATCCTAGTTATGTGATTCTTCTTATTGATTCAATTAATACTCTTCAGTTACTATGATTGACTAGAAGGGTTTAATCTTTACTTTAAAGAACCAAATAATCACATCACACAAATACAACAAATGTGTATCAGTAAACTGAATATATATATGCTTGATATATCAATTTAAACAACCGAAAAGCATCAAAATGGAGACAACCAGATAACTATATAATTCCAAAAATAGCTAATACCAAGATTAAGCCACAAGTTTAGATATCTTCATTAACTTCATCAAAATTCTTACATGCATCTAAGTCTTTTAAAGGAAATTTTCCTTGCAAATTATCTACTGTATCTTTCTCCTATCCGCCTATATTTGTTTTACATTATGAAATAGATATAAATATATCAAAATTGTGAAAGGGATCATCCTTTGAGAAATGTCTTTTTCTTAACAACAATAACAAACTAGAAATTATGCTATATTAAGCCATAAATATATGTTTGATAGATAATCTCAGTAAGCTAGCCACTTGTGTGTATCAGCATCCTCCAGTGCATTCCTTATGACTATCTCCATTTCGAACATCTTCTCATTTTGTTCACATGCCATGTCCATTGTTAAATCATTTCCTATGGTTGTTTCCAGAATTGTTTGCATCATCGTCTCGCATTCTTTCATCCATCCCGTGGTAATAGACATTGTTTTACTCCTCTTCAGTTAAGTACTTGTCCACCCATCTCTGATACTCTTCATCCGTTGGCTAGCCAAAATTCACCACCTCATTCACCTTAGTATTGTAAGGTGTGTACTTCATTGCAACCTAATTGGCTTCCCTTTCAAAAAAATCTAAGAATGTGCTGGTGTTAATTATCTTATCCATACTATTTACCGACAAACCATAGTTTGAATCATCACAAATCGATTTAATTTGTGCATTGATAACTTCTTCTGCCCCATCCTACCATTGTTGCAATGTCTTAAAATTTCCTTGTGCATCAATAAAGTATGGAAAATATGTATCATTCTAGTCATGAAAGCTCTTTATCAGCTCCCTAATTCTTCTATTCAAATCATCATGTAGGGCCTAAAATCCGTTCACTGATTTTACAAAGATTTGAGTAGGCTTCAATGACTGGGGCTTGTTGTCCACATCAAACCTAGAAGCTTTGTACATAATATCCAGATCATTGGCCCTAGGGATCCATTTCTCAGCCAAAGGCAAAACTATTTCCTGATCCCTATTGATTTTTTTATTCCATCCAGGAAAAAGTAAGACACCATCCTGTGTCACAAGTCTTCTTCCCACCTCAGGAGTGATGCCTTTGAATTCTTCCATTAATTCAGCTTTGACCTCATCATCATTCTCCTGCTCAGACCTATCAGGTCTCGATTCTCTCCTACTCTTGCATTTGTTCTGGTACTCTTCTAGTTTCATCCTCAAAACTAGTTGCAAGAATACAAGAGTCTTTACAAATGCATCATCGTCCAAGAATGCTTTGCAGGCCTCCAGACTAGCATCTTGTACACATTTCCCCTTTACATCCATGTCAGAAAGAACCAATTGTGTTGATCTAGGAGGGGAAGGGATACCAACCTGCATGTCTTGATCAGTCACAATTATCTCATCCATCAAAGTTTCCTGCATTTCCTCAACTCTCTGCCTCTTAGGACTTGGCTCTTATGGTAACACTGTAGGATCACCTCTTGGTGGTGAATCTAGATCCACAATCCTTATCCCTCCAGGTGCTCTGATCCTTGGACCCAGCTGTGATGATGCTTGCACGACTTGTTTTCCCTTCTTATCCCCTTCATCCTCATCACTGCTCACATTCCTCTTTATCTTGTATAGAGGCCTATCAACTGGTGGCTGATAAGCTGACCTTATTTCTTCAAGCCTCACATTCGGTCTTTCTATACCAAAATCTAATTCCAAACTGACCCTCTTGATCATCAAGGTGCCCATGATATATTTAAAATTAGTCATTAAGAATTCTATTCTCTTGTGAAATGGAGTGAACTCCATTAATGGATCATATGTTGGATCCATTTTATGTATTATAGCCAACAAATTATCATATGCAATCCATTTTTCTTTATTCAACTCCTGCCTATTCAAATCAAACTCATTTCTGATTAGGTCCTCAGGAAAGTTAAATTCATATGCAAATTTTCCACCTTTAATTCATTGTATGAACAATCCAAAGAATCCCTCAGATTCATGCTATCTCCTAGGACCATTCCTCAAATTGAAGTAATCAAAAAACCTTCCGAAGTGGACCCATTCTCCCTTCGAACAAACAAAATCAGAAACAACAATGTAGTCAGGGAACAAAGTCCATTTTCTTTTCTTTGTTAGGTTGTCCTCATGAGTACAACCTAGTTGCCACATAACTTCGACAAATCCTATCCTTGATGGTACATTAAAGGAAAGGATATGAGGGGTTCCCTGGAAACCATACACCCTCAAGACAGTGCTTATAGGGTACAAGATGATATCACCCCAATTGTGACACACTTTTAAATTAGGCTTCCTCACCTTTGGTCGAAGGAAGTCATGTAAATCTTCAGGGACTCTTGGCACATTTACCACCAACCAAGCCCAGAGTTTGGAGGCAAAGGAGTTATCAAACTGCACAAAGCGGGCACCTCCCCTGTTGTAAGACAAATCTGCACTCCACACCTATACTGGTAACCTTTCTCCATTCACCTCCTGCCTCAACTCCATTTTTTCTAAGAAGAAAACAACATTCTTGTACAGGAACATATGCATCAACAGGGAGTACTAGAAAAAAGGAGTGCCAGTATCCCCACATGCAGCTTCATCAAACCCTCATGCATCTTCTCTGACAGAAATGATGCAAAGTCATATACCATAGAGAAGTTGGGATACTGAATCTAGGCTCCCATAAACATGTACGCAACTAGCATCACAGTATTAGGGTTGAACCCTAAAATCTGACAGAATAAATAAAATGTTACCAGGAAGTGACTGACAAAACAGCTCAGCCTTAAAAGCTCTTGGTCATTTGGGTTGATAAGAATTGTTGAACTGCCCACCTTGGCCAGGTGAGGAGGAAGAAACCTCAATCTGAAAAGAGGCTTTAACCTTCTATACTCCTCCTTCATCTCCTCAAAATCTATTTGGACTCAGAAAGGGCTATACTCAGTCAAATGAAAAATATGCCAAATCTCATCTGTATTTATGCTTAGCAAAATTCCACCATTATTATCCCTTATGACCCTTGTCATAGGATCATACCGTGCTGCCACTTCTTTGAGCAAGTCAACATCAGGGAACACATTTGACACTGTTAGTTTCCCCATGTTGTATCTCCACCCATTAGAGAAGGGGTGAGGTAAGTTTCACTGTCCATACCATAGCCTAAACATTTCAAGACTAGTCATAGGAATCCTGACATCCACAATGTTATAATTTCTGCATAGTAGACCTTCGCCTAGGGTCTTTCCATTCATTAAAACCAAACCACTCTTCCTGTCATTTGTTGACAATGGGAGTTGATCCAGGAAGTCATCATACAAATTCCTCTTCAAATAATCAACATGGCCAGAGTGTTGCTTCGGTAGTGCCATCTTAAACAACTAGGGCTTCTTTAAAAAAATCAAATCCTCGAAGAAACTAGGGGTACCAAGAACACAAAAATACAACACAACTGTGCAATTCCAATAATTCAAATGAACCAGTAACCCTACGAAAATAATTAACAAAACCCCTTGACTAGCACAATAGAAAACTTCGCAAAGACATAGTCAAATTAACCCAATAGTTTAGAAAATAACTCATGGGATTTCACGCCTTGCAGAGAACTAAACTTCACGGTGATCACTCAAATTTTTTTATCTCTGGCTCTAAACTGCTTGGAAAATAATTGAATGCTTTTGTGATGAAGATAGAAAAAGAGTAGATACTTTATGTCAATTCAATTGAGCCAGTAGATGTCTCGTCCGCCATTAAAGCTCATTTGCATGCCGCGCCAATGGCTCCAATTGTATTTGATGCGAATTTAAACTTTAGCTTTCGATCTTTTATTTTTGTCAGATCATCAAATGACCATCTTCAAAAGGGCTAAAAAAATCTCCATGTTAGCATTGAGGGCCCACCACAGAAGGCAGCGCCAAAGGAATACACGTGATGCATGCCCGTGATATCAGGATCACTAAACATCCTGCATCTTTAGATCACACGATGGCGGGCAACCATTGATTCCTACCATCAACGATCGTGTTCACTCACAATAGTCAGCAACACCAAACATAACCGTCGAGCAATTTTTTACCAAGATTATAACATCACCATCGATCTCAAGCACATGCATCTCGCAGCTATTTTAGTAACCCACTTTCTAACGTATTTAAGTCTGACATAAATATTAAATGCTTTATTAATCTCTTTTCGCCATCAACAACTTGGGAGATGTGGCACTCGCCCGTGATATTGCAATCACCAAACAACCAGCGGTGATGTCATCACGAGATCGTGGGGAGCAGTCAGGATCAATCATAGGAAGATCGACGGTCATTAAAAACACCCCCTGCAAAATAAAAAACTATTAAAATGGAGAAGGGGATATCGCCTAGGACAACGAGAAACGATGGCTCAAAGTTATTCTTAAAGCATGGGGCACGATCCGACCCAGACTTAAGAAATAATAAATTCAGGCAAAATATTTAACATTATTTATTAAAAGGGCGCTCGGCCTAGATGAGTCAATGGGACATAAGTCATTTTTAGAAATAGGGTAAAAAGTAGAGTTACAATTATAGTTATAACCACAATTAGTGTTAGGGATAGATTTATGTTTACAATCAAGGTTAGAGTTATGTCAAAGTGATAAGGTTAGGCTTATGGGTCAGTGGTTTTCTTTTCTGGCGTTAACTTGTTATTGATGGTGGTTGATCACTTAAGTGGTATTTTATCCTTTTTTGGTCGTGACTTTACCGGCCTTGTTTACTCGTCCTTTCGATCTTTTGGCGTCATGACTGCATTATATTTAAATAGTGTCAGGCTATTGAGTTATTTTAGATTAAACCTCTAACTAATATTTTTGACCTTGAGGGTCATTTCCCCGTCCACCTAGTCGGTCCCTTTCTTTATGAATAACCTTTTTGCTTGTGCAGATTGCGCCGCCGTCGGATGAAGTGATTTCAATCTTGACTGTTGCTCGCAGACCTCACAAGGTTTCTCCTAACGTCACAAATATGGTGCGAGGTATGCGAGATGTTGCCATCTGTCAAATTTGATGGTGGGGACCAGTTTTGCTCGCTGATCGATGATGAAGGCTGATGTCGATAGTTGTTTCTGTATCAAAGCATCGTGATCGTTCCTCGCTGACCTCACGCAATTAAAACTACAATTTCAATAATGTTGCGAGGTGTGCAATTTGGTGACGTGTGGACTCTGATGCTATGCGCTGATAACAAAAGTGGGGCCCATTTTCATGTTGATGTGGTGCCCAGTAGGTGAATATCCTATCCGTTTGGTGACTAGAGGGAAAAAGTGGCATTTTCAAACTATTTTGACTAAATCTAAGCCATTCTCTTGGCCAATGTTGCATTGATCAATGACTTGTATTTAAAAATAAACAGGTATTGTACTATAACCATTTTATCTCATGCGAGTGAATAGTAATGGCCGAGTTCGACTCTGCCTGCATAATTAAATGCTAAAATTTGCGAATTACTATTTTCGTGTTGTATCTCTACATTGAGGAAGAATTGCTTGGTATTGAGTGAAGAAAGCCGTGGTTATGATTTCTCAATTTCGTTTCCCTAGATGTTCTGCGATTGAAACAGGAGGGAAAGGTTTTGTTCTATGGGCCTCGAATCTTGGAAGGATTGATAAACAAGCAATGTACAATTCAAGATGCCAAGTTACCATACACCGAGTGGTAGTTGTTCTCCAATTGGTTTGGGAACATAAATTTGTCGGTTCCTTTGTGTAACCCCTAGAGGTTAGACCTGGGTAAATTGGTGGTTCCTAATGTTTATATGGATGTAGATATTTTAAAGGACATTGCTGCTAGATATGACCCTATGGCTCGAATTATTAGAACACATGCTGGTGTGCAGATGATTAAGATAACCAAAGAAGAAATTGTAGAGATTTTCAAATTGGATGAATGGAGTCAGGATATGGTTTCTGTCGACTTGGAGGTTTTCAGACAAGAAAATATAAATACTAGGGGTTTGTTCAGAACATCATTTTTAATACCTCATTTGGCATTCTCAGGAAGAGGAAAAAATCAGAAGAAGGTAGTACTTGGCAGGAATGAGCCTGAACCTTTTCCTATGGACTATTTCTCCAGTTATTTCAAGAAGACTGTTTGTGCTTTATGTCAATTTCTGGGAGTCATCTTAAAGAAAACCTTGCCTACCGATATTATGTATATGACAATAAATCTCCAGCACCTAGGTTTTAATGTAATATATGATTTTGCCACTTATTTGGTAGAGAAGATGCACACGGGTCTGGTAGCCCTAAAGGAGGGGAAGAATTGGGTTGGATTCATATGGTATTCCTTGTTAATCTACACGTTTCTGTATAGGGTTCAGGCTGTGTTAAAAAAAGATATGTAATTAAAGAAGAAAGAAGGAAACATTGAAATGTTTGTCCAATATTGGACTAGGATTCTTGACATGCATTATCATAAGTTTGATTATGTAACTTTCCATAATGTCTTTGGATCTAAATTAAGGGAGACTCTGATTCATGACCTCCCAAGGATCCCAAAATAAATTCATGACTTCTTGAGGCCAATGGAGAGAAGGCCTGAATTGAACATAATGCACAATTGGGGAGACATTATCCTCTATCATAATACCACAATTTTCAGGGTTTTTGACACTAATGTCAATCCAAAGGTTCTGCCAAGGGAGGTGCCCCTTGGAATTGGATTTTTGGAAATCATGAGGTAGTTGGGGGGCGCTCAGGAACTACACTTGCCAGCTAAACATAACAAAGATTCTTTCTTCCCTGAATATACAACATTTGTCGATTTTGTTATGGCAAAAGGAGGATGGAAGGAGTTGCATAAATTACTTGGGCCTTGTAGGCTAAGGACTGTGCACCCCAAGAATCATGATCCTAAGGGTTTTGTCTCTCAAATGAAGGAAAAACATCTGACATGAGCTTTTTTCCACAACTTCTACTTTCCTAAGCACACCATCAGGAATATTTTTGATTTGGAATTACAAGATGAGAGAAAGACACTATAATTTATCTACTCTAAAATGGTAAAAAGTAAGCAGGAGAAAATACTTGGTTTCAATCCCATACCTAATGCTAAAGATGAGTTTAGTAGGGAAATGTATGCTATTGATCATTTTGAGAGCTTGGTTGGAGCTTTGAAAGATGAAAGGGTTGTGGAAGGAAGGGTAAAATCATAAACCATCGAGGAGTACCCTGAGGTAAAGGAAGAGGAGAGGCCTACTTATCGACCCCAAAAGAAGATAAGGGTTTTTTCTAGAAGAAAGGGAACTAGGGCTGAAGATGTTGCTAAAAATATTGCACCATCTTGTTCAAGGCAGTCAGTACCAAATGTTGTTGATTTGGATTCTCCTCCATTTTTTTCAAAACAGGCTTGCCCACCATCACCAAAGAGTTAAAGGGTTGAAAGAGTAAAGATTGTTGATTGTGATGGTGATGAGGATGATGACATTATTGTCACTCCAGATGAAATGCATCCTGAGATGCCATTGGACCCAATAGACATTGCAACAGGTTTAGGTACAGTTTCTTTGAGGTTTGGAAAAGATGAAATCAAAGGAATAGCAAGCAATGATGACTTGAGAATAGAATCTTGCAGAGAGTTCATGATGGATGACTTTTTTATTCAAACCAATGCTTTTAAATATTTTGTGTGGAGAGCACATACTACATTATATGCTGAGAAGGTGGCACATCAGAGAAGTCTGCATCCAGAGCTCCCAGAGAAGGTAATTCAAACTAAGGTCAGGGAATAGATGAGAGACAAATTCAAAGCAATAACACCAGAGCAGGGCCAAGAATTGGTACAAAAAAGTGGAGTATTGCTATTCCTTGAATGGGATATTGTTGATGTTGTGGTGTTTGACACAATAAGAAGGGCTAATAAGCCACTTCTTGCTACTGAAGAGGAGGCTACATTGGCACTCAAGGGATCAACCTTTAGTGAGGAATGGGATGCATTGGCAATCTGGTCCCTATCCACTGGCTCTAAAAAGCCAATTGTTGTAGAACCTTCTGACTTCAGTGGTCACTTGGTTGTGAGGAGAGTTGCTAACATCCCAGCTTTGGAAGCTGCTGATATGGTCGTGAATGTTGCCAAATTCACTAGAGCAATTGTTGAAGATTTGACCAAGGACCGGGATGCTCTGAGAGGCCAATATAATGACATTATTATTGAATATAATAAGAGTCAATAAAAGGTAGCATAGTTAGAAATTGAATTGGCTTTATTGAGGCAATAAATGGATACCATGAGATCTCAAAAGCAAGCCAGTTCTAGCCACAATATTCCCAATCCACCAATAGAGCAATCTCAACCTCCTGCACAAGCACAATCTTTGGCTATTGTTCCATATAATATGGGACAAGTGTTTATCGCTATTGAGAGGGCTAGTAGCCCTGGAAGGGGACTTTCTAGGGAGAAACCAATTCATCAGGTTGAATAATATAAGGAGATGGCAAAGCAAATCCGAGATGTAGCATGGAGAAGCAATTCAGTGATAGTGGAAATTGTTTTAAAACATTTAAATAGAAGGGTCTAGAGTAACCTAAATAATGTTCATGCAAATTATGTCCTAATTTTGCAAGCACTAAAAATGTTTCTAAGGGATAAAGAATTGGCCATCCCATCTCTAAACAAATGGAGCCCTAGAATGGAGAAGTTGAAATTCATGGCAGTAGGGGAAAAACAACATGGTGATAAATATCCTACTGTTATTGCAACATATTAATTGGTCAAGGGAATTGTTGAGCAGAAGTTTCAGGGATTTTATGCCCCAATGGAATCCAAGATCAACTTATTGAAAAATGTGTATGATGGAAAGGACCTGACCCCATTGCCTCATATTTTACATAGTCAATATGAAGTCCAACCCCTATAGGTTTGGAAGGAGAAAATGAACAATATAATGATGTCTCAAACACATGAGATATGCAAAAATGTTGACATCCGCATGCTAGAGAATACATTCAAAAAGTTGTCTTTTGTTATAAGCTTCTTAGAGAACTTTGATAAAAAGGCCACATCGATAATGGTAAAGTATGCTCCCTATCGAAACAAGGTTGATCAGGTTGTGGCTTTCCAGTGTCCTTTCGAGGAGGAGTTTGAATTATGGAAAAATGTGTTCACTGATGAACTAGAATTATGAGTGTTATAGTCGAGAATTGCAACTTGGTCATGTATAATACAGATTTGGCCTTTGATATTATATTCTAAAATTGCATTCTCCTTTTGACTCCAAGTACAGGGTTCTAAGGTGGAGTTAATACTATAACAACTAAGCATGCCTTTGATGTATGGGGAGCGGCCTTTGAAGCGATGTTTTCTTTCCTTCTTATCAACTAATGATGATCTTTGTCTTATGCTCTCCACTCACATAATAGAATTGTAACCGAATCAGGAGTCAGCAGTCCAATTACAAAATGACATGTGTACTCTTCGACTTGAAGCTTCTTAGCTCCCTTGTTTTATAAAAGGGAATTCTGGGCTGAGAGAGTGGTCGGTTGAAATATCCAAAATATGAGAAATAAGAGTCTAGTAATATAGAGAGTATGAATTGTAAGTCTAGGTTTTAAAAACATTTGAGTAAGATTGGAGAACTTTGTTAATCATGGGGTTTTTGAGCATGTTTGTATCAAACTCATGAATATTTGGACTTTATTTTCTCTCCTATTGCGTTATGTTACATGGATTATTAATGAAATATCGATCAAAGATGATTTTCATTCATTTTTATTTGTTCTTTACTATGAATTATGTTTAACTACAACTCTGGTTCAAAGGATTGGTTAAATGCATCAGTTAACCAATAAATTCATGCAATATAACAAATAGGATTCATAAAGGATTAATAAAATCAGGTATAGATATATGGGTTGTAATGCAATTCATAATAGATCATAAGTGTTCAAAATGAAATTTACCCTGTAATTCAGTTTTCTCTTTTGACTCCGTGCACTAGGATATGGCACTGTAATTCTGATTACGTTTTATTCTCGTATGTTTTGTGTTATGGCATCAGGATATTTTACTTGAACATTTCCTATCAATTTACTTTATGTGAAGTTTGCGATTCTCTGTTAAATGGACATGAGTCTTTTTTAAGGAATAGCCAATTTCTTGAAGGATTTCATCCTTTAAAATTAATTGGGGATCTATCTGTTGCTTACTTGTGTGCAAATGAATTTTTTAAATGTTGTATGATAAGAGCACATGTTAGGGAATACCCTTTTGGATTTTACAAAGTCTGAAGTGTAGGAGAATTAGCCTTATTTCTATTCTCATTAAGTTGGCCATATTGTTCCTAGTCTTTTATTATTGAATGTGGCGAGTTCATAGGAGCTTCTAGGAAACACGTGTGGGTTGCAGTAAAAAAATGCCAATAGGTTCAATTGACAACATGATCTATTGAGTAATTACAAAGAATTCATAATTTGAAATTCTAGATTTTGACAACATGAACTATTGACAAGTAGGAAGTATTTTTCACATTGTGTCAAATTTTGATATTGTTATCAAGATTCAATTATGTAGTTTTACAAGTCAAACTCATTGACCCATGTTTCATGAGTAGTGTATCACAAGAAACCATCTCTCATGATAATGAATGGTCCACTTAGCACTCATTGCATCTAAATGATTCTCTAAGCGATGAAGCACTAGGCCTTCCTAGGAGGTCACCCATCCCAATATTACATTATCCATGATTTTATTAATAATTTATCATTTTGGATTTTGACAAACTTGACACACAAATGACAATTTGACAATGAACTTAATGTATCACAATTAAGTTTCAAATTGAGTAACACAATAGAAAAAATTGGAAAAGTTGTCTTTTGTTATAAGTTTCATGATTGGTAAGAACACTTCTTCTTACAAATGCAGTCCCCACTAACACTAGTAGACAGTCATTACCCTGGTTGTGGCAAAACCAAAGAATAATAACAGATATCCCAAAGCAAGGAGACTAAAAATTATCATAAGATCTATATCCCAAAAGGAGATAGTAGTTGATATTTGTTAAAATGTTCGGGTATTGAATCACCGTGCTTAGAGTCACAGTCCTATACCTGAAAGGAATTTACCAATACTATCTAGTGCCTCATCCATTGGGTGGGAGTCATATAAAACATAATTCAGATGAAAATGAACTTATCACCATAGTGCTTTGCTACCATGAGATTTGTCAGTATATTAAAACAATACTCCTTAGTGAATCCTGAGCATATAACCATAAACATGCAATTTGTGTTCAAGCATTTGATTAACTCATTAAGTTAAAGCAAGAGAACAAATTACACTTTTAACTACACCATTGAAAATGAATGAACAAACCCTTGATAAATCCATTCATAATCCATGGCCCATACACAAGGGAGAAAAATGTCTTAATTTTTTTATATTTCTTTCAATATTAGTAATTAAAAAAGCATAGTATACTTATTTCATACTATTCCCAACCCAGCATGATTTCCTACATAATACCTTCAAAATCCTGGATTACCACTAACTATACCAATTCTAAGCCTTCGGACCCAAAAAAAATAACAACCCTTAACAATCAGCCGTCAAATCTCCTTTATAGGACAAGAGAGCAACAAAGCAATAGGCTACATTGTTTATTCCAAAATTGAATTTCATTTAGAATGAAATTCAAATTCACATTCCTCATCATTAGAAAAAACTATAATCAGTTCGAGGAATCAAAATAGTTATACCATTGTAACCAACCAGAGCTAAAGATAAAAGAGTGTGGTAGGAACACATACGTCCACATCAACACACCACCCAAAAGTAAAACACCCAAAAACTACAACTACTTGCAAGACACATGGCTCTAGTAGAGGTGATCGCTCATGTTACTCGCTTCAGTTAGAAGTGAGACCAACTTCCTTTTATCCGCTTTAACACATAATCTGGTAGCATGGCATGGCGCCATCACCATTATTGGGGCAACTACAAGGGGCTCTTCATTGACCCCCAACAACTCGGTCATGGATGCCAAGTAATTTCGGTAGTCCGAGTCTATTTCAGACCCATCACATCAGAACCAGAAGATAAAACCAGTGGGGACTTGGAGCTCCCCGACCCTTTATAAGCATCATGGACAACCTCGGGCTTGCTAAGGATAGGTTATACCCCATCAGGCTGCAAATTCCTCACCCCGAGTCTGGGACATCTGTACACAACCGAATGGTCCATTGCAAAGAACACCTCGCAAAATATAGGAGAGACTCAACCACCTTCAAACAACACAACTCAAAATGTGATGATAATACTTGATAACATAATGAGCATTTATAGAGTTTATTAGTGTGAGAATATTAATTGCTCGAGTGCAGCACGAGCATTCGAGCATTTTAGTGGTTGGTGTAGCCACCACAAATTATTCCTGGCTTGCGAAGGCATGTCGTACAACCCATCATTGCATTTATCAGGAGAATGCTATTCGCACGCAGGAAAATCAGGTAAGGATCCAATGAAAAACACACACCATTAATGAGAACAACTTGCAGAGAGCAAGAAATCCTAACGCAGATGAACAGGAACCCAACAAAAATTGAACCATTAATGTGGATTGAACATGGAAAGTTGGACGACTCAGATTGAGTCAACAATTGTTTGAAAATCCACATCAGCGCCCTGGGAGAACCATGCCCAATCACAACCCAAGAAAACAAGAGGTTGCAACTAGACAATAGGTCCCACCTAGCCCTGTCGCTTCAAGAACCAGCCCATGTGTCACCTCCTCACAGACCTTGTAGTACCCTCGGGGGCCTTTGATCTAATCGTGAGAGATCTGCAAGGAAGGATTATCATTGATCTCCCTCGTTAATACCCCATGGGTAGAAAACACCCACCTTAAACCCCAAAGCCCTAGCCTCCATCCATGCAAATTTTAAGTCCCACCACAATCCTTGTACGGTCCACATGATTTTTTTATCCTTTGTTGAAGAAGCTATTATAATATATTTCATATTTATGTACTTATTTTCCATACATGTTTATAAAAGTTTGAAATTATTAATAATATTAATTTTGGCAAGACATTAAAAGAGTGTTGATTGTAAGAAATATGCATCCTAATGTGAAAATGCAAACAATGGAAGCAATGACTATAACACATAAATTTTTATGTAGTATCTGTGTGAATAAAGATTAGATCATTCGAAGGAAGAGCATAGTGTGAAGAAGTTTAAGAAAAGTATGAAGAAGTATTTATGTGCCTAATTGAAACTGTCATCAGGCTTTTGAAGAAGCTAATTTCTTAGTTCAACCTCATCAGATGGATTTAATTTGATTATCTTATGTAAGGCAGTGAGCCTTCCCTTTGAGTAGTGAGCTCTAGGCAGTGTTCCTGAATGCATGTGCATTCCTTATTCATTTATTTTATACTTTTAACAGGGTATAAATTGTGGATTAACCTCCACCATGGTTTTTCCCCTAACAGGGTTTGTACACAAAAATCTTGGTGTTATATGTGTTTCTGATGTGTTGTTGATTCATACTTTCACTGTTAATTATTAGATATGAGAGTATATATTGTTGTTTTATGTCATGGATACACATAATATTGCACCCCTTACTCCATTCAACTATTTTGGTTGGAAAAAACAAATGGAGATTCACTTGAAACATAAAGGGTTGTACAGGGTAACCATGGACACAAAAATTGAACCTACAGGTGCTGGTGAAAAGAGAAAGTGGTTCAATAGGTTTGATGAAGCTTATGGTACATTATTCTATCTCTTTCTTTTGACCTTATTTTTCACATTGAGTCTTGCACTACACCCCATGCAGTTTGGACTACTTTGCAGTCTTTGTTTGGGAAACAGGATACTATGAGAGGGTTTCAGTTAGAGAATGAGCTTATTGGCTTAAATCCTAGGGATTTTGACAACATCCAAGAGTTTTTCACCAAACTCAAGTCTCTTAGATTGCAGTTGTCACAGTGTGGTGTTCAGAAGGAAGACTCTCAGTTGATATTGTCCATTCTTTTTAAGCTTGGACCAGATTATTCAGTTTTTGTTTCTACCTTTTATGCTACTAGGGATGAACTTGGTACTAGATTTACTATGCCTTCTTTTGATGATTTTGCATCTTCTCTCACTTGAGAGCAGGCCAAGTTGGCCAATATGGGCAAGTTGAAGCCCTCTTCATCACATGCACTTATTGCATCATTGGAGCTCAGAGATCAGAAGGCTTCTACAGGAAAAGGAATGAAACAAAAACAAAAGGATTCCAAATCTTATGAGTAGTAGAAGGAGTCATCATATTCTTCATCCTCTTCTAAGGGGAAATCATTTAGGAAGGAGAAGGGCCCATGTGCATATTTCAAGAGAGAAGGACATGCAGAACATATTTGCTACAAGAAGGACATTGATGAGCTAAAGAATCTTCTTCAGAAACATCAAATTGATTTTCCTTCTAGGATTTCTGCATCATCTCCTTCCCCTCCTTCTTCTTCTTCTTCAGTACAACATGACAGGGGCACAGCTGGTTTACATACTTCATCAGATATGAAGGGACATGCTCTTTGTGCTTCTTCGAGTCTTGGATCAGGGAGAAGGCTTCTAGACTTAGGAGCATCTCATCATATGGCTTCTACACAGTCTATGTTCACTTCCTTTGAGTATCACACTATGTCTCCTATTTTGATGGGAAACAATACCTACATGAGTGTTACAGGGAAGGGGTCTATTAGTTTTGGGGACAACACTTTTCAGGATGTCTTGTGTGTTCCTCATTTGATGAACAACCTTCTTTCTATATATTAGATCACACATGGAGGCAATGGGAGGTCTGTGGAGTTCACACTTGATTCAGTTATCATCAGAGACTTGGAGAGTAGAGCAGTTATTGCTAAAGGGTTGGTGGATCACTCATCTCAGTTTTATTCCTTTGCAGATTTTGCTACTAATGGTGCTTTTGTTCCTATAGATGTTCATCACACTTCTAGTGTGAATCATCATTCAGAGGAGACATTTGGCTACTTGAACATTGGAGTTCTCACTTCAGATCTTGCTCTTGAGCCATCCATTCCATCTCCTTCACCTACTATTGCAGATGTTGATACTTCTATGACTACATGTGTAGTTTCTTCTATTTCAGTGCAGCAGGATCCAGTTGATCATCTATCTTTGGAGGTTCCTATTCAGTCTTCACCCACTTTGACTTCTTCATTTGTTGAGGTCACACCTGATTTTGTGGAGACATCATGGGCTACACCTACTTCACCTTCAGAGATTTCTTTCATTCAACCTCTTCCCTCTCACTTCTTTCAGGAGATGCAGTTTCTCCAGTTCTTTTGGGGCTACTTCATTCTGGGGGGATTTGTGGTCTCTTTCTTCCTCTCTTCTGGGGGGGTTATTTCATGTATCTTTGTGATGGATGGTGTCCTTGGGGGGTTTTATGGATTCCTCCATCCTTCATCACTTAGTTGCTCTTTGCATTCTATTTTGGGGAGGAGTTTTGTTCCCACTGGGTTTTCTCCTTTACCCCGGTTAGTTTAGTTTGCATTGCATTTGTACTTGGGTACCTAAAATGGCCATCAACCGGGACCCATCATCATCATGCATAATCATTGCATTTTTTATTTCCTCCCTAAGTTGCACTTATGGGGGGGTGTTAGTGTAATTAATTAATTATTACACTAGCATAAGTTAACTTAGGTTTTAATTAATCATATTAGTCCTAAGTTGAATTTAATCATTTAATAAAGTTGTTGAGATAAGATTCCCTTCTAGAAGATGAGTTGTCTTTTCTAAAACTTATCTCCATCTTGTTATCATTCCCTAGGTAGTTGGTTAGGGTTTCTTGTTGTCACATGAAGTGTGATTTGAACACTTGGCAACATCCTTTGCATCTTAGGTTTAGCACTTGCCTATATAATCAGGCATATGTACTCTTTGTAAATCATCTGATAAACCATAATAGAATCTCTATTTTGAATGCCATTATCATACTTTCTTTGTGGTTGAATATTTCTTCCTGGCAAAGGTCCTCCATTGAAGATTGTATTGCAGCTTCATCAAGGACACCTGTGCATCCATCGTTCCAACAATAACTAAACTATGGTTCATTCTATGTGCATGTAATTTTGATCTTGATAGAGAAAATTAAAAAAATATTAATCTACTCTTGTCAAAACAAAAACAACACTCAGATTTAGTATAAGAGTCAACCAATCATAAGGAAAACATAATATGAAGATGAATTTTATCAAATCTTGTGGTTGTATATGCCCTTTTGAAATCTATGCAAAATTTGGGATGATAGACAAAGCTCATGAACTATTTGACACAATGCCTCGAATAATTGTAATCTCATGGAATACACTCTAATTAGAAAAGTCTCATCACTTCCCTCATAACAATCTATCAAATTTTTTTAGTGTCTATTGTGCTATACCCAATTTGGGACATGGGGTATAACAAAATAGACACTAAAATAAATTGACAGATTACAATTCTTTGAGACATTTTGTCAAATAGTTCACAAGATTTTTCTATCCTTCCACATTCTGTATAAATTTTAAAAGGGCATCTACAACCATAACATTTGAAAAAATTCATCTTCATATTATGCTTTGATGGATGTCTATACCTTGCTCCAAATCTCCCATATTAAGGAAACCAATAAGGATTTTGGTGAAGGTTGTGGAATTTTTCTTTGCATCTAACAATTGCATTTGTTTGAAAGTTTCTAAAACCTTTTCAACAAATCCATTATGTGTATATTCTAAAATCATTATAGTACACAATTTCACATTTATTTGGCTTTGCATCTACCAATTGTATTTTCTTGTATTTCCCTACAATATTTTCAATGTAGATCTCTTTTATGGATATCTTATAGTCCCTGTAGTCCACATCACTTTGTTTTTGGAAGAAACTATTACAATATATTTATTATTTATGTTCTTATTTTGCATACATGTTTATAAGTTTGATATTACAATTAATAATATTAATTTTGGCAAGACATTAAAAGATTTTGTTGATTTTAAAAATATATGCATCCCAATGTAAAAATGCCAACAATGGAAGAAATGATTGTAACACATAAATTTTTATGTAGTATCTAATTCAAAGGATCATGTTACAATTTAGGGTTATGATTGGGTATTTAATTAGGGTTAGGATTTAGTGTTCGGGTTAGTGTTAGGTTTAGAGTTAGGGTTAGGGTTAGGAAAAATAATGTTAAGATTAGGGTTAGATTTAGAGTTTTGGTTATGGTTGGGATTAGATATGAAATTAGGGTTAGGGTTTATGATTATAATTAGGGATTATAGTATTTGGGTTATATTTAGAATTAAGTTTTAGGGTTATTGTT
This sequence comes from Sequoiadendron giganteum, assembly GCA_007115665.2. NCBI lineage: Eukaryota > Viridiplantae > Streptophyta > Pinopsida > Cupressales > Cupressaceae > Sequoiadendron > Sequoiadendron giganteum. The sequence goes on along the minus strand of CM021104.1, from coordinate 555,957,595 downwards.
ATGATTAAGGGTTGTTTTTATATTTGGTTTAGAGTTGGGGTTAGGATTAGGGCTAGGGATAGGGCTAGGGTTAGGTTTAGGGATAGGTTTAGGGTTATTAGAGTGAATGCAACTAATTAATAAAAGAAAAAATATTTAGGGTTAGGTAATTAGGGTTAGGGTTGGGGTTAGAGTTTTGGTTGTGGTTAGGGTTATAAAGATAGGATAAAGGTGAGGGTTAGGGTCAAGGTTAAGGTTTCGAGAAAAAAGGCTTAGGTTATGATTAGGGTTAGGGCTAGGTTTAAGATTTGGATTATAGTTTAGGGTTACAATTAGGGTTAAGGTTAGGTTGTAAGTTAAGGTTAGTGTTAGGGTTAGATTAGAATTAGGATCATGGTTTAGGGTTTAGGGTTAGGGTTGTGTTTATGCTTAGGGTTACAATTAAGATCATGGTTTAGGGTTTAGGGTTAGAGTTATGTTTATGTTTAGGGTCGTGATGATGTAATACCCCTCCGTTTTTCTTTTTGGTTGAATAGTGCTCTGCCCTGTTGTGTTGTACTTTCTGTTTGTACCTTGACTTTGGGACTCGGCTGTTATTTGATCGCTATCTATAAAGCGACGTTAATGTAATCTTTTGATGTGATGGTATTTTAATATGATATTATCTTATGGCATGTTTTGGATTAACAAAATGGGTATTTGAATTAATGATGATTATGTTTTGGATTATACTAGCATGTTAGAATTGTCAGTTATTTGCAGTGTATTGGTGAAGGGGACGGTATCGTATCACTCGCTTGCGATTGCCCTACAATCTCGTGATTTCCTCTTCACGGTGTCTATTTTATGCTGTTCATATTATATGTTGTGGTTACTTGATTTGCAGGTTGACAGGTACTGAACATCGACTCCACCTGGTTTACAGGTGAAAGCGTGTTCAATACCCAATGGTATTCGATTGGGAGGTAGTAGCTAGGTTTCTGTGTCAGGTCATCACCCTAAGCCTTTTGTCGTCAGTTGGTTGTCGGGTTGTGCTATCTTGATTTTCGTGCCCTCTCTTCGTTATTTAAATTCAAGTTTGGAAGAGGCAATTAAATGGTGTTTGGTATTTAAGTTATTGATTATATTAATCACGTTATAACAATTGAGATGTTGTTTGATTTATTAGTTAATTTAATTTAATTAATAAAATGATTTAATCTTGGATTAAGATTATTTTATTAATTAATTAAATTAGATTGTGTTAAATTAAATTACAGTGTTGAAATGAATTAGATTATTCTTTTGGAAATTATTGTTTAATTGTTGAAATGGAAAATTGAATTGAAAGTTAATTATGAAATTTGAAATTTAAAATTTAGAAAATGGATTTAAAAGTCAAGTTTGAAAGTTGAAATTTAAAAGTTTGAATTCAAAATTAAAAAAGAAATTAAAGATATTTTCATTTTTCTGTTTTCAAGAATTTATGACAGTGGTTGAAGGATTTAGGGCAAAATCCTTATGTTTTGAAATTTTGCTTCAATTTTTGGGATCTTGGAGTTTTTGGGAGGATTGAATTTGTGTGGAGAAAAATCTTTCAATTTTGTGGGTTTTTTGAATTTGAATTGGAAAAACTTGTGAAACTGGATTTGGGAGCAGAGGAAGGAGTTGAGCATCGGCTGGATCATCTCAAACACCAGTTATCCAGGTTCTTGTTGTTAAATTAATTTTGATTTTGAGAGGATCCATAGATTTGTGATGTTGCAAAAAAATCTCTGTTTGAAAAGTGTTCTTGGCTGGAAATTAATATTTCAATTTTATTTCTTCAATAAAATTTTGTGTTCTTGGCTGGAAATAATGTTTTCAATTTGGTTCTTCAATTAATTTAAAAAAATGCTATTGAGGGTATGTATATTTTACATATAATCTTTTTATAAAAATAATAATTTCTTTTCAAAGTGGGGGTATGATGTTTAAAAGTTTGAAAAAAAAAACCCTGTTCAAAATTGATTTTAGGATTTTTGGTAACAATCCATAGTCTTGTTAAAAAAAATAAAGAATTAATAAAAAAAAAAATTATTTTGTTTTTGGGGGGCTGGGGGCTCAACCCCCACCGCACCTCCCATGGAAGCAGGTGGAGGGAGCTACGCCCAGCACACTCCCCACCCTACCCCATGCGTTTCCCCCCATTCCCCTTGTCTGTGCTTCCTCCTGTCCGTCGGCCTTCTCCCATTGTCGTCGCCGCCGGCGTCGGCGCTACCGCCGCCCAGCCTGGTCATCACCGCCGCTCCGGGTAAACTTCCACCGCCAATGGTACCGGCACCCCTTCCCTCCGCCCATGCGCAGCCTGGCAACCCTACGGCCGCCCCACCAAGGTCGCCGCCTTTAAACCTCTGCCCCTGGAAAATAAAACAACGCCGCCCTTGCCAAACCCCAATCCACGGCCAAAGCAGGAGGAAAAGCCAACCGCCATGAGATAGAGCATGCACGCAAATTGAGGCACGATTGGCCCTTGGAAAATAAAATAAAATAAAAATAAATTTTAATTAAATAAAATTATATATATATAAATATTATAATATATTTTATTATATTAATTTATTAATATATATTATATATAACATAGTATATATATTAATAATTAATATGATAAGATGAAATATTATAATATTATATATATAATGGCATAGTTATTCCAATGGGGTATATTTATGGGTGTAATTATATTAAAATGGTGCTTTCATTAATGGCATGATTAAGTTTAGTTGAAGGAGTAAATTATTTGAGTTAGAGATTTCATGATTTAAAATTTAAATTGAGTGTAAAAGACCAAATTATTAATTTGATTTAAAGATATATGTTAAATTAGAGAAATTAAATGATTTTAAATGATTTATATTCGCAAGGCATGTTTAAATTACAATGAATTGATGGTTCATTTGCCAAGAAGATATTGTTATCTTAAAGAGAGTTATTTGAATCGAAGGGTAAATGTTAAATTTATTGTTCAATTAGGAAGTTAAATATTGAGTCTTAATTTAAAAGACGTATTTTAACTCAGATTATGGAATTAAATAAAGTATTGAATGTAATGTGAGAAATGGATTTAGAATATCCAAAGGTAGGTTGTTTCTTATGCCTTCGCTGAATATCCCCTTCGTGTGTTTGTTCGAGAAATGGATTAAAAGGTGCTTTAATTGTAAGTCTTCCAGATTGGGGTGTGGTTATGTGAGTTGTCGTGTCAGGGGGTCAACCTATTTTGTACCCATTGGGAAGTGTGTAGTATGTTGTCATTTATTACCCGATTTCCACGAACGGAGATGTGTTGTATTTCTGGTATTAGGGCGAATTATGGGATCCGTGTCTCCTTGTCAGGAGCGGTCAGGAACAACTTTGTTATTGATGTTCCTCCAGTGTTTGGAGATGTGTTCATCTTTGTCGGCTCTTGAGAAAGGATTGGACGTGTTATCTTGTTCATTGCACCTTGGTTCCATAGATGTTTGTTTGGATGGTGTGTGTGAGTCGTCGTAGAAGAGTGGCTTGCAACGGGGGCCAGCACACGAAGTGGTGCCAGGATAACTCGTTGTAAGTTATTTAATCAAGTGATAACTAAAACAATACTTAGAAGTTTAGGACTAACTTCTCACTAATCAAGATTTTTAAATGCCTCACTCATGGACCTAAGTGCTCGGTTAGGCTTGGGATGAAGTGAGAAGGCTTGTAATGGCAAGGTCTTCTATCTTGTCTGTACGAAAGGTATTTGGCTCCGCATGAGTGAGTGTGGGGGCCGGGATTCGGTAAAGGTCACCAGGATAACCCTTGTCTTTTGGGGGGCCGGAGCCTATGAAGATTCCCAAGGATAACCCATAACGAGCTATGTGATGACACTCTATCTAAGACAACAGTCAGTACTTGATTATTGTGGTATGGTTTCCTTAACATACCTTGTGTAACCATAGTTGGCATTCGATTATTGTGTATGGTTCTCGTAACATACTTATCTTGCGTTATATCTGGAAGCATTGTGACCTTGTTAGAGTCGTACTTGTTTTGTACTTATGTTGAACTTGTTTTGTACTAGTGTTGTACTCTTGATGTACGTGTGATTGGTTGTGTCAGTTGGTTCGGTTATGTTAGCCTGTGTCTAGAGGTAGATTGTCTTGACTAGGATTCTTGGTTACTATCTCCTAGCATGGGGGGTGGGCCTTTGGGTTCCACTTGGTTGGGTGGCGTGCACCTAAATCCATTGGGTTCCTTCTTCATGTTCATGTGGACGAGAAATCCAGTTGGAGAGCTCATTGGTTTCCGTATCAGTTCATGCTTTATTCGTTTCAGTTATCTTGTATTATTTACCCCTCAGTTGTTATCAAGGTGGAAGTTGTAATTGTAATCTCATTATGTTATTGGACTTACCTCATTTGGGGAATGAGAGTTGTAATCTTATTATTTAATTGGATAAATGAAATTGATAATTATCTTTTATCCTTTGATGTAATCCCTCTTATTGGAATGTATGTGCTTAATTTATTTAGTAATTAAATGACATGGTTTAAATCATGTTTTTTGTTTAGGTTCTTTTTAACCTCTGTCTCGTAACCTTAGAGGTTGTTGGCATTAGTTAGCGAACTTGCTTATTAATTATATTTTTTATTAAAAAAAATATTCAGGTTTAGTTAAATGCAACTTCCTCTAGGGTTGTGTGGCGGGGCGTTACAGATAAAAAGGATTTGGGTTATGGTTAAGATTATGGTTTTGAGAAATAGTGTTAGGGTTAAAGTTATGGCCAGGGTTACATTAATGAGAAAATGATGGTTTACTTTCCAAGTAAGGGTTAGGATTAGGTTTATTGCCAGGGCTAGGGTTAAGGTCAAGGTATGAGTCAATCTTATGATTAGGGTTAGGGTTATGGTTAGATTAGGGATATGATGTTAGGTTTCAAGATAAGGTCTAAATTTAAGATTAAGCCATAGTTGGCTATAATGAACATGAGAAAAATGGATCTAATTTCCTTTTGTGGGAAAATAATCAACTACAACTTAAACTTAAATTTAGAGATTACCCTAAACTCTAACCATAACCATAAACCTAATCCCAAACCTAACCCTAAAGAAAACACATAACCTAACCCTAATTTTAGTGTTTGAGAATAGGCTCAAACACTATATAACCTAACCCTATATAACCTAACACATAATCTAGCACTAGAAAAATAAATCTTCTCCCAAACAATCTCCTCTACTTCTATTCACGCCTACTGGAGTTGCAACATTCAACATTGGTGCTTCAACCATTCATTCAAAGCTAAGAATTCCAATAAGATATTTCAATGAACTAGAAGGGACAAGACTTACAAATTTCCAAGAAGAAATACCACATGTTAGATACATATTGATAGATGAAATGAGTTTCTTTGGGGAGAGGTTGCTTGAATAATTCATTATTATTTGTAATCAATTTTTATTTTTAATTATTGTTTCTTGTTGATTGTTTATTATTATCATCATCTAAAAATCTTAACTAAATATCACTACTTCTTACTAACTTTTCAAATGGTAGTTTACTTCCACTTAAAACTTGTGGTAATTTCATTAATCTCTTGCTACCTCTGGTGTTGCATTGGACTAGTTATGTCATCTAGGATTTGTTCCTCAACTTTTTTTTACTTTTTTCAAAAAAAATTATGATGGTTATACTTGTATTACAATGAATGGACATAAATTTGAGGATTTTGGGTGTTTTCATTCAATTTTTCATGTTTTCCACATAGCTCCTACTTTATGTGTGTTTTTTTACGGAAGCCTTTGGATATATTTTGGCTAATAGTATTTCATGGAACCTTATTAAAGGTGCTACTTTTCGTAACTCTATAGCCCAACTATTCAATGGTCATTTTTCTAATGACTCCTTTCTCACTCTCTTGGAGGACAAACATGACATTATTTAGGATATTCAATGTCTAGATATTTTATGGAAATATTTAAGGTCAAATATATAGTGGCATAAAACTCAATGTTATAGGAAATCATTCTTAGCCAAGCCCAATTGGTTCAATTCCTATGGATACAAGGGGGTTGATCATATGGAAGTGTTGAGATTCCTAAGCATCTCTTTTACCTTTTAGATTTCTCCTTCTTCTTTAAGGGAACATATCATTTCTAGAGCTGATAAAAATTATCATATTAAATTTTGAAGCCCCTTTCTTTGGCAAGGAGATTCCATGTGTGTTCAAAAATTCTTGTTGCACACATTTCCATTACTCATGTTGCTAAGAACCTTGCAAATCCTCATATTTGAAGATTGAAAAAATCCAAAGGTATATTTTATGGCCTCCCTTTAACCAAGGAAAATGATTTCACAAAGTATCCTAGGAGTTTTATTATTTCCCTCATGACTATAATAGGCTTGGCTTACTTTATATTCACTACTCTAAATGGCGCTGTAATAGGCTTTGCTTTCTTTATATTCACTACTCTAAATGACGCCATAATTTTAAATTTAATTAACATACTCTAATACCTAACTAAACCAGGTTGTAGCTCGTCAAATTGGATAAGTGAAAGGTCAATACCAGCACTGAGGAAGAGTTTGGAGGAGTGAAAAAAAGGTCAATACCAGCACCCACGAAGAGTTTGGAGCTAAAACAAGGTCAATACCAGCACCGAGGATGAGGTTGAGGGCACTCAGGAAAAATCGATGACCAAAGGACAATGAGTATTGCAAGTTTGGCACCCCCATTATCTTTAACTTGCAATTTTCATGCCTAGTTTCCAAAGATCTTCTTATACACTGGCCCCCCCATTCTCGTAAAATGGTATAAGATAAGACAGAAAAAATAAAATAGCTTAGTCTTTCACATTTTTATAGTGATTACTAGAGGCATATAGACCAATTCTTCATAATAGAAGAATTTGATCATACTTTTCCAATGATGGCATTATGAGAAAACCTTAGGTTAAATGAATAATTCCTAGCTAAGTTCTTGAAAGCATGTCCAGCCGTATAAGAGAAGACCGCTACTATGTGTACTTGGATAACATGGAGAAAGGCTCTTTGGGCTCTTTCATCAATCTATGTATTGTTAAATTTTAACACCTAAAAGTGAGAATGAAGAATCTTTCCTAGGATGGTGGCCAATTATGCTTCTCAACACCTAGATTACAAATTCCTTTTCAATATCATTTCCATCACAATTAAACCTATTGCTTGAGATATAGTCATAGAGGTAAACAAATTGGATTTCTTGATAGTAGATACATTCTAGAAAATTCAATCCTTGCATCGGAGATTGTTGAATGGACCCAAAAAACTACTCATGATGCCCTTAATATTAAGTTAAAAGTTTGACAAGGAATATGATTGCATCAAATGTCCTTTCATTTTTAAAAGGCTCAAATGGATTTATTTTCAACCCTAAATTATTATCACACATTCAAAATTACAAAATACCAGTTAATGAAGAACCTTCATTTGAAGGTGATGTCATCATGACCTTTGAATGAAGAACCTTCATTCAAAAATAATGCCATGTAAAGACTTTCAAATTAAGGTATTTTTTATTTTAAATATTTCATTTCCAAAATGATTTATAAAATGAACCTTGGCATGAAGGAGCTTCAAATGAAGACCTTAATTCATAGGTCCTTCATTAGAAGATCCTTCATATGAAGGTTCCTTTAATGCCATCCCATTATAGCTCTTAGAGTTGTTAGAGATATTTTTGTTTCGAAGTAGAGATTGGACCATCAAATAGTGTCACCATGACTCTACCAAGATATCCATCAAATTGATAAACCCTGACTTAACAACCACAAATTCACAAGAAAATTGCCCTTGTCAGCCCTAGGGCATCAATTCAATACCAAGTTTCTTGCTTTAAAAGACCCCTAAATGCAATGAAGCTCTATCATACCATGATGCACACCAATCCACCGAGTTACAGTTCCAAGACAATGGGTGGATTGATGGATGTCATTTCTATTTAACCCTCAAACCCTTACATAGGCAAAACAGGGTAGTCCTTGTAAATCTAGTAAAGACATGCCACTCCAGTCATCAAAATTCTTTACCAATTCCTTAATCTTCCTACTCAAATCATTAGGTAAGACTTGAAAACCTTGCAGTGATTTTACAAAAACTTGAGTAGGCCTTCATGATTGGGGCTTGTTGTCTGCATCGAATCTAGAGGCCTTATACGTAACATCTAGGTCATTGGCCCTAGGGATCCACTTCTCAACTAAAGGAAAAACTAATTCTTGATCCCTATTAATGTTCCTTATTGAATCTAAGAATAAATAATATAAAGAATAAAATGATGGTAATCTACCATCAACTCCCTAAATCAAATGCCTAAAAATTGTGTCTACAACTTCATTTTGCTTGGCAGCTGCTCCCTTCTTGTAATGCCCTGCCAAGTAACCTTAAAGGAAGTTGCAATTAACATCTTAAGCGAACCAATTTTTTTTTTTAAAGTGCATTTAACATACACAGTCACTTACTAATTAACAACAACCTCTAAGGCTACAAGGTTAGGATTACTTTAACCCACACATACATATTACATATAACCATAGCAGTATGAATTAAACATCATACATCATAAGAACACCAAATAACATAATAAGATAAACAACCAAGGTATAATCTCATAAACATTATTTTAATCCAATAGTTACATTACTCATTCTTAGAATGAGGCAATAGTACATAAGAATACAATTACAGAATTCCACCTCATAAACATAAGAGGGATAAAATAACTTATACAAGTTAAAATATTACAATACAAGAACTCAAGCCATCCATCTGGATGTTTCGCCACCAAGTACTGAAGATTGATGGGGACCCAACGATTTTGGTGCATGTTCCACCCTACTAATGTGGTACCCGGAGGCCCACCCCCCATGCTAGGAGATAGTAACAAGGTAACATGGACAAAGATTATACTATATCTAACCAAAGGCAGACTCAAACTGACTCATATTGTTATAACCAACCAAAAGAATTAACAAGTACAACTCATTCACCATACAAGTACGAATCAAGTACAACTCAAATACAATACAAGTACAAATCAAATACAATACAAGTACAAATCAAGTACAACTCCAACATCACTGACATAGGTCACATTGCTTCCAGACATAAAGTAGATCAAGTATGTTCACAGAACCATACATATAAAACAATTAACAACAGTTGTCCTAGATAGAGTGTCATCACAAGGTTTGTAATGAGATCTCCTCTGGGCATTCTTCATAGGCTCCGGCACAAGTAATCCTGGTGGCCTCAATCGAATCCCGGCACTCATACTCACTCATGCGGAATCAACTACCTCTCGCAAGGACAAGATAGTTCATCTTGCCATTCCAGGCCTTCTCACTCATCCCAAGTCTAAACAAGCCCTTGTGTCTATAAGTGAGGATTAAATTATCTTGATTAATGTGAATGCATCCTAATCATCTAAGTATATAAATTTAATTATCACTTGATTAACTCACTTTTGAAGGTTACCCGATTTACCACTTTGGACTCCGACCCCTAACAAAAGCCACTCTTCTAATAGACAACACACACCCAAACAATCCACCAAGGGAACCACAAGTGCATACCAACTAGGCATCATAATCCACTCCAACACAAGGAGGATACAAATAATAGAACTCACTCCAAACATCTTGGAGGCAACAAAAGATCTCACTCCAAACATCTTGGAGGCAACAATACATAGTCCACTCCTTTCACAGGAGGCAACAAGATAAAACCACATAACAAGGTCACTCCATACAAGGAGACACGAATCCCATAATCCGCGCATAAACCAAGGAGGTGCAAACATCCCCGTTCGTGAAAATCGAGTAAAACTGAAAAGACGCCATGCACTACCCAAGGGAAAACAATTGGATGGCATAAAGATTCAACAACCCTTATCATCTAAGTTCTTCTGAAAGACTTATAATTTAGGACTAACACTAAATCCCAAAACCCTCAATGCAACTTGACGACATAGCAACAAAAGCATTCAAGTCATCAATCAAATCTAATATTTGGATTTTCTAACTCCATACTCATTCAATAGGTAGTGTTGACAAGTCAAAGACACGATAACTAGATCATTTAAAATAATCATAACCCCTATTTCCCTTTTCATTATTGGAAATCTAAAACAATTAAACTTACTTCCCTTTACTGAATACAGATAATTAAATCCTTTAAGATAATCATGAGGAAGATACTATTTTTGGATATACTAAATACATATCTCTTTCATAATCCAATCACAATAATTCAATTAATTTAAATAGAAATTAATTAAATAACATAATTGATTGCTTCATCAATAAAACAACTTCTTAATTTACTTTTAAATTGACACAAATCCATGCAAGTAAACTTTTTCCATTTCCTAACCAAATCTTACATCTCATTCAATTTTCTATTTAAAACATTCAATCACTTTAATATAATAACATATTGTTTTTCTATCCATTTTCCATATACACTAATCAATCCAATTTTAAATTTCTATTCAATAATACATTGCATGCATCTCATTAAAATAAAATACGATAATGAATTTTACACTGAATATATATATATGCTCCATATTATGTAGGCACCATTAATATTTCATTCACAATGACTAGATTACTCTATGGAACTAAATAAAACATAATAACTATTTGTATTTTTCAATATAGTTAGTTCCTAAATTTACTTCTAATGCAACCTAACACTATTGCAAACAATCTTTTCCAATTTTCTATCCGGAGTCTATGTCTCATCAACTATCCATTTAAAAATATGCAATTTCATCAATGTATAAAAATATCTTTTGGCTTGTTTATTTGGCCACGCATTCATATTGTTTCTAATTAAATCTCATTAATTAAAACAAACATTTAAATATAAATATTTCTATAATTTTTCAATATATTTAAATATCTTTATCTATACATTTTCTACACATACTAATTATTTCTTTTAGAACACTAATAATACTCAATTTGCAAACAGCAGAATAAAATAAGATAAAATATTATTTATTCTCTCAAATGGATATATGCCTTCAATATATACTAAATATAAATTAATATATTTAAATATATTTAATCATTAACATATCTTCTATTCTTTGCAGAATATCAAATCATTTAATTCAAAATAAAATATCCCTTATCATTAATTTTCTAAAATATATATATATTTTTCCAATTAAATCAAATTAATAATTGGACCTTTTACACATGAATTTAAATTCCACAATTAAATTTTAAATTATGCATTCTTTAAATCAAATATTTAACTCCTTCAATTAAACTTTTACATGCTATTTTAAAATAAACAATAATTTCCCCATACGTTTATAATTTTAATTCCACTAATCTAATATACAAATTTTATTTAAAATAATATAAATATAATATAATATTTTAATATTATATATTATAATATAGAATATTATTAAATAATATTTTAATATTATAATAACAATACATAAAATATTAATATTTATAAATATCAATTTATTATTATTTTATTTTCAGAGCAGCCATGGGAAAATAATTTAATAGCAGTCTCATGTTTCAATCATAACTCAAAAACTAAGATCTGGGAATTTACGATTTTTTGACAGGGATAAGAAAATATCAAAATGCAAAAACCTTTAAATTTCCTGACAACCCAGTTTGTCAAAGTGAAGTTATAAGCGACGCAACCAGACCATTTTACCATGAAAAATATAACTATCCTGCAGATTTTAAAATCCAATTTTTAATAATAAACAGAGGGTTTCATTTTCTAAAAACATTCTAAATGCATTGTTCAATCTCTATGTTTGATTTTAATAACAACATAATCGATTTCCCCAAATAATTTAAATTCAACTAAGGTTTTCACAATTTTCACTCAAGAATTTTCACAAGCAAAGGCTGTAAATTTATTTAATTCTTTTCTTCTAATATCAAATTTATTTTCTAAAATAGATTTAACAAACAAATCTTTAATCACTACTATTTAAAAAAAAAAATCAAGAACAATAAAACACAAAGAGGAAAACCTGGTACAAGAAGCTACAGGAAGAGATGAATTTCTGATGCAAGCCTCCTCCAAAGATTTCCTGAATTTTCTTCAATGTTCCAATGAATCCAATCCAAAATCCAACAAATGCAAACAATCTTTTCTTCAATCAATTCTACAATCAAACTTTTTTCAAACCCTTGTGCAAATTTTCCAAAATTTCTTTCCTGCTGTAAAAATAAATTTTCCTAAAAACTTTCTCCCCTAAAATTAAAACATGTATTCTTTATAAATCACAAATACCTAATACAACCCTAATTCACATTACATGCAAATTAGATATTTCAATTTCGATTTCAATTTCAATTTTAATTTCAATTTCAATTTTTACAACCCTAATTCACATTATATGCAAATTAGATATTTCAATTTCAATTTCAATTTTTACAACCCCAATTTCAATTTAAAATGCAATTTGAAATAATAAATTAATTTTCAAAGTTGCAACTAATTTTTCAAATAAACATTTAATTACAATTTCTAATTTAATTCTCACACGTTGGAATTAAATTCCAAAATTAATTCTAATTCTTTTATTTCCTTTCATTCTCTTGCATCATGTTTAATTAATTAATTTAATTATTTAATAACTAAATTCAACCCCCTTGGATTAATTTTAATTAATTAAATAAATTAAATATAATTAATTAATTTAAATATAAACTTTTATCCACATTGCATTATTTAAATTAAATAACCATCAACATGATTTAAATGCAATTATTCTACATATCTATTTCCAAATCAAAAATTCTTAAGAATTAAATAACATCAAAGCAAGATAGACAATGACTCGACACACACAACTGACGACACACTAAGGCTAGGGTGTAAACTTGACACATGTTACCTAGCTACTATCTCCTGTTCAACTTAACCGTTGGATCGACACGCTCAAACCTATGAAACCAGGTGGAGTCGATGTCATGTACCTGCAATCCTGCAACCAAGTAAACAACATCATAAAATATATCCAGCATATAATACACAATGTGAAGAAGGAATTACGGATTCGCAGGGCGCTCGCAAGCGAGTGATGCGAAACCATCCTCTTCACCAATACACTCATCGAAACTGACACTTCCATCATAATCCAGGAATCTCATAATAACATCTCATGTTAACTCTACAACATCATTAATCTATAATGCATGTGAAACAATAATCAAATAACTACATCCCACAATAATAGTTGTCGCTCAATAGTAGCAATCAAAACATCATAACAAAATGTATCCAGTATCAAAGTAATCTGCAATCAAAACATAGCATAAAGCAAACTGAACAAGAAACAAAATGGAGGGGTATTACACTTCTCACTTGCTTTTAGAGCTGCCTGTAGCTCTCTAATCTTATTAAGCATCTTCTTTTTGGTGGGATCTACAAATTACTCAACCTCCGCTTCAACTGGCTCTAATGAAGGACTAGGAGCAGGAGTCTGGATGGGGGACCCAAGAGTAGAAACAATTGGAGAAGTTGGAGGTACTGATCTTGATGTAGAAGGTATGGACAGGGTACCAGAAGCACTAGAAGACTCCCCCACATGTTTGTACTTCAACCTGTCTACCTCAGTTTACAACTCAACATTCCTTTGCTGCATTCTACTATACTCTCCAATAATGGTGTTATACTTCTCCATCAAACTTTTCTTCTCAACTTCTTCTCTTTCAGCTATCTTTTGGGCCAATTTGGCCACATTTACAGTCAAGTTTGTAGCTTCTGTAGTTGAAGTTTCAGAAGTTCTTTTGATTATTAACCCTCCCCTTAGGTTTAGGCTAATATCAGTAACATAGGGCATGGGCCAACCTAAACTTAAAAAGTAATAAAGTTAGGAAAAATATTTAACTCAAGTTATAAAAAGGGGCCCGACCTAGATGAAACAATGAGACATAAGTCATTTTAATACCCACTCCAAAAAGGTAACAACCGAATATATCTCACCCAAAGTTTGGCATAGAACATTAGGATTTTTATGAAATCCAAGGTAAAACCCAACCTTAGGTTCCTCCCAAACAATGTAACAAGCCAATACAAGGGAAAAACATAAATGGAATTCAAAGAACAAGATTTGAAACTCCATTAAATCCACCATGATGCACACCAATCCACCGAGTTACAGTTACAAGATAGTGGGTGGATTGGTGGATGCCATTTCTATTTAGCCCTCAAACCGTTACATAGGCACAACATGGAAGTCCCTGTATTTGATTGTTTAATCCGACAAAATAGTGATTGAGAACTTCAAAACAAATGCAAATGAAAGGGAACACATATATTTATCTACACCAATGATCTCAGAGCATTTCAAGCTTATATGGATCCATACAACACAAAATAACTTCAGAAAAATTGTAAAAACACAGAAAATTGCTTCAAGAATGTGGTATCTGATATGAAATTTTGGTATCAACTCCTCCAACAATTGCAATGGGATGGGAATAAAATATGATAAAGGTGGGATAAAAAATGCATCATTTGAAGCATCAAACCAATATGCAAAGATGAAAGAAAGTGCTAACCCCTTAAACTGAAAAAGTTTCTTTTAACTTTAAGTTTGTTGGGTAGCCAATTCTTTTAAGTTATCAAATCCTACCATCATACATAATCAAAATTTTGTTGTTTCAAATGACTATGAGCACTAAATTTCACTATTTGAAGATGTTGAAACATTTTCATAGAGAATTAGAACATTGATGCGACCAATTATCCTACCTTAAAACATACCAAAAGTCTCCTAGCAATTAGACATAGGAAGATTTAAGATGACTTAAACATTTTTTATTGCCAAAGCATAAAATTATGATGACTTTACCAGGCCTAGTACACACTTCCTCCCCATTAACCACTTAGACATATGGAAATTAAATGTAAATTTTTTGCTATTTTTAGTCATGTAGGTGTCCAATAAACCACTTGGTGGTGTTTCCCTTCAAGTTTATTTACTTGAATGAAGAGAAAAAGTCCTTTGATTACAATTAGAGAATACATTTGATGCCTTGGTTGTGTAACTGGTGGACCATAGTCACATTTAACACTTGTTACAAAGTTTGGGAGTTAAAACATTAAGTAGATTTGATTTGTGATGGACACATTTGGACGGTAGTAACAATAAATTGCAATCTATCAAGACTTGATTACCTTATAACCTATCAAATTCTAGCGATGAAATGATAGATTAATCATAATGTCACCTTCGGATCACATCACCATAAAAGAAATTCATCCAACTTCCTTATGAGTGTAGGTACCACCAAATAGGTATTTTTCATATTTGTCTTCCTCGAGTGAGGGAAATTCAGGAAGAGAAGAAGAAAGCGAGACATGTAGTAGGTCTAAAAGAGGGAGATCAACTAGAGGTCAAAATATTAGAAGAAAATTCTGTAAACGCATGGAATTTTTTTTTGCTGAAGGGGGGTCATGTTCTTATGATGATGAGAGCATAGGCAACATCGAGGTTCCCTTGAGGTACAAAAATCTATGGAAACAATGGGTACCCAAAGAACTTCCTCCAATAAACACTGATATTTGTGTAAACGAGAGGATATATCACATAGCACCATCGTCATTACATGGTTTGGGCCTATTTTGCATGGACGGCATAAAGGTCTGTTATAAAAAAGTTATTGAGTTGATGGAGTATGTTGGACCCTGTTACAATTACAAAGATTGGATGCAGCTGGTTCGATATACACGAAGTATGTGTAGGCATGCACTATCAACAAATTATATACAACTAAAAGATAAGGATCAAAATAAAGGAGTGGCTAGGTACATTGATGGGAGGCCAAAAGAATTAGGGAATATTGCAGGGTTTATAAATAGTACATGACCTGGGTCAACAAATAAGCAACCCAGTTGTATATTCGAGGCACGAGAGGGAAATCGTGTATTCGTAGGTGCGATAAAATCAATAACTGCAAGGGAAGAGTTGCTAATCAATTACAATTTGAATCACTTAGATACAAACATAATTACTATGGGGGTGGTATGTACTATATATCATTTTACCCAACCTCCAATTAATGACTCCAATATACCATTTTATTATTATGTTTTTTTTTTGTAAGTCTATTGGTTTCATTTCGGTAATATTTTTTATATTTAATTTTTGTCACAGCAGGACATTGATCATACAACGAAGTCTTCGGTCCAAAGCGCAGATCGCGATCCATCTTAAGGTGCTTCTATCTGACAGGTTTACCTCATTGTAATTGTACAAACTAGATATGAGCAAAATGTTTTATCATTATTTTTTTCACGAGTTTATTGGGTTAATTTTGATAATATTTTTAATACCCTTGTTGCAGTCGGCTGATCGGGGAAAGGCACCAGCAATACTAAAATAAGTGTTGTTTTTATAGGATTATTTGCATCCTCATCATATTGCTGGCCATGATCAAGGTACTGCAAGCGTTTCTCGAGAAATAGCGGACGGTACAAGTGTCAATCCTGATCTTCTTGCGTATACAATACATCATCCGACCCCATCATCCGTGCCTATATTGTTGACTGAAATGTTGGCAACACATACCATGTAGGCATTTGGTAGTCCATCCTCTGGCTATGAACACATGCCACTACATGTGTCAGTACCTATGGATACAAAGACCACTAGTACTGGTGATGTTTTAGCAACATTTCCTAGATCTTCTCGTATTACTAGTACGGGAACATTGTCGGTCACATTTTTGGTGACCGAGGATTTCCTTCCCATAAAGATAGAGAAGGTTCCAGATACTTTAAAATGTTTTAATTATTATTATATATAATCCAATTGAAATTTACTTATTGATCACTCTTTATAGACTAATGATCCCATGATCATTTTGCAGGAAATGATGTTTTTTATAAACATCTAAGTGATATTACATTGGAGCTCTTCGAACCCACCATACATACATGGTGGAATGCCCAAAATAAAGATTTAAAAGATGAGCTCATTAACCATTTAGTTGTGTTGTACGGTGATCAAATATTCAACCGAACTAAGGTCCTTAAAAAAAATGGTACCTATCTAAAGTATGTGAGGGACCAATATAGGTTACATTTAGAGAAGAACATAAAGTACAAGTGTCCCCCCATGATTCCGGAAAGGGAGTGGAAGGACTTAGTTTTGGATGGAAAGGAGAAGGCTGAAAAGAAGAAAGGAAAGACACCACCGGGCCAAGGAAGGTATGTGATACTATCAACAATTTAATTATATACTGATTACTCTTTCTTTTTACATAATCTAACGTATTTCAAATTTTTCATAGGTTGCCCGACACATCGAAGGCAACAAAGGCAAGACTAGAAAAACACGGGCAACACAAACTTGGCTTTGGTGGTTATATGAAAATAGCCGCATGATTTGTAAGTATCAATAAATGAAATATTGCATCCAAAATAATAAATTGCAAACAATTTTGGTTTTATCACACCATAGAAGCAAAATTCATGATCGCATGCAAAAATGTAGGGCTTTGATTTCAACAGAGTTCCCACATAAGAGGACCTAAAGATTGCCTTCCACCAAGGATATGGAGCCCTGACTGAACAACTAAGAGTCTCGACTGGGTCAACACAATCTTCCACTGGATCCAACACACAGTTAAATAAACTCAATAAATTTTATTTCAAATTGAATACTTGTGCAATATGTTCAATATTAATTTCCACCATAATAATGTGCCTATTTGTTTTACATAGATAAGCAATGATAATACTACACATGACATTGAAATGCAACCTAGTGAGGGTGGAGCACAACCTATCGATGAAGGCCATGTTGTGCATCCCAGTACTGGATGTATTCATGTGCTATACAAAATGCAGTATGGATTAATAAAATTAAACATTTTTAGTTGCATTTGGTGTATTAATCAATGTAACCTTTCGTGTTTCAATTTTAGAGCATGTAGAGCGTGATCAACATGTTGAGCATGATTAGGCTAGACAAGATCAGGAATGTGATGTGGCTCCATCAGGTAAAAAAGACCACTCTAATGTTCTTTTAAACATATTTAATTGCAATTGGTGTATTAATTAATGTAATCTTTCATGTTTCAACTCCATATCAAGATTTAGAGGGTGTTCAACATGTTGAGCATGAGGCTATAAGACAATATCATAAACATGATGTGGCCTAATCAGGTAAAGAGCACCACTCTGATGTTCTTTTAATTAATGAAATACGTGTAACAATAATAATAAAACATATCAATTTAACATTTCTTTGCTATTGCAACAGACCCCCCCTTGCAGCCATGTCCACGTTGTGAGTACACGACTAGGCATACATTAAGATCATCAACAGTGCTCAAAAAAACTCAAAGGGGGACAAATGATTTTGAAAACGATACTCCACTTCAGCTTTTTTTAGCTGCAAAAAAGAAAAAAAGAAGTGATTGTAATCATATTATGACAGCCATATTTTTTATATGTAAAAACTGAAAAAATGAAATATGTAAATGAATGAATGTGAATATGTTAATGAATAAATGTTATATGTTAATGAATGAATGTTATATGTTATTAATGGATGAATGAATGAATGTTATATGTTATTAATGGATGGATGAATGAATGTGAATATGTTAATGAATGAATGTTATATGTTAATGAATGAATGATATATGTTATTAATGCAGGATAAATGAATGAATGTTATATGTTATTAATGGATGAATGAATGATTAATGTTATATGATCGGGTATGGGGAATTGAAAGTGATGTGAGGGGGGGAGGGGCCAAATGAGCTTCACCTTCATATGGTTGGCCTTGTTAAGTAGAGAATATTAAACTATTCTCATAATAGAGAGAAGCTTAATAAGGTAAGTAATGCACTTTTCAATATAATAAATGCATCGTTTGAAGCATCAAACCAATATGCAAAAATGAAAGAAAGTGTTAAATTTTCACTATGAACATTGTGTTGTGTGTGGATTTGGTTTCAAAGCTCTGTTTTTTATTTTAATTTTAGTGGTCTCTAAAATTTGACTTTTGTGCATAATAGGTTAGTGGAAAATTTGACAACTCTGAAGGGTTTAGAAGCTGGATTGAGATAGATACACGGATATTTGGATATTTTTGTTGATGGGAGGCTTCCACTTAACCATGAAATTTTGTACCATTTGCAGGTATGCTAAAATATCTCTACTTGCATTCATTCAACTTACTATAGTATAATATTTGACAAAAAACTCCTTTTCATTATACTTAGATCGATTTTCATGCCCTGTTCCAAAGCACATGTTTTAAAACAGGCAAGAAGGATGGTGGCAAGGGTTAAGGAATTTGGCTTTACACCTGCCAATTGCATTTTTTACTTCATTCATACAACATATTGCCAATGCATTTCACAATTGTTGGAATCATATCCTCTAATTACAGAACTAGTAAAATTAAAATATGTAAGTTTCAAATATGGCATTACATATCTTTCTATAAATTTTTTAAAGAAAATATCAACATGGAGAAGAATTAAAAAAAAATCTCCATAATTTCTAAGAGATCGGGGAATTTTTTGTAGGGTTATCTTGAATATATTTAAGACAAAAGTAACTTATACAGATTGAAGCAAAATATCGGTAGTCTAAAATCACCAGTCAACACATCTTAGTAGTATCTCAATTCAAGACAACTAGGTCCACTATCCATTAGCCAGTAAAACAAATAAAATCAATTCATAAGATTATTCTATTCTAATAGGGTTGACTGGTTACTTGTTTCTTTTTGATTGTCAGGAAGTCGTCAATATACACTTGGTTTTCCCGCCTTCTCTTGCCTCATGGCTAGAGAGTTTCTGCAGAAGGCATCAAAGTAACCTTCAAGATTGACAGTGGAAATGAGTACAAGGTCAATATAACTTAATGCTAACTGGGTATGATTTTATTTGTTCAAGACCAATTTCGATTCATTTTCTGCTCACACTACTTTTATTTACATTTATGTTTTGCTAATATCCATTTTCCTTTACATTCATATTCTTCTATACATATTGTGTTTACAATAATGTTTTCCTTAATTTAATCTAGGGGAGAGGACCCAGTACCTGAGCAACTTTCAATTTCATGTTAGGATTTACTGTGAAGTTAATCCAAAGTTTTTCATTGTTGCTCGAGGCCATATTGCAGTGCTTTCTCTAGGAAGCCCACATGATCCCCATCAAGTATCTTCTTTTTGTAGTCTCTAAATTTCTTAGAAGAAATCAACAACCAGTTTGTCTAAATGTGGCTCCTTGTTTACACATTAATATCTCTTTTGGCAGCAATGGATCATAGTGGATTCATGGGGTCTTAAAGAGAAGGCTCTCAAACATGGAGATCAAGAGTGGGACCAGGTAAAACCATTCATAATCATGCTCATATTGTTTTATTGACTGTCTAAGAGCTAAGTATCCAGGATAACATTCTGTATTTTTCTATTGAATTTCCAGAGTGAGAATAATTTTAGGTTTGCAATCCTATTTTTTAGTACACTAGCTAAGTATCCAAGACGCATTGCAGGTACTTTTTCTCACCAAATTTCTCATTTTCCACAAATTTAGATTCTAGTGTGTATTTTAATATTCACTAGTTTGATTTTTTCTTTTTTAGCAAAATTAGAATCTAGTTCATAGGTTGTGCTTGTTGTTAATGACAGTCCCCTTGATCTCATGACTCATCATAGGTTGTATATTTTCCTCCAATTGTTGATCAACGTCAAATGTGGTGATCATAATATCATCCATACCCTCCATATTCTATAATTATTCATTGCTCATTTCTCATACATAGTAACCAAATAATGCAGGCCTAGAGCTTGGACTGCAAATGTATGCAAAAAATGATAAATCCCTGCCTTTGTAAGCCTAATTAAACACAACAACTAACATGTTGTTTGATATTTTAAATAGTCATATGACTGTCCTTTTTCTACCCTGTAAACACTTACTCAATGCATACAATAATTTATTGAAATGCAAAGTTGAATGGCCTCTTAACTCTTGACACTAATTTCATTGCATTTGTCCAAACAGGGTTAATCATATTGTGATCTAAATTTTCATAATGAAGTCTTTCAATCTATCCTTTACATCTGAGCATTGATGACAATTCATCTTGTCTTTTACTACCCCTATTAAATGCTCATGGTCTTGGTACATCAACTTTCTCTCTTTGATTGACCTATCCTAATGTCCTGTCATTATCCCTATGGATGCACTTTGGAGCCTCCTACTACTTTTATATATCGCTTAGAGTTACCCCGATAAGTATTTTGATCCATTTGTATCTTCATGGACAAGAGATCATGTATCACTAGGATATTCTATAGTTTCCCCGATGTGGTGGGTCTCCCCGATGATTATTCTTTTGATCTCAACTATGTTGCCAAGATTCATGCCGATGTAATCTTATCGGCATCACATAGCGGGTCGGGTAGACATTCAAAACTTACTCCGATGGTATATGTCTTGCCGATATGATTCCCTCATGCTTCGTCGATGAGACAAGATGTGTATCTCGCCGATGAAACGTCATCACTGAGACCAAAATCCAGTCCTCCCGATATATCTTCTCAGGCAATTTTGATCATTGTAATAGTCTTGATCTTTCACCGATATGCCTATATTTCAAAGAATAGTTTTTTTTTTTTTAAATTGCATTGTTTTGTTGAAATTGCGATGAACGGAAAAAAGCGTTTGACGAATCTGCAATGTATCGAATGAAATTTCACGATAATGACTTGCCTATTTCATCGTGATTTTGATGAACTTATGTTGTTAATCCGATGGTTTTGCAAAGGTATGTTTCCCGTGCTCTGAGTGTTGTTCGTCACTAGAGCGACGAAACTGTCGTATGGGTTCCGACGAATGTATGTCGCTGCCCCGATGCTTCAGCGAAGGTATGTCGCCCGTGATCTAGGTACTGTTTGTCGCTAGATCGATGACACTATCCTCTCAGTTCTGATGAATGTATGTTGCTGCTCTGAGGCTTCAGCAACGGTATGTCGCTCGTGGTCTAGCCAATGTTCATCGTGCGATCGACGAAGTGGGCATCGTGATTCTGATGAATGTATGTCGTTGCTCTGATGCTTCAGTGAAGGTATGTCGCCCATGCTCCAGGTATTGTTCATCACTAGACTGATAATACTATTGTCTCGATTCAGACAAATGTATGTTGCTGCTTCAACGCTTCAGCAATGGTATGTCGCTCATGGTCTAGCCACTGTTCGTAGTGCAATCGACGAAGTGGGTGTCGCAATTCCGATGAATGTATGTCGTTGCTCTGATGCTTCAGTGAAGGTATGCCACCCATGGTCTAGCCACTGTTCGTCATGCAATTGACGAAGTGGGCGTCATTTTTCCGATGAGCTTGTATTGTGAGGTCGATGTTTTACATTCTGTCGAGATATAGATGAAAAGTGAGAGACAACACTCATTTCTCCGATTCGTCGGTCAACCAACAATAGATCGTTAAAATTCAGACAAATGTCCATCGAAAATTGGGGTCAAATTCAGTAGTGTATGAGGACCTCCCCTCCTATTGCAGGAGGTGCTTCTGCACTAGTCATTTGGCCTCTGGTTTCCCTCTTGCTCACCACAAGTGCACTGCTACTTGGTGGAAGAATGCTTCCACACACCACTTCACTATTGGGTCTCCCCCTTCTGTTAGTTCCTCTGAGGAGGATGACCTTCCTGAGCCTACCAAGGACCCTCTTTCGGCTATCCTTGTTGTGAAACCATCTACTATTTTTGTTACATCGGATCCTTCTGCTGTCGTTGTTCTATCAGAGCCTATGTTGATCTACTCTGTCTGATCTTTTTCTGTTGCTTCACTATCGGTTCCCTCGCTGTGTGGTGTCTCATCTCTTGGGTTGACTATTGTGGATCCGCTCCACTCACCTTGCTCGGTCAATCTCGATTTTGAGCCTTCCTGGTTGGTTGTACTGTGGAAGAGGAAGGGTCTCTCCAAATCTGTTGCCTCTTCTCGGCCTCGAGTTTGGGGAGTTAGTTTAGATCCCTTGGGTTCGGGGGTTATCTAATTTTTGGTTGTTCTATAGCTAACAATCAACTTTTTTTGTGTGTTTCTTCTAGTTCAAGTTATGTTTGAACTATGCATTCCTTCGGCCCTTTGGGCTTTCTGTGTAAAGGGTACAATACCTTGTAAATGTTGCTTATCTTTTCAAAAATAATAATTAGTATTATGTTATTACAAGGTTGCAATTTAAACATATTTGTTTAGTGTGCTTTAGTTTGAGAATTCATTAATTGTTTGTGTGTGGTGTGATTTACTTATTTTTTATTGTAGTGTGGGTTTGAATTTTATATTGACTTATATTTAATTCATTCTGACATTTATTTTGTATGCTTGAACTTTGGCACTTTTGTGTTCACTTTCTTGCTTTTATTGTTTATATGAAGTGTGTATTTGAGCTTTGGCATACATAATTTTTTTGTTTGAAATGACTTTCAAACTCATTTGTTTAGTTTTTTTAGGCACCCCCTAGTTGTGAAGTTTAAGTGTGTGCTTGAACATTGGTTTGCTTATAATTTATTGAGGCATTATTTTTAATTTTGGTATTGACTTATATTTGTTCCATTTTGAAATTTACAAGTTGTAAACTTTGACATTTATTGTTTATATGAAGTGTGTTTGAGCTTTGACATACATTAATTATTTTTTTGAAGTGACTTTTATTGAACTTGTTTGTTTTTTGTATTTTGACATCCACTAGTTGTGAAGTATGTGTTTGAACATTGATTTACTTATTGTTTATTGTTTATATGAAGCGTGTTTGAGCTTTGACATACATTAATTATTTGTTTGAAGTGACTTTTATTGACCTTGTTTGTTTTGTGTATTTTGACATCCACTAGTTGTGACTTGTATGTGTTTGAACATTGATTTACTTATTGTTTATTGAACCACAGGTTTCAATTTTGATATTGACTTATATTGATTCATTTTGACATTACTTTACATGTTTGAGCTTTAGCACTTTGACATTCACTTTGTTTATATTTTTTGCTTAAGCTTTAACATAAATTAACTCTTTGTTTGAAGTGATTTTTAACTTTGTTTGTTTAGTGTGTTTCAATTTGGAATCACTATTTGTTTGTTGGAATTGTGTTTGAACTATAGTTATTTACTTTGTTTGTTTAGTTTTGAACTTTGGCATTCAATTTATGTAATTATTTGAATTTTGACATCCTCTTATTGTATTTTAAAGTTTTGTACAAAATGTGTGGGTGACCTTTGATATTCTCTTATATTATTTGTTAGCATTCACTATGTGTGTAAGTGAGTGAGAGAGAGAGATAGAGATGGATTGTGTTTGAATTACTTTATCACTCATTTATATTTGATCTCTTATTGTTTGTTGGTTTGTATGGATGGATGGGTGTGTTTGAATTTTGGTTGTCACTTAGTGTTCTAAATTTGGCTCACTTTATTTCAACACACTTCACAATATTTGAACTTTGGTGTATTTACTTTGTATATGTGTAAAGTATGTGTTTAACAAACTTTGTGTGAAGTGTGTTTCAACTTTCCACACCTACATTGTATGTGTTGTGTTTACTTCATGCATAGTTGAACTAATTTTGTGTGAAGTTTATTTCAACTTTGGTATTTACTTTGTGTGTGTTGAACTTCAATGTTTGCTTCATATGTGGTTGAACTGATTGTGTGGCATGTGTTTATATTTAAACTTTCAAATTCATTTTATGTAAAATGTTTATATTTGTGAATTCTTTAAGTACTTGTTGTTGGTGTGTGCTTGAATATTGATTTACTTATTGTTTATTGTGGTGTGGGTTTGAATTTTAGAATTGACTTATATTTGATTAATTTATTTGTATTTATTGTTTATATCAATTGTGTGTTTGAGATGACTTTTAAACTAGTTTGTTTAGTGTGTTTAGACACCCACTAGTTGTGAAGTGTGTGGTTGAACATTGATTTTCTTATTGTTTATTAAGCATGGTTTTGAATTTTGATATTAACTTATATTAGATCCATTTTGACATTTACTTTATTTACATTTATTATTTATATGAAGTGTGTGTTTGAGCTTTGACATACATTAATTATTTGTTTGAAGTGACTTTCGTTGAACTTGTTTGTTTTGTGTGCTTTGCATTTTATGTAAAATGTTTATATTTGTGAGTTTTTTAAGTGTTGTTGGTGTGTGCTTGAATATTGATTTACTTATTATTTATTGTGGTGTGGGTTTGAATTTTGGCATTGAATTACATTTGATTAATTTATTTTCTTTTATTGTTTGTATGAATTGTGTGTTTGAGCTTTGTCATACATTAATTTTTATTTGGAATAACTTTCAAATTGGTTTGTTTAGTGTGTTTAGACACCCACTAGTTGTGAAGTGTGTGCTTGAACATTAATTTTCTTTTTTTTTATTGAAGCATGGTTTCAAATTTTGATATTAACTTATATTAGATCCATTTTGACATTTAATTTATTTGCATTTATTATTTATAATATGAAGTGTGTGTTTGAGCTTTGACATACAATAATTATTTGTTTGAAATGACTTTCGTTGAACTTGTTTGTTTTGTGTGCTTTGGCATATTCTAGTTATGAAGTGTGTGTTTGACTATTGGTTTACTTATTGTTTATTGAAGCATGGGTTTGAATTTTGGTATCGACTTATATTTAATACATTTTTATATTTACTTTACATGTTTGAACTTTAAACACTTTAACTTTCACTTTGTTTTCTTTTATTATTTTGTATGATCTTTGTGTGATTTTCTTATTGTTTATTGAAGCATGGTTTTGAATTTTGATATTAACTTATATTAGATCCATTTTGACATTTACTTTATTTGCATTTATTATTTATATGAAGTGCATGTTTGATTTTTGACATACATAAATTGTTTGTTTTGTGTGCTTTGGCATCTTCTAGTTGTGAAGTGTGTGTTTGACCATTGATTTACATATTGTTTATTGAAGCATGGGTTTAAATTTTGGTATCAACTTATATTTGATACATTTTTACATTTAGTTTACATTTTTGAACTTTAAACACTTTATCTTTTACTTTGTTTGCATTTATTATTTTGTATGATCTTTGTGCTTGAACTTTAACATAAATTATTTTTTTGTTTGAAGTGATTTTCAACTATGTTTGTCTAGTGTGTTTCGATTTAGCATCCACTAGTTGTTTGTTGGACTTGCGTGTTTGAACTATAGCTATTTACTTTGTATGCATTTATTTTTTGAACTCTGGCATTGAATTTGTGTATTTGTTTAAATTTTTGCATCCTCTTATTGTATTTTAAAACTTTGTGTGAAATGTGTAGGTGAACTTTGTCATTCCCTTATATTATTTATTAGCATTCACTATGTGTGTGTGAGAGAGAGTGTTTGAATCATGTTATCACTCACACATATTCGATCATTTTATTTTTTGTTAATTTGTATGGATGGGTGTGTGTGTTTGAATTTTGATTGTCACTTTCAATAATTTTCTTTGTTTGACTCACTTTATTTCAACACACTTCACAATGTTTGAAATTTGGTGTATTTAATTTGTATATTTGTGAAGTATGTGTTCCAACAAACTTTGTGCAAAGTGTGTCAACTTTTCACATGCACATTTTGTGTGTTGTTTATGTTTACTTAATGCTTGGTTGAACTAATTTTGTGTGTAGTTAATTTTAACTTTGGAATTTACTTTTTTCATGTTGAACTTCAATGTTTGCTTCATTTTGTGGTTGAACTAACTATGTGGCATGTGTTTATATTTAAAATTTAAAATTTATTTTATATAAAATGTGTACTATCTTTGGCATTCAATTATGTGTAAGTGTATATGTTTGAGAAAAATATGTGTGAAGTGAACTAATGTTGCATAAAGTATCTTTGATTTCTTTCACATTCACTTATGTCAATGTTTAAGCTTTAGCATTTTTGTAATATATGTTTGAAGTGTGTATTTGAACAAAATTTATGTGAAATATGTTTTAACTTTGACAACCACTTTGTCATATTTGTACTTTGACATGTCTGTGCATTTTTAAACTTTCACATTCACTTTGTATGAAACACTCACTTTATGGTACATGTTTGAACTTAAGTGTGAAGTTTGTTTGAACTTTGACATTCACATTTTTTGTGTTTGTATTTTGGCATGTTTGAACTTAAGTATTACTTTGTGTGTAGTTGAAATAACCTTTTGTGAAACAGTTTTAAGTTAGGAGGCATGTGTTCACTTTTGTGTGTTTGTACTTTGGTATGTCTGAACTAACTTTATGTATCTTTAAACTTCAACATTTACTTTGTATTTATGTGAAGTGTGTTTGAAAAAACTATGTGTGAAATGAACAAATATTGTGTGAAATGTGTTTTAACTTTGACAACCATTTTTTTTGTTCTTTTACTTTGGGATGTGTATATATTAGAATTTTCATATCCACATTATGTGAAGAGTGTACTAACTATGACAACCACTTATGTTGAATGTTTGAACTTCATTGTAATATGTGTCTGAACTTTGGGATTCACTTCACGTGTGTTTGTATTTTAAAATTATTGAATTTTGTTGTTACTTTATGTGTGTTTGAACTATTTTTTTGTGGAACATGTTTAAACTTGGCATGTTTGAATAAATCCCATGTGTTTGAAAAAAATTGTGCGTTTATTTTAGGTGTGGTTAAACTATGGAATGTGTTCATTTTTTGTTTTGTGAAATATATTTATAACTTTGAAATTCATTTTATATGAATTATCTTTATATGTTTGAAAGTTATGTTTTTGACATTTACTTTTTTGTGTGTTTGAAAGTTAATTTTGGAATTTAGATTATGTTGTGTTTGTTTGAACTAAATTTGGAACTCATTGTGTGTGTGCATGTGGGAAAGAATTTTGACATTCATTTTTTTCTATTATATTTTGTGGAGTATATAAAAGAATTTTGGTTTACACTTTGTATGGAATGCATGTACAAAATTACTCCTTTAATGTTCACACTGTGTGGATATATGCATATATACATGTGTATGCAGTTTTAAGATATATTTCATGTTTAACTAAAGTATATTTCTAAAGGAGGATAGGTCCACTTATCTATAAAACACTATTGCTCCTAGAGAAGCTTGATCCATCATTATTTGATCTTCTTCCTCAACAACTCCTTGTATTCTCCCAAAAAATTCCTAGTTGTTTTATATTTGTGTTATCCTCTATTTATAAATTTTCTATGTTTTCTTTCAATTATTTCTTGATTAAATTTTGTTTTATATATTTAAAATAATTTTCAAGATAAATAGAAAATGAAATAATTAATTAAATATTTTTTATTCATTTTCGCATTCACATTGTGTATGTTTTTTATGTTTACTTTATGCATGGTTGAACTAATTTTTGTGGAGATTACTTTAAATTTTACATTTACTTTGTGTGTGTTGAACTTCAATATTTAGTTAATGTGTGGTTAAACTAAATTTGTGTGGCATGTGTTTAAATTTAAAATTTAAAATTCATTTTGTGAAAAATCACTAGTGTGCAATGCTTAAACATTGCATCTCTATCATGGCTATTTTTCCACACATCAAATAAATCCTACATCAGGGTCTTGCATGAAAATTATGGTCGCATTGGTGGACTCAGTCATGTGACCATGTCTTTCATCCCCAAATGTCAAACTGGCACAATTTGGTGTTGTCCCCAAGCACCATAACCATCACCCATGTGTATCGGTGGTTGTTTTCTCTATCAAGGTGTTGGATCCTTTCTTCTGTTAGTGGTCCATCTATTGTAAAGGTTGTGATTTATTGAGCCTTTCCTGCTATACCCATCTCCAAATTTGTATGAGCCCTTGGACGGGTATCTACTTTTACCCACAAACCTTTGTGGGTTCATTTTGCATTGGCTAAAGTTCCAAAACTCCCTCTAAACATTGTGGCTTATACCCAAAGTTGCAAAGTGTTGTGGGAACACATGGTGTCCCCAAGCATCCCCCATGGTAATTCCCATGTGTCATGTTGGTGTAACTCAACAAAGTCCTCACGTATTGTAAACAAGCTCAGCTACATGATTGGTTGGTTCCATTAATTGTGGAACTCCTTCCTAGGTAGTCTCAATACATAAATTGGCTAAAGTTCCACAACTCCCTCTGAACTTGGTGGCTTATAACCAAAGTCGTAAAGTTTTGTGGGGACACATGGTGTGCCCAGGAATCCCCCACGTTAATTTTCATGTGTCATGTTGGTGCAACTCGATAAAGGCCTCAAGTATTGTAAACAAGCCCAACTACAAGATTGGTTGGTTTCGTTAATTGTGTAGCTTCTTCCCAGGTAGTCTTAGTTCATATTGGTAAATATTCTAGTACCTCATGGTGACCACATGCACCACTAATAAGGCTAGTCTTGTCTCCTTTCTTCAATTGATCACCTCTGCAACATGCCATGTGTTGCATTTGTGCAGGCTAAGAAAGCTATTAAAACTTGTCAAATACTTCTACTATGCGGTTGGTTGGACTCCTTGGTGGGGTCCACTGAGTGGTAAAAAACTAAAAAAGTTGATGGTCACATGTCATGCCTAGCTTCTCTCAAGGATTCAAACTTTATTTAAGTTGATTCTTAGCTTAACCTAGTTTATACCCTTGATATCCTAGGCCATAGGCACATGGTGTACCCAGGAATCCCCCACATTAATTGCCATGTGTCATGTTGGTGTAACTTGGAAAAGGCCTCAAGTATTCATGTAAACAAGCTCAACTACAAGATTGGTTGGTTCTATTAATTGTGCAGCTCCTTCCTAGGTAGTCACAGTGCATATTGGGAAGTATTTTGGTCGTGTTACCAAATTTTCACTTATGGCTCAATCAGGTAGAGCTTGTTGTTTTAAACTGAAAAAGAGGTGCATTAAACTCATTCTTTCATTACATTCTGGTGAATAAATGAAATAATCTAGAAAATATTACAATTACAAATTACTACATTCATACATATGTATGTAACAGAAGAAGAATTTACATAAATATTTTCTAAACATAGTAATCTTTATTGAATGTAAAAATGTACATGATCTCACACAAGTCGTGAGATTGACTTAACTTATTCAATACATATATAGAAAATATTATACATAAATAAGTAAAAGAAATGTGCATATAAGAAAGGGAACGAGTCATTGCTTGAGAATGACTAGTTTTGATGTGGTGTTGCTATCATGAACCACTTGAGGTCCTTCCTAGCTCCAAGCTACTCCTAGTTTCTTGCATTTGACATAAAGCAAGGGTGTTAGATAAATTCTCTAAGCAATAAATTTTCCCAATCCTATATGAACAAGTACCTATGCATATACAAACTGATCAATATCTGCATTAAACAAGGAATGCATACTTTTGGATATCCAAGAAGCCATTAGAGTCATCAGAGACATCCAAAATAGGCATTTTGTTTTCTAACATGTTTGTTCCATGTGCAGTTACAGGTGTAGTCATGTTTCTATTTCTTTTATTAATTCAGCATATGGGGTAAAATGTGGCTCCCACAAGGGTTGAGCTCAGTGTGTTGTTTTATCATGAAATTTTGCATATTTGGATAAATTATCAAGAGACAAGCACGAAATACCTTGAAGGTAGAAACAGGAAGTAAACTAGCTCCTGCTGCAAGCATGACAGGAGGATGCATTTTAAACTTCAAATTATATGCTTACATTTATGCATTATGGTCTAAGGTGATGTTGACTACAATAATCATAAAGTTAACTATTGGGTGCATTTGGAATTTAGCACAAAGATGAGGAAATGAAATGAGAACAAAAGAATCTGTGTAGTGAACGATGACCTTTGGAAAATATTTTCACTATGAGCATCATCAGATAGAACCATTTAGAAAATATACTTATTCCTAAGAAGAGCACTAGTTGAGATTCACATCTACATTTGCAAGTCATCCACAAGTACCTGAAGGTGGTAGATGTGGCAGAGATCACTCTTTTCTCAAAAAACCAATTATACAAATCTAAAGGCGGGAAAAATGTAGTCATGTGTATTCCTCATGAAGGATTCATGACTTATTATGAAGCTCTGTGGGAAATGACAATGCATTCGGGTTCTTTCAAAGACCATAGATGGTTATGTCATAATTTCAAGGAAGCATCATACCTTGGCATGATAGATGGGATACCTGTGTAGTCAAAATAAAAGAGAGCATACATTGATATGAAAAGAGCAAGGAAAGCATCTATTCCCAGTCATTTAAGAGAAATGAACCAAAGTGACAGTGAGGGATGGATATGTGAATGCTCCTCCAATGAGATGTTAAACCTAGCTAGTGCATCATGATGTTGTTTTGATAATGTAAGTACAATTTCACAGTGATCATCAATGAGCAAGTTAGAGTGAGTTTTTCACATAGTCAAGCAATCATTAGTATAAAATGGAGAGGTTCCAGATATAGATAAGGTACCCAGAAAAGAGAGTATACACTCGCAGTGATTTTTTCTTTTACCCATGACAGAGAAAGGAGGGTAGTTGGTCAGAGGTCCATAAAACCCATGAGGAAATGCACACAAGGTTTTAAAATAGTAAACCCTCATGGTTGGGTGTTAAGTTGCAAACCCGAAAAGTGAAAATTCAAAAAAAGAAAAACCCTCATGATTTTTGTTTAACAGAGAAAGGAAATCACATAGCTACAAATACACAAAACCCTACAATAGCTTCACATCACAACAAAATTCTTTTTGTATGAACCCTCGGTCGGGGTTTCTTATTTTCATGACAGAGGTTGAGCTATGGCCATTTTTTTTCTACCAGAAGAAAGATATAGGAAGGTCGATAAAACCTTTGGATTAAATACTTTTCCATAAAATCCGAGCATGTTGTGTGAAAATAAAGTTAAGGCCACAACCATTTTTAGCAAATGGCTGAGTTTTTTACTCAAAAAATTGAGAATGGGACAAGTAAACACTGTTATTTTATCTCTTTCATGCGAACTATCAGTTATTTTGAAAAAAGTTTCAACCATTTATATGAAATGAAGTATATTTTGCTTAAAAATTGCAAACAAATTTAAAAAATAACAATGTTTTCTTACCCGAGCTTGTGAAAGATATCATTTGGTCAAAAAGATGGAGAAGTGTCTTCATTTTGCTCAGATTCACCATGGAGACCCTCAAATAGAGCTTCATTTTCCTCATGAAACCCTTGTCGGCCAACAAGCTTCTTCAAGAAGCTTCACAACAAAATGAAATGACTTAGCACTTTGCGTGCTTCCTTTTGTTTTAGGGTTTCATTCTTACCCTAACCCAAGGCACGTGATTTTTATCACATATTTTAAACTTCTATTTGCAATGTTTAATAACTTTGTGGTATTAACTTTGCCTTATGAATGCTCTAAGGTATGGTGTAAGCATGAATTATACTTTTGCAAAGTATTTAAGACTAAGGCTTGTGACATATGTCTTTATTTTTGCATCTATGGTCGACTTGACCTTTTTCCTTGTATTTTTGCATTAAGCTAGAAATGTAAATATGTGATTTCTATGATGATTTTATAGATCATTAAAATCATGTATCTATTTTATGCAAAGATATGGCACATTCTCTTTATGTTCTTGATGAAGACTTATTCAAGGTTATGGTTGTGAGGAGGTTATCAGTTGGAGGGAAAATAGGAGAACATGCTCTCAAGACCAGGTCATGGAGGGAGGAGTTTGTTTTTGAATATATGATCATGGAGGGAATATTGGGATGCTTGTTTCAGTTTTCTACCATGTGGAGAGCATTTAGGAGTCTCCTTGGAGACATTTGGAGCAGATTTAGGCCTTTTTGACTCAGTTTGTGGCACTTGTGAGTGGCTTTTATGGTTTGACAAAGTCAATTTTGACTTTTTCACCCATTTGGAGCTCTTTTGGATGAGACACCCATTTGGATCTCTTTTGGATGAGATCTAGGGGCTAGATTTGTGGGTTCATTGTTGCATCTGACACATGAGGTTTTCTAGAACCGTTTTTGGTGGAGCTTAGCTACTTAGTCACTTTGGTAACTCATTATTGAGTTGGTTCTGATTATGTAGATTCTAGAATTAGTGATTTCTAAAGTCTTTTCTCAATTTTGAGCATACTTTGTAACTCTTTTGGAATATGATATACAGAGAACACCTTGGATACCATTGGTTATGTCATTTTTCCTTTCTTATTCTTGTAGTATTATGTATTTCATAGTGATTGATCAAGAAAATTGTGAGGTATCTCTAACTTCCTTGTGTTTTGTCTCATATTTTTTTATACCTTCATTGCAAGAGTATGTTCATGCAGGTTGCAATCTGTGTTTTTAAGGGTTATATAGCTCTCTAATTGTGAAGTTTTCTTCCATTTAGAGGTTAGTACTTTGAGACCTTTTGTGAAAAATTTATGCAAGAATAAATAGAAATAAGTAGTGCAAGTTTAGTTTCTGTCATTGACTACCCAAGTGTATGTGATTCTGCAGTTTCATATTTCTGTCAGTTTGGTGTATCACCTTTTGTTTTTTTAGTTTTAGTTCTCCTTTTCAGCATTCCTTCTTCCTTTTCCTTTGCAAAGATCAATAGTTTTAAGTGATAACCAGCTAGGAAGATGACCTATTCGAAGGTTCATTCTGATTTTTGGGTGACCCACAACTCGAGAATTCTCCCATGTTTCTCTAGCTTACCGAGTTTCACAAATCAATCAGGGTGCAAAGTTAAGAGATAACATGCACCTCATGGTGACCATGTGCACTACTAACAAGAAGGCTAGTCTTCTTTCCTTTCTTCAAATTATCACCTCCATAGCATGTCATGTGGCATTTGTATAGGTTGAGAAAGTTGTTAAATCTCATCAAGTATTGCTTCTATGCAATTGGTTGGGCTCCTTGGTGGGTCCTCTGGGTGGTAAAAATTAAAAAAGTTGATGGTCACATGCCATACCTAGCTTCTCTCAAGGATTCATACTTTATTTAAGTTGGTGCTTAGTTTAACCTAGTTAATGCTCCTGATATCCGAGGCCATAAACACGTGGCAACATTGCGCTATTTTTAGTGGCCTTTAACACCATGATATGCCTCAAATTATGCAATCATGCCATGTGGCAGTGTCGACTTTGGTTTTTTTACTTCCCAACATTCCAACTTTTAAGAAAACATTGGGTTTTTTCACAAAAGACTTGATGGGACCTACATTTAATAATTTTGCTCAATTCGATGTCATAAATTACCTACCAATTTCCAATACGGTCTATCACTTGGTGGCTCCTCAACTCATGTCCTTTTTGGCTACCAATTTACAATTTATTTTAGGGATTTATTATTTATGTCTAAGTGGTGGTGTAGTACTTTATTAGCAAGTTGGCCTGAGCTAAAATGGGAGTTAAGCACTTTATAGTCTTTTTCAATATCTCTACGAAAGGGAAGATAATCTAAAACAAATTTCCACTAGGTGGCTACGTTGTACTTTTGAGGAGTGTTGTAATTTTCACCAAGAGGCCACATTATACTCCTCAGGTGAGTTGGCATGCACCAAAAGGGTAATTAAGTGCTTTAAAGTTGCATCAAGATTTATTCTCATGGGAAATAAAT
The DNA here is from genome assembly GCA_007115665.2 of Sequoiadendron giganteum. Lineage (NCBI taxonomy): Eukaryota > Viridiplantae > Streptophyta > Pinopsida > Cupressales > Cupressaceae > Sequoiadendron > Sequoiadendron giganteum. The sequence goes on along the minus strand of CM021104.1, from coordinate 555,923,031 downwards.
ATGGTAATAAATTCCCCTCGTTTGAGCATGAGAAAATACAACTTTCTCTATTTAAAGTGGCAAGGTGAGACCCTCACCACTCTTTTCTCCTTATAGTTGGCTGATATCATATCAGGATGAGAATGGACACTGATATTTCTCATAGGTTCAAGGCACTAGATAGCTTTTTTTGGTGCTATCATAGACCAACATTTGAAAGGGGGTATGAAACACCCCATAAGGAGGGAGCTAAAAGTGATAAAGATGATATTTGGTGCTAATTTCCTAAGGAAAGCAGAATGTTATAGGGTGAATATAGACATCATGTCCCGATTTATGGCTTCCCTCCTTGACCTAGGAGAAAAAAGGTTGGTGGGGGTTTTGATGACAAAATTGTTCAAAAATCAAAATCTAGGTGGGCTCGAGGATACTCTAGAAGTAGCAAGCTTGGGTCTTGGTGTGAGGACCACTACGAGGCCTACAATTTTGACACACAATTTGACTTTATTTTGATTCGAGAATTTGGATATGCTATGTGTTTAGACTATTTTGGATGATATGGACATTCAATAGTATGCTTGCTTCTTGTTTATGACATTTCTTGATGATTATAGATATGTTATGCTCTTTATATTTACATATGCTCATGTTAATATTCTTGTCATGGAAATAATGGATAAGTGTGCTTATGATATTAAATTAATGAGATATACAATTGAGTTGAATGATTATCCAACTTATTCTATAACATTGCAATGATATAGTTGTGAATCGATAAAATATGTCAATTAATAGAGAAAATGATAAATTATGGATATTGATGTTTCATTTAATTGATGTTAGAGGTTAGGTATGTTGAATATATGTATATATGAGATTATTGATTTATTTTATTCAATTATCATGCATTGGATATATTGACATGTGGCTTCGAGTGTGCAGGTACATGCCCATGGCCAATGGGATTGGAGGTGACTAAGGGTACCCGATTGTGTCAACCAAGTGAAACCACTATGGTCCATTTGAAGAATGGACCATAACCTCATTATGTTGTATTTTATTTTTGATTAAAAATATTTAATGTTTAATCTTGTGATTATGTTTCTTTTTAATGTCAATCAAACTTTTGATTAGGGTTTTGGGGCATTTTGGAAATTCTTTTATTATGTTTCAATTTCAATTTCTTTTGAGGTTTTAAAAAGGTTAAATTAGTCCTTGGAATGGGTTAATTGACCCTAATTTAACCCCTCTTATGGTTATCTATGGGTTAGGGGTCAAATCAAGCCAATAACTTGTGAAAATTGCAAGTTGTGACCCTTTTTAATTAACCATTAAGAAGTGTGACGGATTTTGGGGATGGAAGTGGAGTGTTGGCTCCAAAATCTCATTTATGAGATTTGAAGGCTTTTGTTGAGTGTTGAACACTCTTTGGCCTTTCACTTCCCCAAGATTTCTCACATATGCATGAAAAAATGTGGGGAGGTGTGTCCATAGGAGTGAAAAGGAGGTTGACATGTGTCACTCTCTCTTCCAAGGGTTTCCAACCCTTGAATCCTATTTCAACCCTTTGGAAATCCAAAGGAGGGGCTCTTCTTTCTTATTTTGGTGGTTGGATTGCTTTGGGGAAGGAAAATTTGGCTTGGTCTTGGAGAAGTAGAGATTTGGAGTTCATATTCAACCCTTCTCCATTGTTGGCTTGGATTTGAGGTAGGTTTTACTCTACCTTTATGTATACTTCTCTTTTTCTTTTATCTCTTGTTTGGAAATGTGAGAAGATGCTTTATGTGGATTGTTTGTTTTGTGTATGTTTCTTTTCATTTCCATCTGTTTGGGTTGGGGTTGTATAGGATAAACTCACCCAATGTGGGAAGAGCATCCTTGTGGGGATAGGAATGAGTAGGAACCTCTATGGGGAGATTGTTCCTCCTTTGAGAAGGAGAGGCAAAAAAAAAGGGGGGTATAAGTACCCAAATTTGTTCCATGATATTATGATGTATTGGAACATTATTTTATGGAGGATGTACGATATGAATGGCTTTGATGAATGGGTGGATTGGAGAAGAAGAAATATTGTGTTGTTGGTTATTTTTAGTTGCTAATAGGTCTCCCCATATAGAAGTGATGTCCACCTCTATCCCCATCTTTAGATTCTTATAGAATCCTTATGTAATGTGTAAATCTTGGTTGGGAATATTTTGTTTGTGTGTTATGGTTTGGGATGGCTTGCTTATACTATTGTTGTGTGTACCCATATGCTTGGTTACCTCCTAGCTTGGGGGTGGTTGGTTTTCCAACCCAAGGTTGGGAGGTGAGCACTAGCTTGGCCAAGGGAGAAGATCATTGTGTATTTCTTGTGTAGCTTGTAGATGCTTGTATAAACATGCAGGCTTGAAAAGATCATTATTGTCTCACTTAAAGATGTGAAAATTTCAAGTTATTGTGTTCTATGCATGCTAGATATTTAGAAGAAGTTATAGCAACACTCTTATAAGTTGTATGGAGTTTGATTGATAGGGTAATAATGTATGAGAACAATACCATATAATGTTATTTATAACTGTTGTAAATGGGAGGTTAGGAAGTACTTTGCCAGTGATGTATTTTATGAATAAATACCAGTAAATGTATGGATAAAAAAAAAGGATGAATGTAATGTAATTTCATTTAATTGATAGCAAATAGTTTTCTCAGAAAAAGGAACTAAGTGTGAGGAAAGAATAGACTTAGGAGTTCATGGTTTTCTATTTATTTTTTCAATATCTGACTCGTGAATAAATCTATTTGAGAATATGAAAACCATATTATTTCACTTGTTTAAAAATATGTAACATCGTTTTTTTGAAATTTGAACAAATTCTTGAAAGAGTGTGAATAATAACCCATGTTCTTAGAAGGAATATATCCATGGTTCCTAAAGCTATCTACCTTAGAAAATGACTGGTTAAATCAACACCAGTGGATAAATGGGCACATAAGAATACGGGCATGGTACTTTTGTTACAAAGTAATATCAGGAGGATATAATTCCTTCGTCAGGAAATCTCTTATTTAAAGGAGTAATATATACGTATATATTAATATAAATACTTCAAATGGGAAGAGCCCTTGATGTAGGGTGCTACTATTGTTTGAGTTTTCTACTGCATGCTTGTCACTCTAGAAAGGATAAGTTTTGGGGCCTGAGTTAGTTTAATTATAGTTATGCATTTGTCTGATAGAGAATATAGAAGAAAACAATAGAAGTAAATAATGATGTAAAACATTGTGTAGACTACCACTGTTTAATCTATAGAATCTCAAAGCATTTTATCTCTAGTTATTCTGAAAGTTCATTCTTAGATTTCTCTTATACATGCATCTAAATAAGAAGTTTTTGGAATTAAAAAAAATGTGAAACTTAGCTATGCAGCGTTGGCACCACAACAGGTGCAACCAACACAATATAGCATCTTCTATCCACTTCCTCTCTGTATGTAGTTAGGGTCTCTCTTTGACTCAACCAACTTGCAACACCTCTAAGCATTAACCGCCCCACCATTGATCGCCCTCATAGATTTGTTCACCTGTGAATTTATTTTTGTTATTTCATTAGCGGCCATCACTAGTTCACCCATATCGCTCAGATGAGGTAGAATTCTTTTAAGACAGTTGCAAACTTGGTAGTGTGTTTCCTTTTCTTGCATCGAGTCCAATCACCATATCCTTCCCTCTACGCGTGCAACCTTCATTGATTGCAAATATGAGATACAAAGGGAGACTTTGGAAAGCGTGGACTAAATTTTTAGGGTTGGAGTGCTAATCCTTCGATGTAAAATTGATGAGATCCTTGCGTGAATGAATCTGTCTAGCATGATTGTTAAACTTGTATTCCCCTTGATATTGGCACGTAGGATTATACTCAGACCATATATTCCTTCCCTACAAGCCATAAATCAGCAGGGGAGATCGTAGATGTGTTTTGACGGTAGTATAGGTAGCCAAAATAATGACTTAACCACATATGTTATCCTTAAGTAATATGCAATCCTTATTTGATCTTCAATAAAAAGATTAATGTAAACTCTCCTTGAAATCAGTAAACAGAAAAAGATGGCTCAACCTATAGTTCGGTATTATATTCTTCTCAAAATAAAGGCCTCTATTGGTAATTCCATTCATAGTGGTGTTAGGTTAAAAAAAAAATCAATAACGAAATCATAGATATCTTTCACGTGAAATGGAAACTCTTAAAATAAAATAAATTGAACATTATTTCTTTTCACCTAATTCCACCCACGATGGCTAGTAAACTTGTTATCGTCAAAAAGGGTGTGTGTTGGACTTCATACAACCGCTCATCCTATCTCGTTCCCTGCTCTTGGGTGTTGTTTCTGTAATACCCCTCCGTTTTGCTTCTCGTTTCATGTTGTTTTATGCTTTGCTTGGGTTGCAGCTACTTTGATACTAGACACATTTTGTTATGATGTTTTGATCGCTACTCTTGAGCGACAACTATTATTGTGTGATGTGATTATCTAATTTTGTTTCACATGCTTTAATGGATTAATGATGTTAGTAGAGTTATCTTGAGATTATTTATGTGAGTATTGATTATGACGTTAGTGTCAGTCTTTGATGAGTGTATTGGTGAAGAAGACGAGTTCGCATCACTCGCTTGCGAGCGCCCTACGAATCCGAGATTTCTTCTTCACGGTGTGAATTATATGCTGGATATATTATGTTGTTTACTTGATTTCAGGTTGCAGGTACATGACATCGACTCCACCTAGTTTCACAGGTTTGAGCGTGTCAATCCAACGGTTAAGTTGAACGGGAGATAGTAGCTAGGTAACATGTGTCAGGTCTACACCCTAGCCTTAGTGTGTTGTCAGTCCTGATTATTGAGTCATGTTGTACCTTATTTTATGTTATGTAATATTTTGAAAAGTGCTCACTTATTAAATGGTTCTTTTAGAAAATTGCATTGGTTGAAAGAGATGTTTATTTTATATTGTATTAAAGTTATGCTTATTGGTTATATTTAAAATTATTATGAAATTAAACTTAAATTATTTGATTAATTAAATTTAAATCTCAAGAGAGTAGATTTAATTATTAAATAATTGTAAGTAAATTAATTAAAGTTAAATTATTTAATCAATTAAATTTAATCTCAAGGGATTAGATTTAGTTATTAAATAATTGAATGTAAATTAATTAAAGTTAAATTATTTAATTAATTAAATTTAAATCTCAAGGGATTGGATTTAGTTATTAAACAATTTAAAATGATTAAGTAAGTATATTTGATTGTTTTAAATTAAATTAAATCAAAAGGGAATTTATAGGAAATTGAAATTTTCTTTAAAGTCAAAATTAGGGTCTTCCAAAGTGGGAAATGAAATTATTATCTAAATTCAATTTTTACATTGAATGTGAATTAGGGTTGCATTAGGTTATTTTGGAGTTATGAGGAAATGATGTTTTATAAGATTAGGGCAGAAATGTTTGGGGATTCTTTTTCTTTTCTTTTTTTCATAGGCATGAAATTTTTGGGAGAAAGTTGCACATGAAAGGATTTGAAGTATTTTCTATTGGAGGATGAAATTGAAAGGAGAGAAATTCTGTTGAAGAAGGTGGAGCTATTGGATCAAGGCTAGCTGGAAATTCATTGCATTGTTGAAGAGGAGTTGTGAAGATCTTAAGGGAAGCTCTGCATCAAGAATCTTGTTATTTTATGTGGCTTCAAATAACCAGGTTTTCTTTTATTTCTTTGATTTATTGCTCTTAGTTTATCTATTTTCTAAATGATAAGAAATTGCAAATGGGTGATTTATTTGAAACCCTAGGTTGAACTTCAACATTTAGGATTCAGATTTGTATTTCAAAACACAAACCCTCTTTAGAAAATTATGTTGAAAAACTCAAAAACAATGTATTTCTTTTCTTTAGTTTAAATTATTTGAAACATGAAAGAATGGTTTCTTTTGGTATTTCAAATTTTTAATCTCTTGAACATGAGATGTTCTATTATTGTCAAATTTTATTACTGGTTTTTTTTAAATTTATTTCTTTCAATTTCACCAGTAAAATTAGTTCTGGGAAAAAATATATAAATGTAAATATACATTACATATATCATATTTTCAAATATGATACATATAACATATATTTACAAATATATGTAAATTTGAGTTTGCATTTCGAATTTATTTAGAACCGCCGTACGGCGATTTTCGAAAATTCGTACTGTGCGTACGAAGCTTTTGTTTTATTTTTTTTGATAAAAAAAAATGTATGTGTGGGGAGGTTCAGCCCCCCCACTGTCCTATTGTTTGGGGTATGCAGTACCCACTGGGCAGTGCGCCCACCGCATGGGGGGACGCACTATCCCGTGGGGACTGCGGCCCCCTATGTACCATTCGTCGGCGCTGTATTGTTGTACAGTCGGCGTAGGTTGCGGTCTGTGGACTGCGAGTTGTAGACACCGGCGGTACCATCCGGTCCTACAATGTTTTTATATATTTTTTTAAATTTTTTAAAAAATTTTATCTATTTTTTTTAATTTTATTTAATTTTATTTAATTTTGTTTTTTTTATTAATTGATTTTTTTTGTGTATTATTTTATAATAATACATTTAAATATATATATATATATATAATATTTAAGTTATATATATTATATGTATTTTAATATTATATAGTAATGTATATAATATTTAATATATATTCTGTATGTAATTAATATTATATATTAATATATTTAATATTTAATGTGTGTAATTGTAAATTAGAAATGGGTGGTTAAAATATGGATTTATCATGAGATAATCGATTAAACTTTTAGACTATTTAAAGGATAGAGCAAAAGTCTTTTATAATCAATGATTAAGGTAGGATCATGTTAGAATATGTATATATTTCTTTATATTCTGTTTTGGACTTTGGGTGCTTGCAAAGTATTTTGTTGATGGTATTTTCAAATGGAAACAAATAATATGCTTGGCTAAATTGATAGGAAAAGATATCTGTTTTGATAAAGGGGGTTATTAATTTCTTACTAAAACTTTGAATGGTATTATTCTATTTTCTGCAAAAAGCATTAGATAGGAACATGGTTTTAGGATAACCAAATATAGTATTTTTCATTGCCAATGCATGATTATATTGATTTCTCTTTTAATGATTACTTTGAGAATGGATGTTTGAGTTTTAGATTGTAAAGTCTTCCAGTGAATGTGGGTCATTCCCTTGTTAAGTTATTGTTTTGATTTTCCCTTGGGTAGTGTTACAAGTGTTTTAGTTTCCTCCTAGTGTTGGGGTGGATATCTATGTGGTTGTCTCCTAGGATAGGAGAGAGTGCGTTGGTTTCAGTTTGGTAACACTTGAGTAACCCTTGGAGTTTAGATTTTGTAGTGTGTTATCCAATTAGAAGAGTGGCTTTTGTTAGGGGCCGAAGCCCAAAGAGGTAAACCGGGTAACCTTCAGAAGTGATTTTAACAACTGAAAACTAAAGTAATGTACTTAGATGACTAGGATGTAGTTCACATTAACCAAGATAAATTAACCTCACTCATAGACACAAGGGTTTGTTTAGACTTGGGGTGAGTGAGAAGGCCTGGAATGGCAAGATCAACTATCTTGTCCTTATGAGAGGTAGTTGATTCCGCTTGAGTGAGTATGAGTGTCGGGATTCGGTTGAGGCCACCAGGATTACTGGAGCCTATGAAGAATGCCCAGAGGAGATTTCATGACAAACCTTGCGATGACACTCTGTCTAGGATAACACTGTGTTATGTTGTGTGTATGGTTTATTTAGCACACTTGATTATAATATGTCTGGAAGCAATGTAACCATGATTAGTGTTAGACTTATATTGTACATATGTGTGGTTGAGTCAGTTTGTATCAGTATGAGTCTGCCTTTCGTTTAAGGTAGTAGATTTCTCATCCATGTTACTATGTTACTATCTCCTAGCATGGGGGGTGGGCCTTCGGGTACCACTAGGTTTGGTGGAACATGCACCAAAACCGTTGGGTCCCCCTTGATCTTCTATTCTTGGTGGCGAGACATCCAGATGGACAGCTCGCGGATCTTGCTATTATTTCTTGTACTTGTATTTCAAATTGTAATGATATTGATTTACCCCTCTTGTGTTATGAGGTGGACCTTGTAATTATAATACTTATGTATTTTGACTCATTCTAGGAATGAGGATTGTAATAGATTTATGTAATAGATTTATGTAATGGTTGCTTCATTCATATCTTGTATCTTCTTATGTTGTTGAATGTTATTACTTGAGTTATCTATTTTCAATGTAATTTAGATGTTGTATGTTAATGGGGATTTAAGTAATCTCAGTTATGTAACCCTAGGGGATGTTGTCAATTATTGTTGAACATGTATGTTTAATTCACCTTTTAAAAAAAAAAATTAGTACGCTTTTATAGTGAATTGAAACTTCCTCTAGGGTTGCGTGGCGGGGCATTACAGTTTCATTTATGTTTTTGTTTGAACAACATCACTCAATACGTAAGTGCATCTAGCCTGGCTAGCATATTTGGTAGTCTTGTTACCGGATTTTTTTTTTCCATTTTTAACCTAAGGGTAAATTATAGGCATTACATCTAGTATCAGAGCCTAGGTTCCAACTCTGGGAACTCTGGGCATAGTTAAGGATCACATTAGAATGTTTGGCACCATGTTATTAAACTAGAATTCAGGAGACATAGGATTTGAGTGAACAAGTTGGTCTTGATCATAGTATGACCTCGTTGATAATAAATAATGTTGAACAACTATTCCTTCTCCCCCATGGGTGACTTGATTGAAGTCCCCTAGTGACTTTGTTGCAAAAATTTATGCCATTGATGATTTGTTTATTTATTTATTCTGATCTTATTTATATATTTTTGTTATTATTTATTCAAATGTTTGAAATGGTTAAAGTTATTTGATTTATTGGACCCCAAAATTGTTCCTTTTTCTTCAACGACTATACAATTGACTTATGTTTTATGTTTTAAATTTTGAAATTGTTTCATGGTGGCCACCGTTGAAAGTTTTATCTTCTTATTTGAAATTTGATTGGTTGATTTGGATCTAAAATTTTAATTGTTTCCTTAATAAAATTTCCTTGTTTTGCAACTTTATCAACTTTGTTATTATTTGTTTTTGCATAAGCAGTTATACTCCTAACAGGGAGGTAATCAACTAGGAGGAACATAGAAATTGGTTATTACATTGTAGTCACCCTAAGGCTATGGTATACAATCATGAATGGGCTTGAACTTGATCCTTCCTAAGAACCCTTAAGACTCAAAATCATTTAGAAGTTGCCCCAAGTTTTAATTAATGTTAAGGTTGTTATAATATTTCCACCTCTTACAAATACCTTTAATTATTTAACTAAACCCTAGGTAATAATATGGGTGTGTCATGTCAGGCATTGTTATGGGTTACAAAAGATGACGTTCTTTACCACCACTTAGGAGACAAGAAATTAAGAGGTTCCAAATTATTTTTATGATCCCCTTAAAATATATAGGTGGTTTAACCATTAAAACCTACTCACACTAAGTGTATTGTAAGTAGTAGACGCACTAGTATCAACATAGGGGTAACAATATTTTACAAGAAAGTCTAGTTGTTATCAAATTCATGTATTTGATGTATATCTATCGTATCTAGTTGTATGGATGTTAAATATTTATGTTGTAAACCCTTAAATAATGGATTATAAGTTGAATGTGATGTCAGAACCCTTGAAGTCAAAAGTTTACACCTAATTTAGGATTGTCATTTCTTGGTTCCAGAAATGTTAGGAGATATTTTAGCAGGATGAACATGGAAGCGGGCCAAGAAGACTAATATTGCAGACGTATCGAGGATCACAATTCAGAAGAGGCCACCAAGTGAAGAACCAGTGATTTCAGACACTGAAACCTTGGCTATGGCTATAAAATGACTAAAGAAAGAGAAGAATGAAGGAAAGTAATCGCAAGTGAAAAGTCCAATTGAATAAAAAAAAAAATTAATTATATTGTGGAAGAAGACATGGCTATCCTAGTTAGCGAGGCATAAATGAAAGAATATTACATTAATGCAATTTGTGGCAAGACCCTTTTTGGACTAAAATTGATCTATGATATATGAGCTCTTCATTTTTTTCATGAATAGATGCTACTTATTTCATGATCTATGGCTATGTATGGATTTCTATTATATATTTATATTCTCACCTTATGATGTGTATATATGAATGGTAATTTATTACATCTAATGCTTATAATTTACCAAAGGAGTAGATTGTTCAAGACAGTTGCCTCTAAATATGAACATGTATGTTAAGTTTGGTTCTTTCAATGAAAGATGTTATAATGGTACATAATAGACAATTGGAAGACCCACCAAAGTAGGACATAGAGATAGCCTCTTGAATTTTCTTTAAATACAGAGTACGATGCATGATCATGGCATGATAAATGGTTGGAAATTATCAATCACCCAATAGAGAAGCCAATTGTGCTTTCATCTTATTATAAGATTAGAAAAGTTGTTTTACGACTAAGACATGTCTAACTTAATTAAGTGTCTGGATCTCATGCAAACATCATATTAAAGGATTAAAAATTATTAGAATAATTGTATGGATAATATTGAAGTGGGTTCAATAGATCTTCACCTTAAGCAACATGCCTTAATAAATTTCTGATGAATGGAGTATGGGTGGTTGTTAAACCTTTGCAGTAGTCATCCTTATAAACACTCTTCTTTCTAAATTTGTGTTGTAGATAGTTACATTCATGTTATATACATTATTAAAAATGAACGTGATGTGGCATGGTTGTAAATTACGGAGCGGGAGATGGGTAACTAATGAAAGAAAAATGATTCAATTTTGGTACAATAGGTTATGGATACATAAATTACTCTTTTTATATAGGATGCCTAATAGACAACATCGACATGGTAGGGATACAAGGGGTGCACAACCTCCTCCATCTCATCTTAGGCCTCCTACTCTAGGGAAAACACCTCAAGAAATCCCATCAAGTCAAAACTCTCAAATTCTCCATGTGCTACAAGAAATGACTGAAGTGCTCCAAGAGAGATTACCTCCAAAAGTCGAGGCTCCTCAAGCTGAACGACCTCAACCTCTTGTTGGAGATAATGGTGGAGAGCATCACGGAAGTGGCAAAGACACTTTTTTGGCTCCTGATTTCGATACCCAAAGGAGGAATATGGATGAGCCTCATGGTTTGGGACAACAAGGACTAATAGGTGCTCAACTCGAGGAACGATACATGGAAGTAATGAAGCAAGTGAATCAACTTCAGAATGAAAGGCTTAGGGCAAATGAAGTCATTAGAAGCCTAAACACAAGGTTAAAAGACTTGAATCCTATGATTCATCCTAGGATTTTTCAAATGAAAACATATATGGCAAGGGGGACTCGAAGACCACTTCATGGGAATCGCCAAGAGTTTCATCGACCACATCCAATTTTGCCACATCAGCAACAAAGGCAAGGTAGGAAAGGAAAACGACAACAGAGCATGCTTAAGGGTCATTCAAAGGAAAGTCAATTCCCAGGTGTTCGCATTGATTGTAGGGCCCATGGACCAAGTGTGGGTCCATCAGGGGTACAAAAAGTTTCCAAGAGACCACTTGATGTTGATAGACCCAAGTCAACTCAAGATAACCAGGTGCGATTGGTTCAAGTAAAGTTTAGAGGTTCTTGTTTTATATGTAGAGAAGTGGGGCACAAAGCTAAGGAATGTCCACGTGGTACTGGAACATATAAACATGATGATGAAGCTTTTGAGGAAGTAATTGGTATTGGTGGTACTCTTCCCCCCACCACCTTGAAATATTCTAGGAGGAAGTTCAATCTTAAGGGGTGGAGGATGTGAGGACCACTATGAGGCCTACTATTTTGACATGCAGTTTGACTTTATTTTGATTAGAGCATTTGGATATGCTATGTGTTTAGACTATTTTGGATGATATGGACATTCAATAGTATGCTTGCTTCTTGTTCATGATATTTCTTGATGATTATAGATATATGTTATGCTCTTTATATTTACATATTCTCATGTTAATATTCTTGTCATAGAAATAATGGATGTGTGCTTATGATATTAAATTAATGAGTTATACAATTGAGTTGAATGATTACCCGACTTATTGTATAACATTGCAATGATATAGTTTTGAATCGATAAAATATGTCAATTAATAGAGAAAATTTGATAAATTGTGGATATTGATGTTTCATTTAATTGATGTTAGAGGTTAGGTATGTTGAATAAATGTATATATGAGATTATTGACTTAGTTTATTTGATTATCATGCATTGGATATATTGACATGTGGCTTCGAGTGTGCAGGTACATGCCCATGGCCAATTGGATTGGAGGTGACCAAGGGTACCTGATTGTGTCAGCCAAGTGAAACCACTATGGTCCATTTGAAGAATGGACCATAACCTCATTATGTTGTATTTTATTTTTGATTAAAAATATTTAATGTTTAATCTTGTGATTATGTTTCTTTTTAAAGTCAATCAAACTTTTGATTAGGGTTTTGGGGCATTTTGGAAATTCTTTTATTATGTTTCAATTTCCATTTATTTTGAGGGTTTAAAAAGGTTAAATTAGTCCTTGGAATGGGTTAATTGACCCTAATTTAACCCCTATGATGGTTATCTATGGGTTAGGGGTCAAATCAAGCCCATAACTTGTGAAAATTGCAAGTTGTGACCCTTCTTAATTAACCATTAAGAAGTGTGACGGATTTTGGGGATGGGAGTGGAGTGTTGGCTCCAAAATCTCATTTATGAGATTTGAAGGCTTTTGTTGAGTGTATATAACTAGGCGGATTATGAAAATATGGTTTTGATATCAAGTACAATTTGAAGGTGTGTATAGTAATATGTATATACAATAGCTCAATGGTTATTGATTTTATATATTTTGTTTCAGAATTCAATTACGTTTGCATTGCATCAGTTATTGTCTAAGTAGTTGCAAATGCATGAAATTATGTTGCAGTATAACAATTATATATTCCATCTACAAAGCCAATTCTATTGAGAAAATTATGTTTAGCTTGTTGCAAGAAAAGGATAATAGCTTGAACAATACCATGTTATTGGTTTATAATTTGTGCATATGGAAAAAAAATTGCACACAAAATCAAAATGCTATGTTCTTGTCTGTATTGAGCAAAAGCCATAAGGCATTGCATTTTTATTTTTTACCTTTTTGTACTCTAAAGTTTCATTCTTGGAGCTTTTGCATCAGATATAGTGACTCAATGTCTCCCACATGTGATAAGCAATTTAGAGAAGGCTATGTTGATAAGCAGTCTACTGTATAGAATATGGTCTGAAAATAACAGTAAAACACTTTACTGTAGGAAGGTTGTTAAGAACCTTCTCATCATAATAGTGAACAAAAGCATGATCCATTAACATGAGCTTCACAAAAGTCTCACTAGTTGGACTTTTTCACTGTCCTTTACATCATGAATTTTATCTCCGATTATATCGATGAAGGCCTCAACGAGTTTGTAGCTGTTGTTCATAGCCATAACTTTAGGATACACTCAATATAGCTTCGATTTTTTTGCCTAGGAACGAATTGAGAAAGTTTGGTCTTGTCAAATATGATATGTTGAAAAGCACTTTGGATTTATTCTAGAAGGGAGTTCTTAACAATATAATGTGTAGTTTTGAATTAATGATTTTGCATAAAGCCCACATCATTCACACACTAGTTCAAGCTTGATGACCTCCATTGAGTACAGACAGGGTTGTGCTCTCCCAAAGAATATTTTCTCCAAGTATCTAATCAAAGATATGGAATTATTGGAAAGGGCTTAATTGAAAACGGTGCACTATATTCACAGGGACTCTTTTCTATAATAACATGAAAGAGCTTTTCAGCATAGTCTGGTTGATAGGACCTGCTTTTTTCAATAGTTGCCTAGGTAATAAACCAAAGCTTGGAAAAAAAATTCAAAATGGTAAGGAGAGTGGTCAAGTAGAATTTTTTGACACTATTGCAAATATCAAGTTTGTCGACAATGCCTTCATTCATTGTCATGATATTTTTTTTGCATGACAACATCAATCAAAGCATTCTAATGTAGTTATTTATTTTTTCGAATTTATGGTACGAACATCATGGATTTATACCTTGTAAACAAACATGGATTTCATAGGCGTACAAAAATACAGTTGACTCTTTCTTTGTTGATCAAAAAGAATAAACATTGCAAATTGTTATTTTCTCAGGAAAGTCAAAAATTTATACCATAACACATTAATGGTTATTGCATTGAAACATATTGAGAAAGAATGAAATTGATTTACTATATATGCATAAGGGTTTCATTATGATGTTATGCATTGGTAGTGAGAATGGATGGAAAAGGACAAGTATATAAAAGACAATTAAGAAGCCATAAGAATTTGTGTTAGTTGAAACGAGGCGTTTGTAAGTTGTTATATCTTTTATAGTAATGTTTTATAGTGGTTTACATGTTTTCATTTAATGGGTTAATGCCTAGTGTTTGTTGTTGTTTGCATTTTATGTGTTAATTTCTATTCTTCACTAGTGTTGATTGCTTGTGTGGGTTAGCATATGTTGTTGAGTTAAATATTGAGCACCATAATTCATTAATTTAAATTTATTTTCTATCCATGATTAAGAATGGAAATACTTAGCTTCACGTGTTTGTAAGTTCCTATATCTTTTACAGTATTCATTTTATAGTTCTTTGCATAGCTGCATTGAGAGATAATATTAGTTCCAACCTTAATTGTGGACAACAAAGAAGGTGCCATTAATGAATCATAGTGTTTAGTGTTTAATTCAATAACAAAGAGTGAATCATATAAACATTCAAAGACAACAAAAAATAGACATTAGATGGTAAAATGGACGAAGCAAAAAGTAGTAGGAACGAGCAGATACAATGCAGAGATATTAACAAGCATAAAACGAAAATATAAAGGTTATAGCAACTTACAAGTGTCGTGTTCTTTATTTTGAGAAAAATAGACATAAACAATGCCAATACATAGATTCAACTTCCATTAGATAATGTAATCAAGAGTATAAGCAATGCAAAAAATGATAGTGTCAAAGGAACTTACAAATTCCACTTTTTGTTGTTTGCTACATAGTAGATATAAACCCTCTCAAGAGACACAAATTCTAGTCTCATCGAACAACCCGAGGCAATGAGCAAACAATGCAAAAAATAGTTTGGCCAGTAGACCTTAAACTTCAATGTTGATTTGTCTACTAACCATGATTGAGATTGGAAATAGCTACTTACAGTTCAGCCTATTTGATAAAAATGAGAATTGAACTCATATTTATATTATTTCTTGTCTTTATGACTTTAAGCTTGTCAAGCAAAGTATTATTTACGTTGTTCTTTCATTTGGTGAGAACAATCACATCTATCCTTTGCTCAAAATACTTAAAGCTTCATAGCATTAGCTATCAAAGACACCTGCAATTATTGAAGGGCGAGAAATTATGAATGTAGAGAACAATGATCAGTGGAAATTAATACATAAAATGTAGACATGCAAAGTACTTTAACATAACAATATAAATTATATAATAGGCTACAATTGATTTCTTTTTGTTATAAACATGTAGACATAAATCTTGTTGTGAGACACAGATTTCACTATTATGAAACTGTTTGAATAAGCAAATAAACTATGCAAAAAATGAAACCATAAAAGGTTTAGGAACTTACAAATAAATTTGTCAATGTGCTCAATGGTTCTTTTAGAAGTTAGAAGAAGGGGATAATCAGAATTGCCTCTTTCATATTGTGTTTTTTTCCGAATGAAAAAATTATAGAAATGACACTTTGATGAGGTGATAACAATGGCAAAAATGTGTCAAATAGTTTGGTGTTGTTGTTGTTGACAATTTTTGTCATTTGACTATGGCTCCCAACTAAATAGACATGCATGATTGTTGCTTATTTTGGTTTTCCATGAATTATGGTAATAGCAGAACCATAAATGACCATATTGTTTCCTTCAAACTGTAGAGTTGATTGTTTTGTGCATATGTGCATAATGCTTGATGACTCTGTGGAATCTGTTTCCAATCTGTACATTGCAGATTGAACAATGAGAAGAAGTAGATTGGTAATTAAACATATGAAGAGTAAACCTATGTGTGACATAAGCAAGATATTGTGGTTGTCCTTTTTCATCTTGTTTATCAAGCGACTGGTCCATTTTGTAATGCCCAAAATTTACACCTAGGGCAAGAACACAACTAATTTTTTTTTTGACACATTAATACAAAACACTAACATCTAACAACCATGCATGTGCATGGTAAATCACTATACGCATCAAAGGATGTTGCTTGTGCATCATCATCACTGACATGTTGTCGACGACAAGGTATGTGGGGGGTGAGGTCGGGTGCATAGGGTCCATCGCCCACACCTTTGCACAATTATCAAGATGGATACAAAAATTTAGATTACATGGGCGAAGATGTGTTGGGGATACCACCCGATACTAAAATGGTATTTACATGGATATACTATTAACATAATGACTAGTCTCATCAATGCTTATTTTGAATTTCAAAAAACTAATATTAATCACATCATTACTATCTATATTAGTATCGATGCTAGTTTGATAAATACCACTCCTAGAAATAATACTAACTTAACTTCCATTATAATCCCAAACAATAATTTATATAATATATAAAAATATTTATTTTCTTATTACATGTTTTATGTAATACCACTTTCTCATTAATATATTTAAATCACTCATTTATTTACTAAAAATTAGGTTCATAATATTAAATAATCAACTTAACTTTCTATTTTTATTTATATCCCATTTTTAAAAATAAATAAATTATTCTTTCCCTTATTTACATTTTCTTTAATTTCCTTCTTGAAGGATGGGAGAAGGGAAATGATTAAAGAGAAACTATTTTCTTTTCAAAGATTCCCTAGTATTACGTGGAACTCCTTTTTTTTTGGTCTTAAATATATTTCATTCTTTATTTAAATTACTAGTCTCATATCTAAGTAATCTGTATAGGGAAATTATTCAAACCCATGAATAGGTGAGAGCTACTAAAACTAGCAATCGCACCTATGGGGTGCAATGGGTATGCCGAAGACAATATAGAGAATTTTTTGTTAATTTTGTTTATTAAATAGTGGAAAAACTGATAACAAAAGTAGAAGTCCAAAGTCAAACTTAAACCCACTTAATAATATGTTGTAATTCTATTCAAAAAAGTGAGTGAACTGTGCTTCTTGAATTCCCAATATATTGTACACTTGCCAATTGCATTTTCATGGAAGTTTATAAAGATTTTTTAACAAATGCATTTTGTGTACACCTTGAAATGATGGCATTCCATGACATCATGTCCCTTGTCTATGTTGTTACCTTTATGCATGACAGCCTTATTGATAACCTTCGTTGATGCTCTCTTCAAAATGCATGACAACCGCATGCAATCTGCCCACAAATAGATTAATTAATAATAAATTATGTATTTTTATTTGAACAATTTCCTAGAATGTGCATGTGACTTTCATTTTATAGATTGTAAGTACATTAAATGCACCCACTTCAAAATGCACCAACATCTGCCAATAGATTAATTAATAATAAATTATGTATTTTTATTTGAACAATTTCCTAGAATGTGCATGTGACTTTCATTTTATAGATTGTAAGTACATTAAATATTTGAACCCACCAAATCCTGCTACCTTGGTGGAATGAAAACTCGATCCTTGTACTAAGTCTGAAAACTCAATCCTTGTACTAAGTCAAAAGAAATGGCTATTCAAGCTACAAACCAACTAAAGCGAACATTTTTGGGAAGTAATATTGAATCACACTAATCAACAAAGTAGAAATGAAATCAATGAATACAAGTAGGAAATCTTCATAGCCATTATGATATAGATAATTTTATGCAAACAAATCATAAGATAATCTCAATTGTAACATTGACAAATCATAAGATAAATGTAGGGTACATGAGTCCCTAATAAATTGAGATGTAAATACAAAAATCACTTATTTCCCTTTTCTTGCTCTACCATATGTAGTCTTGCTTATTACATATTTTGTAGTTATTTAATAAGTTATTTTAACAATACAATAATTGGTAGGCATACTTCTAGAGTTTCTTTACATTTCTCTTTCATGCTATGGTAAAATCACTTATTTCCCTTTTCTTGCTCTACCATATGTAGTCTTGCTTATTACATATTTTGTAATTAGTTAATAAATTATTTTAACAATACAATAATTGGTAGGCATACTTCTAGAGTTTCTTAACATTTCTCTTTCATGCTATGGTAAGTTGCCATTTCTATTCTAAAATATATAAGTTGTATGCATATTATAATGGAGCACGATTAAACGAATCTAAATGATTTTAATATTATTAATAATTTATTTTTATATTATTATATTTATTTGATTGTTGTATCATAATATTAATAATAAATTTGATTGTTGTATCATCAATAATCATGACAAAGTTTCTGTATAGTCATTTGGGTCATACAAAAAAAATACCAAATATACTATGCTACATAGCCATCTCAATCCAAACAACCCTGTTACATGGCATATCTCTAGAACACAACACATTGGAGGCAAGCTAAGTATTCAAATGTATAGAAATACCCCCTTTCCATTTCTCATGTTATGACAAAAAAATACAAGCATTAAGCCAGATGTATCTACAAGCACAATAAAAGATTAAACCCAACAGATTTCAATTCCCACAAGAGTAAACAATCTAATCCTAGCCTGGATTTATTTTGAATATTTTATTTGAAAATAACAAAACTTAGCAAATTCTTGTACAAATTGGTTTTGGGAACCACAGTAATTGGTCCCCTTGTACAAATAGATCTTATTTATGAAGGGTTTTAGCTAAATTCCTTGAGTTGATAGTATTTTTGTACAGAATGTTTTCGTTTCCAGCTGAAACTTTGGATAATATAAGCTCATGTGCCATGAATGGTGTAATCTTTATCTATATTTCAGAAATGGTAAACTTCCAAGGAAATTAAAGGGTCAAAAGTAATTAAAATCTAGAAAAAAGAATAAAGTAATTAAAATCTAGAAAAAAGAATAAATTTGTAGAGCTTAAAAAGAAATACCTGGAAAAATTCAATAGCACCAATAAAATCTCCTTGGGATAGCTTGGTTTTAGCTTGTTCCAAGTTGGCGTCTCTTTCCTGCAACTTAGAATAATTGAGAATCGGAATATGAATATGGTTGTGTGAATTATTTTTTTAGTTCACAGCCATTGAGAATCTTCCAGATTACAATCTAGCAACCGACGAGACACAACCTTTGAAGAAAGTGTCAACGCAAGATAAAACATTACACCCATAAAGTCAAGAGAATTTGGGTATAATTTTGAAGACCTTGAATGTCCTTTCATTTTTGAAGCTAGAATCAAAGAGACACTAATTAGTAAAAACACAGGGCCAGAAAGTAGCAGACAATTGTTTGTATGGACCTGTACTGGTATTTTAGTTGATCACAACAAAACCAACAAGATGTTGTCAGCATGAATTAAACAATTTGCCAAGATTTAGGATTATATTCAAATTAAATACTGAAATCCTAAATTACTAAAAACATGCATTTACTGCTCTTTTGAAATAAATGGGGAAGTATTTTGATGATTTATGATAACAGCTCACTCTTCATTAGTCTCCTCCCTTCCATTTGAAAGTGTGAAAATGTTTCCAAATAATTGCCCCAGTAGCAAGGCTTTTAGATTTTGTGTAGCAATTAAAAAAAAGCAGATTCAAAAGAAAAAGAAAAAAACAATTAAACATAAAGATACATCTATCTAAAGAGAAACAGTAACAAAGAAAGAGTGATTAAGCCACCTCTAGCTATAATCCCAAACATTGAGCATATCCAAATTGCTTATTTTTCTATACACAAGTAAAAATTCCACTGCATCAAATTTATCTTTATTGTTGTTTCAAAAGGTGAATACCCCTGTCTCTACAAATTTAATTTCCTAAAACAATATTAATTTCTATGCTTTATCATACCAAACTGTTCTTTTACTTTGGTCTATGTTATTTTATGCCGAGTTGATTGCATCTGTTTAATTACTCTAGATTAAGGGTAGGGAAGGAGTATTTTCCTCCACACTATTATAATGTGGTCAACGATGGTCCTCCTCATTAGGGAGAGTAGGAAAGGGTCGAAGTTGGTGGTAGCACAAGGACGAGCAAAGAGGAGTGAGTCACTTTTCATGACACAAAAAGATGATGAAACTACTAATGGATGCATTGTCATTGCTACTAAGGTCACTAAGAGATTCTCCAACCATATGCATGTCAACAGAAATCTTCCACACTTGTAAAGCCAACATTATCTCGACTGAAAAAGAAGAATGGCCTATGCAAAGGTAAAGGCTCAATTTACAAGATGGACACACTGCCTGATTTTTGTAAATGGAAATATTAACCTGCGATTGACAGAGAGACTGATTAAACATGAGCATTTCTTGAAACACCATGTCTTAAAATAAAATGATTTTGGTTAGAATGAAGAGAAAATTTATAAAGATCACTGTTATTGTTTTGAATGCATCATTGATTTTGGGAGCCAAATGCTTGGCCACAGGCAGGCTGTCATGACAACACAGTTGCAATCTTACGTTCTCAGGTGTCACCATCCTTCGCAGTTCTTCCTCAGATGGGATACATAAATTTTGCTTCATAAGCCACAGCATCTCACCACTTGGTCCCTTCTGCAGAGATATACATTAATCAAGTTAAAATTAATTGCACAATAGAAAATAAAACATTCAACATATTAAACAGTCATGATGACATTTAGCTGCAACAACAATTTCTAACAATTGAACAGGGTAGACCTCAAATAAATTTCGCACACTACTGTTGCTGGAATTTAGCTGCAACAGTACTTACTAGTTTCTAACAACTGACCACCATAGCCTTCAACTAACTTTGGCACACTTCTATGTGAGCTTACTCGAAATTATTAGGACACTATTACAACACATACATACCTAGACTAACAAGACCGATATTTTATGTGAACTGCAAATGAAAGAAATAGAGATGTTAAAAACAAATACATAAATGCCCATGTATAAGTACTGCACATAGCAATAGATATTAATTTTCAATTGTGAAAAAAGTTCAGACTTGCCAGTAGCGAATTTCATAGAAAATACTAACAAAAGACAGAGTAAAAGTTTACACACAGCCATCTGGAAAGACCTTAAGCATACATAATAGAAAACTAGAATTCCATTACAACTGCCATCTTGTGACAATTAATTACCAAACAATCTGAGCATGCCTGAAGATCTGCACAGTGCTATTGCTAGAGCAAGGTAACTTGTTGTTTCATCTACACAAACAACTATTTTACGTTTGTATTTTCTGCTATTTCCAAAGGATAAAATCCTACTGTTTGGAGGCTACAAACTGCTTTCTTATTCTTGAAACCTGCCGTTTTCAAGGACATCATATAAGGTGCCCTTTTGTTTTAGTACAAATGCACTTAATTTCTATTATTCTGACCAAGACATATATAGAATAAAGTAGAGGAAAATGATGATAATGTGATTGCTGGTGAACTCACACGAGTGCGCTATTAAGGACAATTGGATATGGCTGAATGCTAGAGATACTATAAAGGTAACAAGATTCGGATATTGCTAGAGCACTTTTTCAGCCTTTATGATCATTGTTTACCAAGTTGACAGGTGATAGATGCTTAATGTAAGATCAGTAATATAAATTGTTCTGGTTGTGACATACAGGTTTCCTTTCATACCCTTTAAAAAATTATATATCAACTTGTGACTACAAATACGAATACCAGTTTAATCGAGCTTATTATAATGAACTTAGAGACAATTTAGGTTAAATAAATGTTTTTCATTCTCAGCTTCATTTAAGCTACACACTATACCGCATAATATTATTTTATTGCTAAATGGGAAGAAATACACTTACATATACGAGCAACATTTGGGTCCTCATCCTGAATTGCATATGCGGCATGTAGAATGGCATCAATATTACTGCCTCTCCCTAGAGATGATGGAACATTGCTAACAAGCCCTGCTAATGCACTGCCACCTGCCCGCCGTATGCTACAAAGCAACTCTTTCTGCAAAGTGGCTCGAACCAGGCGCTCCCAATTCCTCTCAACCCTTGCCATATCTCTAGCTCCAGCTCAGTTTAGGGCACGACAATTCTCCTAGATTCAAAGCACATTTTACACTCTAAGGATCAGAAATATACTTAATTGAATCTGCTCATCTTGCTATGTTTTGAAATTAATTAAAGTTGCATGCCAAACAATTCAGTGAAAGGGTTGTTATAAATTACAACAGAGAGGGATTGGATCCAGCGAAGTTGGTATATTTAACACTAGTGTTTGACAAATTTATCAAAGTACAGCATAGCAGTCATCAAAAAAGAACTCATTCATGACGAGTGAAGTAGAATTGAGCAAAAACTTAAGCGCGGGTTATCCAACAGAGCTTTGGCAAATATCTTCTTACGAAAACCTTTGATGCTCAACTCAGATTCCAAGAATCGAATTAGCACTCACATAAATTTAGTGAGCTTGCTACAGTTTGAAGAATCGTTCATTTAAGGATTTTGCTAGGATTTCAAAACTTGATCCGGAGAGGGCTTTTACAAGTTCAATCAAAATAGTCGTTTGCTTAATTTTTTTGTTTAAAACCCCAACATAAACCACAGAAAAGAGAAAAACAAAGAATAAGAAACAACTTACACTTAAATGAATATTCCAAATCATAGAATTTGTGTGTTAATCCTATGGGTTAATCGTATTTATGGTATATTATCTGAACAGGAGAAATAGAGAGGGATACCTGAGCAGACGCGGTTAAAAGACTTTCCAATATCATAAAAATCACCAAAACAAAGACACGCCAGAAAGAAGAACCCAAAATAGAAAATGGGTAGAAGTCAAATTTCCACGCAATTCAAACCAGAGCTATGTTATCGGTGGAGCAGATATGCAGGTGATTCCCATGCCAAACGGGAACTATCAAGAACTCAATACTGAGCAACTCTTCTGATGTCAATAGCGGTAACTTGAGTAATGAAAATCTCATGACAAAAGGTAGGTATGGAGGAAATATCTTGTTGAGGCAGTGAAAGTAAATGCAGCACAACAAGGGCAGCGAACCATCTACCACAATTAATGCATCGCAGAGGGCGGCAAGAGCAAAATGATGAACGATTGAGATTTTTTACATTGTAGAAGATTGTAATCTGCACCGTCCGACATCAAATGGAGTTGGAAAAGCTCAGCATGGGGACGCCTTCGGCGTAATAAACTAAAGTGGATGGGATAGGCGTGGAATCCAAAATGGAAGCTTCCAACGTCACTTTCACTATACTAAATTTAAGAAAGGCAACTTCCTTCTTGATTTTGTTTTATTTACTTTTTCTATTTATTTGACTTAGCTTTGTTACTGTAAAGTATAATGTGATAAAAGTTGTTAATATTTTGAATCTTCCAAGACTCTTTAATGCAGATAATGGAAATAAAATCATTTCAAGTTCCTACGATTATTATTGCATAAATCTGTATGCTGCTAATAGAATGGTAGAAAGTTGGGTCTACATCATTATTTTAAATTAGTAATAACGCAACTTTGATTTATTATCTAACCATTCATTAATACCAGAGTAATCGTTAAGATTAAATATTTTAACTGTTGCAGCCTTTATTATAATCAAATATGTTACTCTTTTATTTTTTTGCTCTCTATTTTATACTTCAACATTTATTTTTGATAGTAATATATATTCAAAAGTGATGACTATCAAAATAAGATTTGGGGTGTTTATATTTTATGTTTTCTTATACAATTCTAGCATTGTTTATTTGTTCAGTTCTGAACTTCCCATGTATTTAACCACCATTAAACTTTTTCTAGGAGCTATGGAGGCTAGGCGACTGTAGTAAGGATGCACTCTACAGGGGATATGTATTAACACTATGCCTTCAAACAACTGGGTAATTAATTCTCTAATAGTACACATGATGATCGATGGCTGCAAAGATCTGACGCTACTGATGCATCAATGAAAGTATTGTCGTTACTTTATTCAATTTATTTATTTATTTATTTTTTGTCAGGATCTACTTACCATTAAAAGTTAGTTAGAACTGAGTACTTCCCCAGTAGAATGTAGATTTCATAGACTGACATTTTAGCATGGCACAAACAACTCATTGTAAGATTGGAAGTGGGTTGAATGGTCTGACTTATTTAATGCTATCAGAGTTGATTGTACATGCTACCTATCCTCCTTACGTTGGATTTGGGCCACTCCCATTGCTAGCGCAATAAATTGATGTGACAGGGATGCAATGAAGGATGGCAAAGAGATGGTGTCGAAATCTCACACAAGAAGGTTGGAAAAAGATGGTGATTGAGGTAAATAACAATCGTTTGTAGACCAAGTTAACCCTAGGCTATGCTCTAAGGAGTGAAAACAATAAAATGCATTGGTAGGAGATGAGATAGGGGCACACATGTTGTGTTACATCATGGAAAAAAAAGATGAAAGGAGAGTTTGGCACCGATGGAGGTGAGAAGACATGCTTAGATTTATTTCTTGGGGGAGAGATACAAGTCGATTTGAATATGGAGCTTCAACTAAAAGAATACTCAGCATGGCTATGAGACAAAATCCCCCGTGAATAGTATTTCAACAAGCCAAATGAGTATTTTTGTTTAAAGAAATATGGAGGTTATGGTCTTACTCGAAGAAACTGAGAGAACCTCGCTCTCGAGTGCAAGATCGGGCCTCGTCTTCCCAACCAACAACTAGAATATTTTGTGCAACATATTTGGATGCACAGTAGGGCCAATCATCAAGGTGACCTAATACTTCCAAAACTGCACCTACCTCTAAATCAACATCTATTGGTCCCTGTAGAAATTCATTATGCATCTGCAAATAGAAGATATATAGCATAGTTATAATAACACAACCCATATTAGGCAATAGGGTGGATGCACCTTGGATTTAGTAAATGAATAGGGTGATTATAAAAGTTATAGGAAGGGAATGCTAGATATGGCTCAGTAGTTCTACCACTAAGGAATGCATATTTCCTGATGAAGATTAAATAGGTTCATAATTTTTTTGAGCTTCAGGAGTATGATCTCACTATTGTATGGATCAAAGGAAGGTTAAATCTGGTTGTCTAGGTCATGCTTGCAATCATGATTTTCTCCTAGGCTTCACAATTGAACTTGCACAATTGTATATACTCCACGCTCTTTAATTTGTATAGTTGATTCTGTGTATTTTGTTGTTTCTAAATATTGTTTAGATAAATTCTATATTCAAATATATATGGAAGAAAACACTTGGTAGAATATAGAGCATAAGGACAACATATATAATGGGTATATTTTCTTATGTGTATTTTTTTTAAAGTATATGTATGTATACCCTCATTTCGTAATATATATATTCTGATAATTTGTATAGCAGGAAAAAAAATCGTTTCAAACAATTTTATCTATCCTTTCAAAACGTGGCATTTAGGTTCCCAATGAGGTTCTTGAAAGTTATGAATGGATGACTAGTTTTCTTCCAATTTTCATGTATGCAACTCAATGAACACAAAATTTGCTTATTCATGAATAAGGGAGGTAGAATCACTTAGCTCAAAAACAAAAAAAACAAAAACATCTTAATACTTATGATAAAATTTAGGAAGAAAACTTTTATTTTAATTTTGAAAATGTTTCTTCAATACAATAATTTAGAAAAAGGTCAGTATTAGAAGTAACATTTACAAATTTGATGGTTAACATACCATCTAAAAATCACCATATTCCTTCCATTTTTATTTTTATTTTCAACAAAATACAATTCTTCTATGTTATAATAATAATAAAAAAAATGAATGCGCTTTTCTTCGTTTCATCTTACAACAAATACTATTTCTTACTTAAACCTTTCGTTTATAACATTACATTGAAATTACAATAAATCACAAAGCATTGTGTAAGGGCTTGCTCTCCACCCTACCGTAATGGCATCATGGAGCCTCGTGGGCTCTAGCCATACCCCTGAGCAAGAAATAAATTATACACCATGGAAATCAATGGTGAGAGCTTAGTGCTATGAAAAGCTTGCTCATTATACAACACATCACTCAAATATATCCCTTAAACAATCTTACTTGTGATTCAATTCATAGATCAAGCTATCTCTACCAATACTAAGAGTAAGAAATGGAAAAACAATGACTTATCTCTCTACAAGCTGATTTCCTTGGTCTCTTATTCTTTCATCCAACTCCCTCCACCTTTTCTTCACTTCACAAGTTCTCCAAAAGGAGAAGTGGGCAATGCCCAAATCTTCCATCTTCTTGAGATATATAGGAATCCTCCAAACCTACACTCTTTCCCACAAGTTCTCACACATGTGTGAGTCTTGTGCCAAATCCAAGAACTTTTGGGGAGTAGGAGATTGAGAGTGACAAGTCACTCTTCCCAAGCCCCAACACTTGTTTGAATTCGTCATATTCATGAATGTGGACTCTTGAGGGGTCTTTTCACACTCCAAAGACAAGTTCACATGTCAAAAAGGTTCCAAACCCATAGGTATAGGTCCTAGGGGTCTATTCTTGTTCAAAAACCAATGAAGTTGACTCAATAATCCCTTCTTAAAGCCCACACAAGAATCCATACGAATTTTGATCCTAACCAAAGATTCCAACCCCAACCAAACTCACATCACATGTCTTACAATTG
Organism: Sequoiadendron giganteum; assembly: GCA_007115665.2. Taxonomy (NCBI): domain Eukaryota; kingdom Viridiplantae; phylum Streptophyta; class Pinopsida; order Cupressales; family Cupressaceae; genus Sequoiadendron; species Sequoiadendron giganteum. The sequence goes on along the minus strand of CM021104.1, from coordinate 555,896,173 downwards.
GATTCTACTCAAACATAATCACCCAATCAATAATAAAACTTCAAACCCCTCTAAGTCAAATAGGGCTACACTTAGAACTTCCCAAAGATGTATTTTATTTGATTCCAATATTTATCCATCCTCCTATTTGCATATTTGATTCCTGCACATTACCAACATTAGCATGATTAGATCATATATCTCTTCATATTATTAGCTAATCCAATTCACATAATCGTCACTCATGAACTATTTACTCATTAATACATCAAATGAACCTAACGATTCAATTTTCATTATAATCAAAGGAACTACACACTTACTCCAATACAAGAATATAGTCAATGAAATAGTCACTCCATCATTTTGTTACCACCTTAGTAATTCATTTTAACTCCTATAACATTACGATGAACCATTTACCAAATAATCCAACTCTTTCAAGTTACATCCAAAAATTCATATGTGCATCTATCATAATTAAATCAAGGTTAATGTCCATGAATCCTAAAAAGAGTTTTATCATTCATTTCATCATAATTATCATCTAACTCCTTATTTGATTTAAATAGAATGGGAGTTACAAAACAGGGTCTAACATTCACAATAGCATAAATAAAATGTCAAAATGAAAAGCAAGAATATTATCAAATAATCACACTATTTGTCATCCATAATACATCTTACCATCTTTTTAGGATCACATAAAAATATTAGAGATTTACTAATCACATTCAAGGTGGGGCCTTACACATTTTTTGTTGTATAGTAAATGCATCCTGCATTTTCCAATTGCTTTAGCAAGCATATGCAATGAGATATTTATGTCAAGCATGTCTTAAAATAAAGAGGGGAAAAACATTATTAAGATCTCATATGTTTTCAATGTTTTATGATGTCAAATGCCAGGTATCTATCTATTTGCAGTTGCTTTAGATGCTATGGTGCATGTTGGGAACTGCTACGGTATATGTTGGATGAAATTGCAATAGATTTGTAATCTACAAGGAGAAATTTAGAAACTTCAAATGCAGGTAAAAAATATCATATGATTTACCTACAACCTAGTTCAATGATACATAATAATTTTGATTTTCCAATCTGGTTCCAATAAAGAAATCTATGCTCTATGATGCTTTAGTGATTTTTTGCATAGTAGCATATCTGCTCATGAAGGGTTGTGAATTGATTTGCAAAAAAGTAGCTATGCAAGCTATTCCCCAAAATAGGGTTGATATTATTGTCTCAAAACAATAACAAAGTGAATATTTGGATAACCAATACAATGGAATAGTATTCATTCTTATTAGAGACTTGAATAGTATGAACAACAATTGACCCAACAATGCTTTTATTGTGATTGAAATTACGGGCTCATTTTTTGCATTTCTGAACCCGCATGTGGGTATGTGCAAGATCATCATAGAAAAAACAAACCCTTAAGTGGCAATGAAAACTCAAAAAATCAGAGTTAGGAAACTTGATGTAAAAATTTCAAGAAGTTATCTATATTATTTCAAAAACATGTAAAAATAGAATATGTAGAAAATTGAATTTAGTTTCTAAACTACTAGACCTTTATTTGAAAAAAAAAACTATTTTGTCAAAATTTGAAATTTCAATGCAGTAGTACTTAAATTTCAAGGTAAAAATAAGAAGTAGGTGTATGTCTGACCACCCTAACCACAATAAAATGATAATATTTTTTTATAAGCTTTTAGATATAAGTAGAGGACTCATGTCTCGAGGTGATGCATATTTTTTATAATAATTTTCCAAGTAAATAATTAATTATCAATTTTTTGTTACAACTTTTAAAAAATATAAAAACTCGTCTATCTAACAACCTTAACTTGGTCAAAACTTCATGAAATTCATTTATTTTTTTAATCCTATAGTATGTGAAGCATAGAATGTGATGCATGTTTTGGATTCAAAAAATGTGATACCATTTGAAAGTTATAGATGTTTTTCAATCAACCTATCAATCAGGACTCTTTTCATAATTCAAATAGAAAATCAATAATAATTATTTATTAAATTCAAAGTAAAGCATAATTTATATGGGTGGAAAGCTGAGAATCTCCTTTAAAAACCCTTTTCGTTTCATCAATTTTGGGTAAAAAAAAGTCGCCAACCACATGGGTCATCATATCACTTACATATTGCCACTTTTTGGCCCATCATGATCCTGCACATACCCATGTGAAAAAGCAATGTAGACAAGTCCATGTTGTTAGAAATTCCACTGTATAGATGGCTTGTGCTTTCCAAAAGCAGTTTTCCCTCTGAGTAGTCGATCAAAGATATGGAATTCATGCAAAGTGTGTAATTCAAAGCGACACATCACACTATCAAGAATTATCAGTGTCTCCCACATGTGATAAAGCAATTTAGAGAAGGCCATGTTGATAAAAGTTCTACTATATAGAAGATGGTCTAAAAATAACAGTAAAAAACTTTATTGTAGGAAGGCTGTTCAGAACCTTCTCATCATAATAGTGAACAAAAGCATGATCCATTAACATGAGCTTCACAAAAGTCTCAACTAGTTGGACTATTTCACTGTCCTTTGCATCATGAATTTTATCTCCAATTCTATCGATGAAGGCCTCAATGAGTTTGTAGTTGTTGTTCATAGCCATAACTTTAGGATACACTCAATATAGCTTCGATTTTTTTGCCCAGGAAGAAATTGAGAAAGTTTGGTCTTGTCAAATATGATATGTTGAAAAGCACTTTGGATTTATTCTAGAAGGGACTTCTTGACAATATAATGTGCAGCTTTGAATTAATTCTTTTGCATAAAGCCCACATCATTCACACACTAGTTCAAGCTTGATGACCTCCATCAAGTATGGATGGAGTTGTGCTCTCCCAAAGCATCTTTTCTCCAAGTAGCTATTCAAAGATATGGAATTCTTGCAAAGGGCTTAATTAAAAACCATGCACTATATTCACAAGGACTCTTTTCTATAATAACATCAAAGAGCTTTTCAACATAGTATGGCTGATGAGACCTGATTTTTTTAGTAGTTGCCTGGGTAAAAAAATGAAGCTTGGCAAAAAAATTCAAAATGGTAAGGAGAGTGGTCAAGTAGAATTTGTTGACACTATTGCAAATTTCAAGTTTGTCAACAATGCCTTCATTCAATGTCATGATATTTTTTTTGCATGGCAACATCAATCGAAGCATTCTAATGTAGTTATTTATTTTTTTGGAATTAATTGTACGAACTTCCCAACAAAATATTGACTATGTAATGTTTGTATGCAAGTGTAGGTAGATTTTCCTAGTGCAATTTTATAGTGGCAATCAACAACAAATTTTTCATGCAAAGGAATTGATATGGCAATATTACATGCAACATTCTACAAATGTAAATACTTCATTCTATTCACTAAAGCACAAATGCATATTTTAATTTCTAGTTAATATGCTATCTAGTTTAGGCAAGTTGTGTCATCTAAAAGCCTAGTTTCTCGACTAGTTTTAATTTTTGCAGTAGAGACCTTGTTCTTCATAGATACATATTTCTAGTCAACCAAATTATGCAAATTCATTAGCATTGTCGAGTGCAAGCCAAAATTGGAAAGCCTTCAAGCTATACGATAATGACTATGAAGAGAATTTAAGTAATGGTTCGTGAAGCCATTGTGTAGCTGCTAAAATGTATAATAGAAATTAAGGAAAATAGGTATTATGTCAATCATCCAATCACCAAGCTTCCAATCAAAAAATTCCTATAAAAAACAATGTGCAAAATGCAGAGCTCCATCAATTGTGTCAGAGATGAATTTCCAATTTCTTTATAAGTTCCCACCACAATTGGCTCTTGTAATAGCTTATGTCTTTTACCAAAAATTTTTGTGACCATATTGACAAAATGCATGTCAAAGGACAAAAGATATGGCACCTTGCTAAAAAAAAAAAAATCGCAGTTGATTTTTGTAGCGAAACAGAATCTATGACCAATGGTTGGAAGTAAACAATCAAATTATTTTATGTATAACTTGAAGAAAACATGAAATATTCATTGAAATATGAAAATACCAACTAAACTATGTTTCTTGATTGGCATTCCAATAATATACAAGCAAATCATAATAATAGGGGATAAAGCACAAAGCAAGAAAATCCTACCATACAAAAAATAATATAGCTATAAATGACAACACAAGGAAAAGATAACTACAATGTAATACATTTTCTATATCTAACCAAAACAATTCTCTTGCAAGAAGAATAGGTTGTGTTAATATAGAATAAAACTAAAGACTAGGTTGAACTTACAAATGTGCATCATAGCATGGCATGAACTTGATCTTATATCTACTCCTATACATCACAAATGATCTGAGTTGCAATTGGCACTTGAAAAAAAAACAAGGCACCTATCAATCTTAATCATAAATAGAAATTTTGTATAGGAATTCATTCCAATTTCCAATGGCCAACTATTATGAACAATGTTGCTTATCAACCAAAAAAATTGGATTGAACATGTGTTTAGGGCCAAAAATATTAGGAAAGCATAAGCCTATCATATCCTGCCATGCAAAGATAAGGCTTTTTGTATATTTTGTGGGATTATTTTGTGCATTGTGAACTTTTCCTTTTTTTTGTAATTTTCTGATTGGAAGTTTCTTACATTGGGCTTAATTTTGTATAGTGTTTTTTATGCTCTGATATCTATTGGTCTGTGCACTAATGGTTTTTATTGGGGTTGGCTGCTAAAAAGAATTTTTAAGGGCTTGTAGCTAGATTGACATAATATCCAAAGCCAACAACAAAATTTCAAAGTGTTTGATGAATCGATAAGGTAACTAAATGATAAGAAACAACATAAAGCAGACCATTGTAAAAAAGATTTAAATCACTGTAAACATAAAAAATATGTTTGTTGGAATAATTTATGTCTATCATATTGAAAGCAAAGAAGAAGCCAGCTATAAGTTCTTATATATTTTTCTACATAGCTTTTTGCATTTCTGCATTTTATGGGCTAATGTCCACTATTTCCTATTTTTGAGTGTTTTTGTTGTTTCTTTATTTGGTTAGATTGTTTGTGTCAATGTGTTTATGGGTTAGTATTTCTTGTTTACTTAAAGACTGAACAAGATAATGTGTTGCTCATTATTAACAATGGAAACAAATTTCACTCCCATCAAACAATCTGAGAAAATGATTGGACAACACATAAAAGACAATGTAAAAGGTATGTGAGATTACAAATGTCTGATTTTTGACAGGTTTTATTGTGAAGGAATAATTTTTCAAGATGATTAGGCAGTACAAGTAATGCTTTTCTCAACAGTCTTAAAACTTGGTGGAGGGATCGATTAATGCTAGCTGCAACTCAAGAATAGAGTCAATGCAATGAAAAAAATCAAGGATAGTGAAGAATAGACATTAACACACAAAATGCAAACAACAACAAACAATACAAATTAAGCCATAGAATGGAAGAATGTAAAAAACTATAGAGAAATGTTGTAAAAGATATATGAACTTGCAAATGCTTTATCTTTCTCTCCCCATACAATAGACATAAATTCTTTCAACGTACACAGATTTAATGATTTATATCTAGACATTTTATAATTACTTAGAGCTAATTTTCAGTCTTATTTGATACATGTCTTTATTATTCTCATCACATAAGATGGCATTAATAATTATGGTGTTAAGTCTTCTAGTCAAGAACAAAGACTGGTCCACAAAATTGTTCAAAGGTAGGGAAGATTAGACAATAACCCACAAAGCGCAAACATCAAGAAACAATAGACATTAACCCATAAAATGTAGAGATGTACAAACCTACTATTTGCATCTTCTCATTTATTGTGAGGAGACTCAAGTGTAGCTATCATATTCACGTTGTATGTTCATTTTTTTCTCAGGCTGTTTGATGAGGCTAAAGTTTTTCTGTTGGGAGGGTTTTCATCTACTATGTTGGAAGCGAGAAAGGCGGCCTTTGTAAGTTACTCTATGCGTGGTTTTAGACAGTTGTTTTCAATTGTTTTTGCAGCCTTCTACAAACATGGAGAGCATGGTCTTTAAGACTCTCAAATCTAATTTTTAATAATCCAAATAGTATTTACATCATGGCTCTTAAGGGAGGTAGTCATCAATAGAAAAGTGGTTTTAATCTTGCATAAAGAGGTGCCATAATTGTTAGTA
>CM021104.1:555742646-555889910 GCA_007115665.2 Sequoiadendron giganteum | reverse complement strand
TGGAGGAGGAAGAATTTTTGCATTTTGTGGGTTTTGGATTGAAGCTGTGAAAATTGGTGGAGCTGAAGTTGGAATCAAGGCATAAATCTGGGCACCATCTAGTTCTCCTCGCAAACTCAAAAACACTAGGTACATGTCTTTAAAATTAGTTGCTTTTGAAATTTTAATTGTATATGTTGTTGTTGAAAATCATGTTGAAAAGCTTTTAAATCTGTTGTTTGATTGCAAAATAAACTCAGTTGCATTCTTGTTTTCCAATTTGAAAGAAAAACTATGTTTGGAATAGGTTGCTTCAACAAAACAAAAAACAAAAAAAGAATGAATTCTTGATTACAAATTGTTCCTTTTCAGTTTTACTTCCTCAATTTATTTTCAATTCCAATCTGGTTAAATGTAAATATATATATATATATATATATATATATATATATATATATATATATATATATATATTTAAACTTTTCCCTGGAGTAGGGTTATGCTGGCCATTTTTTTCAAGAAATGGCGAAAAGAAGGGTGCATGAAAAGCAAGGGTTTTAACCTTGGTTTTCATTTATTTTTTGTTAAAAATGGCAGACTAGTGGAGGGACGTTGGGGGCTCACCCCACCATGCCCCCCTTGAGAGGCGTGTGGGGGAGTTGCGCCCAACGCGACCCCCGCACTGGCCACGCCCAGTGTTCATGGGAAGGTTGTGTGAATACACAGTCACCCCATGTTAATGGGGTCGGCTGTGTATTCACACAGTCAGCCCTATTGTGTTGGGTGTGCTTCCCCTCGAATCTATGGTGCGCGCCCCTAGAATCGCTTAGTTTTTTTAATATTCATTTTTTTTTATTAAAAAAAATATATGTATATATTTAATATTTAATATAGTATATTTTATAATATAAAAAATATTTATTAATAATATTTTATATTATATTTTATAATATTAAAATATTAATATATATTCATAATATAATGTATATATATATATATTTAATATATATAAATAATATATGTATATATATACACAATATGAGAATGAATATATTATGTGTATATATATATGTATTATTTTATGTATTTATATATATAGTTGGGTATTTAAATTTTAATACATTCGCATACATTTTAAATATGTATATATTAAAATGTTGAATTGATTAATAGCATGTTTAAGTGTAATTGTGGAAATTAAAACATTGTGTTTTAGTCAATTATGGACTTTAATTTAAAATAATACAATTTTGGTGGAACACTATATTTGTCTTAAATGAAATGAATATGAAGATGAGTTAATTATTTTAGAAAAAAATTAGGTTCATGTCTTTAAAATTAGTTGCTTTTAAAATTTTAATTGTATATGTTGTTGTTGAAAATCATGTTGAAAAGCTTTTAAATCTGTTGTTTGATTGCAAAATAAACTCAGTTGGATTCTTGTTTTCCAATTTGAAAGAAAACATTTGTTTGGAATAGGTTGCTTCAACAACAAAAAAAGAAATAGAATGAATTCGTGATTACAAATTGTTCCTTTTAAGTTTTACTTCCTCAATTTATTTTCAATTGGTTAAATGTAAATATATATATATAAATCTTGATATATATATACATATATATATATATATATATACATATATTTTTTTAAAAATTCCTGGAGTAGGGTTATGCAGGCCATTTTTTTCTAGAAATGGCCAAAAGAAGGGTGGATGAAAAACCAAGGGTTTTAACCCTAGTTTTCGTTTTTGTTAAAAATGGTGGACTAGTGGAGGGACACTAGGGGCTCACCCCATTGCACCCCCCATGGGAGGCGTGTGGGGGAGTCGCGCCCAGCGTGACCCCCACACTGGTCGCGCCCAATGTTCATGGGAAGGTTGTGTGAATACACAACCGCCCCATGCTAATGGGGTCAGTTGTGTTGTAATACCCCTTCGTTTTTCCTTTTGGTTGAACAGTGTTCTGTTCCGTTATGTTGTACTTCCTGTTTGTACCTTGACTTTGGTTCTCGGCTTCTATTTGGTCGCTATCTATAAAGCGACGTTAATGTAATCTTTGTTGTGATGATATTTTATATGATGTTATCTTATGGCATGTTTTGGTTTAACAAAATGGATATTTGAATTAATGATGATTATGTGTTGGATTATACTAGCATGTTAGAATTGTTAGTTATTTGCAATGTATTGGTGAAGGGGATGGTATCATATCACTCGCTTGCGAGTGCCCTATGATCCCATGATTACCTCTTCACGGTGTGTATTTTATGATGTTCATATTATATGTTGTGGTTTACTTAATTTGCAGGTTGACAGGTACAGGACATCGACTCCACTTGGTTTCATAGGTGAGAGCGTGTTCAATACCCAATGGTATTCGATTGGGAGATAGTAGCTAGGTTTCCGTGTCAGGTCGTCACCCTAGTCTTTGTATGTCGTCAGTTGTTTGTCAGGTTGTGTTGTTTTGTTTATCGTTTCCCCTTTTCGTTATTTAATTGCAAATTGAATTGGGTGATTTAAATAGCTTAATGTATTTATGTTTTGGATTATTGTGTTCTGGAATTATGTTGAAATATAATTTATTTTAGTATTAATTTAATTTAACTAATGAATAATTTAATCTTTGATTAAATCTATTTATTAATTGATTAAATTTATTTGGTTGAAAGAAGTTAATTTATCTTTGTTAAAGTTATTGATTTAATTGTTGAAATTGGAAATAAGAAAATGCATGGAAATCATTTGAGAAAATTGAAATTGGAAAAGAAATGAAAATTGAATTTAAAAGTCAATTGTGGAATTTGGAATTGAAAAATTAGAAAAATGATTTAAATTTCAATTTTAGAAAGTTTGAATTCAAAGAGTTGAAAAATGAGATATTTTGGAATTTGAAAATTAAAATTATTTAAAAATTAGATATTTTCCATTTTCTGTTTTAGAGAATTTATGATGGTGGTTGAAGGATTTAGGGCAAAATCCTTATATTTTGAAAATTTGCTTCAATTTTTGCATCTTGGAGTTTTTGAGAAAGATTAAATTAGTGAGTGGAAGAATTCTTCAACTTTGTGGTTTTTTGGATTGGGTTTGTGAAAATTTGTGGGGTTGGAATTGGAAGCAAGGTGGGAAGCTTGGCATCATTTGGACCTCCTCAAACTCAGAGAAAAAAAAACCAGGTTCAAATCTTTAAATGCTTGTTTTGAAATTTTGAATTTTAAATTTATGGTTGAAGATCTTTTGGAAAGAAATTTTAAATTTTGTTGTTTGAATTCAATTAACTCAAGGTTGAAATCCTGTTCTTCAAAATTGCATAAAGACCCTTTTAGATTTAAACTGTTTCCAAGAAAATGATGTTTTTTGGAATGAAAATCATTGTTTTTGAGTTCTTATAATTCTGGTTTTCTCAATTAATTCTGTATTTTAAACCAAAAATGCATATATATATATATATGCATATAATAATGCTGGTATAAAAAGGTTATTATCAAAAAAAATTTCATTGAAACCCGAAATTGCAATGGGCGGATTTCTGTTCTTTTTATTAAAACACGTTTTCAAAAAACGCTGGTCGGACTCATTTAGGGTGTTTTAAAAAAATATGTATTAAAAAATGTAATGGGGAGGTCGCTGGGGGCTCAACCCCCGCCACGTCCCATGGGAGGCGGGCGGAGGGAGCCACGCCCAGCACGTCCCTCCCCACTCCCCACACCCTTTCCCCTGCCGTTGCCGCCAGTTCAGTCGCTGCCTTGCTCGTCGCACTCTCCTCCCTCCACGACCACCCACAGCTACGACACTATGTTTCACAGACGCCGCCACTGTTGGTGGCACTGTGCGCCACCAACAATGGCGTCGACTGTGAATACAGCCGCCGCCACTGTTAGTATGGCGCAGAGTCCAATGGGCGCGAGCCCTAATTTCGGAGGGTCCTCCCTTTTAAACAAAAATAAAATAAAAGTCAATGTTGCTTTTTTAAATATTTATTATTATAACTTATAATAATAAAATATGTTTATTTTAGATATTTTATTATTATATTCTATAATAATAAAATATGATTATATTAATATTTATTTTATTGTTATATTTTATCATAATAAAATATGTTTTATTAATATTTTATTATTATATTTTATAATTTTAAAATATTAATATTTAATATTATTTAGATGAATTGAATCTTTATTTAAATGGATATATGTATAATTGTGGAATAAATTTAATGCACAAAATTATTGTTTTCTTTTGAGCATGACTTAAGGTTAATTGGAGAAATGGAAAACATATTAACTTTAGTTAAACCATTGTTTTGTTGTAAACAATGTGTAATGGGAAGAGCATTGATTTAAAATACTATATATATGCAAATCAAGTTAATTATTTTATATGGCTATATTGAAATGTGGAAACGATTACTTCAAGTTATAGTGTTTTGATTAGTAGAATCAATTGATTATTTTATTATTAATGAAATGCAAGTAGGAGATTAAGTAGCAAATATTAACTTTCTCCCATGTCTGGATAAGACGTATTTTGTACCAATTTTTGTAATGCAATAAATTCCTGAATGTTAGCATGAGGACATGGATTTAGAATATCCAAAGCAGATTTAATTCTTGTTTGACTTTTATCTGATTCTTGTCATCATTTGGAAATTGAGTCTTTACATTGGACAAGGCTTCCAATTGAGTTTTCCGTTTAGTGGTTGTCGTTTGTTATGTCAACCTGTTTTGTATTCCTTGGGTGGTGCATGTGAAGTTATCTATTATTACTCGGTTTCTACGAACAAGTATGCTTTGTATCTCCTTGGTTTAGGAGCGGATTATGGGATCCGTGTCTCCTTGTAAGGAGTGACCTTGTTTTGTGGTTAGTGCCTCCTATGTTGGAGTGGTTTTATCTTTGTCGCCTCCTGAGAAAGGAGTGGATTTTGTTATGTGTGTCTCCTTGTCAGGAGCTGTCAGGAGCAGTTTTGTTACCTTGTTACCTCCAGTGTTTGGAGAGGGTTTTTGACTTAGGTTGCCTCCTGAGAAAGGAGTGGTTGTAATACCTTGTTTGTTGCTCCTTGTACCCTTGATGTTTGGATGTTATATGTGTGTTGTCAAGTAGAAGAGTGGCTTCCGTTGGGGCCAGAGCTCGGAAGAGGCAAGATTGGGTAACCTTTGGAAGTAGTATAATTAAGTGATAACTAAATCAATATACTTAGAATTTGGGTAGTACTTCACACTAAAAAGATAAGTATCCCTCACTCATAGGCGCAAGAGCTTGTTTAGACTTGGGATGAGTGAGAAGGCCATGGGATGGCAAGGTCATCTATCTTGTCTGTACGAAAGGTATTTGGCTCTACATTAGTAAGTGTGAGAGCCGAGGGTTAGTTTGGGTTACCTTCCTTATGATCCGCTGGGTAACTCATGATGAGTTGTGCGATGACACTCTGTCTAGGACAATAGTTAACCTTTGGTTTTGCTCTAGTAGGTATGAGGTCCAATGATCAGTTAGGGCCACCATCTTGACGATCAGTGTGGGTAACTCATGATGTGATGTTTGCTGGCACTTTGTGTGACCATAGTTGGTACTTGTTTACTGTGGGTATGGTATCCATAACATACCTGATGTGACCATGATTGGTGTTTGATTATGTGGTATGGTTCTCGTATCATGCTTGTTCTACTTTATTCGTGGAAGCAATGTGATTCATGTAGTGTTGTACTCGTGTGGTACTTGCATGGTATTTAAGTTGTACTTATGTTGTTCCCAAGTTGTACTTTGGGATATTCTTATGAGGTTCATGTGTTTGGTTGTTTCAGCTTGATTCAGTTATGTTAGCCTGTGTCTAGAGGTAGATGGTCTTGACTAGGATTCCTGGTTACTATCTCCTAGCACGGGGGGTGGGCTTTTGGGTTCCACTTGGTTGGGTGGCGTGCACCTAAATCCATTGGGTTCATCTTCATGTTCGTGTGGGTGAGACTTCCAGTTGGAAAGCTCATTGGTTTCAGTACCAGTTCTTGTTGTATTTCATTTCAGTTGCTTTGTATTATTTTACCCCTCAGTTGTATCGAGGTGGAGTTGTAATTCTCATTATGTTTATTGGATTTACCTCATTTGGGGAATGAGAGATGTAATTGTAATATTTAATTGAGATTAATGAAATTGAAAGTTATCTTATGCTTTGTTGTAAATCATTTCATTGGAATGTATGTGCTTAATTTTTAGTAATTAAATGACATGGTTTAAATCATGTTTTTTGTTGAGGTTCTATATAACCTTTGTCTCGTAACCTTAGAGGTTGTTGGCATTAGTTAGCGAACTTGCTTATTAATTATACTTTTAAAAAAAAAAAAAAATTATTATGTTTAAGTAGTTAAATGCAACTTCCTCTAGGGTTGCGTGGCGGGGCGTTACATGTGTATTCACACAGTTGGCCCTATTGTGTTGGGTGTGCTTCCCCACGAATCTATGGTGTGCACCCCTAGAATCGCTTGGTTTTTTTTCAGTTTTTTTTTTTTTAATTAAAAAAAAATACATGTATATATATTTAATATTTAATATATTATATTTTATAATATAAAAAATATTTATTAATAATATTTTATAATATAAAAATATTTATTAATAATATTTTATATTATATTTATTAATAATATAATGTATGAATATATATATATATATATATATATATATATATATATATATATATATATATATTTAATATAAATAAATAATATATGTATATTTATACACAATATGAGAGTGAATATATTATGCATATATATATATGTATTATTTTATGTGTTTATATATATACTTGGGTATATAAATTTAAATACATTCGTATACATTTTAAATATGTATATATTAAAATGTTTAATTGATTAATAGCATGTTTAAGTGTAATTGTGGAAATTAAAACATTGTGTTTTAGTCAATTATGGACCTTAATTTAAAATAATACAATTTTTGTGGAACACTATATTTGTCTTAAATGAAATGAATATGAAGATGAGTTAATTATTTTAGAAATGATTTTGTTGTGAAGAGAAAACATTTATTACTATAAAATGTTATTTTCTGAATGGTTGGAATAAACGTTTATTATTATAGTTTTGAGAACAATCAAAGAATGAAATATTTGGTTTAAAATTTCATCTTTTTCCAAAAGAGTCATTATTCAAATTCAATCTCACTAAGGCAGTAAATTACTAAATGTTAATGAGGAAATGGATTTAGTAAATCCAAAGTAGAATTTTAATTCTCGTCTTCTTGCTTGTCTTGATTGTGAATTGTTCCTGTTACCGTTTGGGAAATTTGGGTCATAGAATTTGACAAGTCTTCCAGTTGGGTTTCAATTTCGTGGGTTGTCGTAATGTGTTAGTCAACCTTTGGATTGCCTTGGGTAGTGTGTTTAATTGTAACCAGGTTGTTACCCAGTTATCACGAACGAGAATGTGTTGATTGTATGTCATGGATAGGAATGTGATATCCTTATGTCGCACTTGTGTACCCTTGGGTTGTGGAGTTGTTCCACGTGTCATCTTAGAGGAGTGGCTTGCAACGAGGGCCGACACACAAAGTGGTGCCAGGATAACTTATTGCAAGTTAGTAAATCTAGTGATAACGTAATTAACTAATTAGAGTATCACATAGTATCAAACACTTAATAAGATAATTATGCCTTGCTCATGAATGCAAGGGCTTGTTAAGACTTGGGTTGAGACGAAAAGGCCTAGAATGGCAAGACCATTATCTTGTCTCTATGAAAGATAACTGATTCCGCATTGGAATACATGAGGGGCCAAAATTCGTTAGAGGTTACCAGGATAACCCGAGATGGGGGTCGGGGCCTAGGAAGACTCACCAGGATAACCCATGTAACATTGTGATGACACTTCTTCTAAGTCAACCGTATGTTTGCATCTATGATGCAATTGATTATGTAATTCTGGAAGCATTGTAACCATTGAGTTAAGTGATGTATTTGTATTTATTTCAGTTCGGTTATGTGTTAGCCTATGTCTTGAGGTAGATGGTCTTGGCTAGAAATCCATGTTACTATCTCCTAGCACGGGGGGTGGACCTTTGGGTTCCACTTGGTTGGGTGGAATGTGCACCTTACTCCATTGGGTTTTTCTTCTTGATCGTGTGGACGAGACGTCCAATTGGAGAGCTCATATGATCCAATTTACTTTCATACCTTATTTATTTCAATTGATCTTGTGATTTATTACCCCTCATTTGTTATCGAGGTGGAAGTTGTAATCATAACCTTATTCATTGGACTTGCCTCATTCGGGGAATGAGACATGTAACCATATTGTTTAATTATGGATAAATGAAATTGAAATTTATCTCTTATGCTTTGATGTAAATTATCTTATTTGGAATGTATGTGTTTTATTTCTTAATTAAATAAATGACATGGTTTAAATTCATGTTTTTTGTTGAGGTTCTACATAACCTTTGTCTTGTAACCTTAGAGGTTGTTGGAATTAGATAGTGAACTTGCTTATTATTGTACTTAAACAAAAAAAAAATAGTTCGTTTAAGTAGTTATTTGCAACTTCCTCTAGGGTTGAATGGCGGGGCGTTACAGTATTCTTTCATTTGTACTCTCTAACATCTTAGCCTAATATTTACTATCCATGCAACCATTACATTTCGTTAAAGTATAAGTACAAATCATTTAATCATCGAAATTGTTTTATTTTATAAGATAAATCATTTTTCTCAATAAAGGAAAGCACTTCGATTAAAGCATGTTCATTTTTAAAAGATGTAGTTTTATACGAGTTGATTTGAATGCCTCAACCTTGGGATAGTAAATTTAAGGTAGAAGAATCACTTTCCAAAACATTGTATCATCATTTATTGATAGAATGCTTAGAAGATATGCGTCCTCATTGACTACAATGATAACATAGAATGTGCTCAAAATGACTTTGAAGAAAAAAAAATGGATAGGTGTAAAGAAAAATTCTATAATATTGTATGGCATCCTCCCTACTTATGCTAGAATGGGAGCATTGGATCATATAAAATAGATACATTTTATCATATATAGTTAGAACTTCTTGGGTAAATGTGTATTCAAAATATAGAAGCATAGATAATGAAGATGAATTGTTTGATAAAATAGCTAAAAAATATGTGGTTTCATCCAAACTAGAACAATTATAGGATATGAACAAAATGATTTTTTTGAAAAGCCCTTAGAAAATTTCAAGAAAATACAATTGATGATTGTAAACTAAATTTGATAATATTGTCCTTTATTATCCTTACTTATGCAAAAATAAGAGCTTTGGAATATGATGGAAATCCATAAAATAATAATGGAAGTGGGATTTTTGTTATATTTTGTACTTGTAAGTACCTTGTTAGACATGTATACAAAATGTGAAACCATAGATAAGGCATGTGAACTATATAAAATTATGCCTCAAATATATGTCATCCCCTGAAATCCAATGATTGTAGGATATGCAAAAATGATCTTTTTTTTATAACTTTATAAGGGTTTAGAAACTTTCAAGAAAATGTAACTAGCACATGCAAAAAAGATTCTATAACCTTAACAAGGGAAGTGGATTATTTGATAAAATGACTCAAAGAGATGTGTTCTCATGGACTAGAATGATTGTGGGATATAATTTGTTTATTTGTTAAAAATCCCTTTTAAATTTTTTTAAAAATGTAATTGACAAGTGTAAGCCAAACTTGATAACATTTACAAGCATCCTCCCTATTTGTGCGAAAATAAGAGCTTTGGAATAATGTATGGGCATCCATCAAAGAAGAATAGAAGTGGGATTTTTTAAATATTTTATAGGTGTAAGTAGTCAGAAAGATATGTATACAAAGCTTAGAACTACTCATAAGGCATGCGAATTGTTTAGAACAATATGCCATCTCGTGGATTGTAATGGTTACAAGATATGCAAAAAAATGATTTATTGATAACTTGATATGGATAGAATCTTTCAATAAAATGTAATGGGTATGTGTAAATCCAAATTATATATAACCTTTACTAGAATCACCCTTATCTATGCTAAAATAGACACTTTAGAATATGGTATAAACATCCATCAAAGTATAATGGAAGGGCATGTATAGAAATTCAACAAAGAATAATAAGAGTTTATTATTAAATATTATAGTTGGATGTGCTCTATTAGACATGTATAAACATGTTGGAGCAAAGATAGGGCAATCAAATGTTTGAAAAACTATGTCAAAGAAATGTGGTTCCATGGAATGCTATAATTGCAAGGTATGCAAAAATGGATTGTTTAAAAGGGTTTCAAAAAGTCTCAAGAATATACAATTCAATATAATTTAAAGAATGTAGGACTATAAAAATATACTATAAAGTTTGATGAATTTTGTAGACACCTAGATCTGACTAACATATTTCTTCTAAAAAATCATCATTTTCTATGATTAGGTATCATCAATTTGTCTTTTGTATTTGCTTAAATAATTTCATTTTTTTATCAAATTAACATTATTTCTCTTCATCCTAGATAATCAAATAATTTTTAATTATTTAATTATTTAAAATTTGGAAAAAATGGCTCCGGGAGCCAATGGTTATCTTCAGGGAACGGTGGCGACTAGGGTTTCCCCTGGTTTATGCTTGGAGGAGAAGGATCGACAGGTACTACAGTTGGAGGCTTGGAGAAGCGACGACATCACCAACAAATGCGGGAGGAAGGACTGCACTGCTAATGCCTTGTGGAGATCACAAAAAGAGAAGAATGCAGAGGTAAAAAGGGCTGAGAAGATCGACCCTGTTGTGGATGGAGGAAACTCGTTCAATCACCTAGAGAGTGAGCTCCCCGCTACTCGTGATGTTGGGGGCATCGGTGGTATCAAGGGATCTGTTGTGGGAATGGCAGAGGGAGCCCAAGTGGGGCCTTCACTATCTACAGTCCAGGTAAATATGCAACAAGAAGTCAATAGGCCTGGAGGAGGAGGAGCTTACAAAGACATTAAAAAGTTGAGGGTTGAAAAGAACAAATCTGCATTTGTTAGGGCTAATAGCAACCCAGGTAGAAGATCCGATGGGGAAATGATGGGGACCCTATTTCCCATACATCTTCTGATTCCATCACTCTAGAAATTGTCGGTGAGCTTGCACAGGAAGTGGACTTTAATGAAAATGTCTTCTCTAGGTTGGGCCTAATTGGGCGATTCACAGGAGTCTGGCCTAGCTTGCTTGATCTCCACAAATGGATTTCTAACTTCTGGAAGCCACTGCTGGTTGGGTATGTGCAAATTTATCCAATGGCCAGAGATTTTTTTATTGTGGTGTTTGAAAAAGAACAGGATAGAAATAAAATCCTTTGTGACTATCATTGGGAGTGGGAAGAGAAGCTTGTGTTGCTGTTAAAACCATGGCATCTGACTTTCAATCTAGCCACAGAGGAGTTTGAGAGGGTTCCCCTTTGGGTGAGACTTCCTAACCTCCCCTTACAATTTTGGTTTGATGCATGCTTAGAGGCTATTGGGAACTCTTTGGGGAAATTTTTCATGGTGGATGAAGGCTCTTCAAATATTTTGCACTCAACCTATGCCTGGATTCTGGTAGAAATGAAGCTTTCCAAGGTTCCCTCGAAGGAGATTTGATTGAAATCTACAAAGGGTTGTTGGGTGCAGCCCCTAGATTATGAGGGGGTGCCCTTTAGGTGCAATATTTGTCACCTTACAAGGCACTTGGCAGCTGAATGTGTAAGGCACAAATCTAACAAATCTGCGTCTTGGTGGAAAGGTGCATCCACCCAACATTACACGGTGGAGAAACAAAAGGAGAAAGAAGTGAGTTTATAGCCAAAGGGCTCTGAGAAGGAGGGTTGGGTATCAGACAAACTAGATCAGGTAGAGAAGTTGTTGATGCAAGAGGCCAAATGTGAAGAGAAGCAACAGATTCAGTTGCCCTCAATACAAAAAGGGATTTTGGCTGAAGACATGGAAACAACCAGTAAAATTGGGGCGACAACTCCAGATTGTCGGGGAAAGAAGAGGGATGAGAGGCTACAATTGAAGGATGCTGGAAAATGTAAGGCTGAAGTTCAGCATCAACGGGACTATCTTGGGGGAGGAGCTTAGAGGACTCCTCGGGTTTCATCCCCATGGACTGGCAGAACGAGGCAGCAAGGATCGAAGATGGGTGGCAAATGGTATTGGGAAAGAAGGCAAAGAAGGAGAAGAAGAAAACTTTTGCTATGGTCCTATGATCCCAAGCTAAAGGAAGGTTAAAGAAAGCCTCATTTGGGTGATCTATTAATAGGTCCTTAGGATTCTTGAATATATTTGTAGTAGTAATTTTTCTTCAGTCCTCTATGTATGGGATGTTCAAATTCAGGTCGTCGGGGTAACTCTTTGGTTCTTCTCCAGAGTTTCATGGGATCTTGTAGAGTTTGTATTGGGTGTTATATTGGAGCTAGTTTGTATTAATTTTTAAATCTTTAATAAAATATATCTTGTTATCTATCAAAAAAAAAAATATTTAAAATTTGAATTCCCCCTTCATTTTTACTTTAATTAAATCACCTATTTCATCACTTTTCCTCTATTAATCTATTAATTTCAATTATTTAAATAGTTTATTAGTCTATTCCCCTCCTCCAAATTGATTAAGTAATTTACATTTGTTTAATTGATTTATTTGAACATTAATATTTTTCCAAAATTACATTAATTAAATAATTATTTAATTAAAATTAATTATTCTTATCTAAAATAAGTAAATTTATTTCCCTCTTTGCACATAAAATTAATAATTTATTTATTTATTAATTACTCATGCATTTCCACCTCACTTGTCAACTCCCACTCACTTTGAGTTCACTTCACAATCAAATTTAGTCCCCTATTTAACATCTTTTTTTTCACTAATAGTCGATCACACTTGTTTCCTAAATCAATTCTCTTAACTGATCCATACAAGTAGTTAGCTAAGGTCATGCAACCAATTAACTATCCAATAAATTCCTCTCAACCATTATGGTCATTGATCTACTCATTCCTTCATCAAATCCTAACCATTGATCGATATCACCTGAAATCTATAAATTCAGCTATTCTATCATTGATTATTCTCTCACTCTTTGCAAGAAACCTAATGTATATTATTCCAAGGTTCTTTGTGCTAAAAATGTGAGAGAAACCACCATTACCCCCTTCTCCAAGGTACAAAATAGGAGAAAAATGGAGCTAAGCTAAGACTATTGTGTAAGACATAAATAATGTGCAAGTTTGTTGTATTTCTTATTATGCAACTTCCTTATGTTCTATTGGTGTGATTTATTATTTATATTGTGAGTTTATTTGATATTTTTTTACTGTTCACTTTCATAGTCTAAAATATTTTTAGGTCAGATATTTTGGCACACCCATTAGGACCTAGGTCCTTGTTTTTAACGATTGATTGAGCTTGTGATGAATATGTGTAAGTTGTAGGCTATAGTGATGTGCAGTTGAATCTAGAATGCCACTTTTGATAGTACATCAACATAATTGACATGCAAATCAACACCTTTGAAACCCACAGTGATGCATTTGACCTACATCGACACATTTGACTCATTAGTTTTATAAGTTCTAGAATTTACAATAATGCAATTAATAATTACAATGACACATTTGACCTAGGTTATTTCTTTCAAAGTTACAACTACATGTTTTCAACTTATAGTGATGTATTTTAAAATCACAACGATGTAATTGATAGGTAAATCAACGTATTTATAGATTAAAAAACACATTTGATTTTTACAATGACATATTTTATTTTTACGACGTATTTGATTTAGTTATTTGGTTTTTCGCTAACTCTAATATTTGATGAGTTCTTGGAAATAATACATCTATACAACTATGGATTTCATTGGAAAAAGATAAAACTCTAAAACTACTAATATATTTGATGCAGGGTTTTGCATTTCGACTTTTAGAATAGCTCAAGTTTCAATTTATTAAAGGTAAAATAATTTATTTTCCATGAATAGCGGAGTCTTGGGTACATATGCCCTCCCCTTACACTTAGCAAGAACTTGGGGATCAAAAATGTATTTGAGTCCACATCTTTTTTCTTTTACACAATAAAGTGTTATCTACATATGCCCTCCCCTTGCGCATGTAGTACAAGTCTGGGGAAGAGAAATAATAACTTTTTTCCTTCTTTTTATTTATTAGGAGGCCCACTTGGGGATTTTATCACCTCAAGGGAAAACTCAATCATGTTTTAGGTGGGATATAAAAAGGGGGGAGAACAAACTTTGTATCCCAAGGTTTGTCTAGTGTTGTGGGATCCTCAATCCATCGAGACCTGTTAAGTGAAGAGAGAGGGAGGCACCCCAATCTCGAGCACTATAGATAGGATCATTTCTCACCAGTTCCACTAAAAAACTTTATTTTAGAAGTCTAAGATTGGTGGTTGTTATTTCTAGTGGTATGTAGTGTACATGATTATACACAAAGTTACCAAACATGTACCATCCTTGGGTAAGATAAAATTATTTTGAGGGTGTAAAAATCCTTCAAGGGAAGGAGGAAGGTGAAAACTTGCACCACTAGAGGCCTATCTATCCCACTTTGAGAGTGGAATGTGTGTATCTACACGTTCCTACAATATTTTATTGCTTGGGCCTCTACTAGCAAGATACACCTTTAATAATAATTAGGTTGTACTTTTTGGAGTGTATTTATCATGAAGACCCATAAATTATAACTATACAATACCTTGGAGTAAATTTACTACTCTTCTCTATTGTTTGTTATCTCTTTCCAAAAAGGTCAAAAATTAATCTTGCAAATAAGTCAAAACCATTCAAACATTAGCTAATTTTAATTTAAAAACTCAAGGTTACACATTTGACTATCATTGTGATGTATTTTTTTTTTACAATGATGCATTTGATTATCATTTAGTGCATATAATTTTGATTTTACATATTTGATATGTATAATAATGCATATGACTTGAAAATTGATGCACTTGATATACTTCAATTTGTTGGATTTAAACTAGTTTTTCTAGTCTAAACCTTAGGTTTTCACACATTGATGCTTTACACTTTATTTTGACACCTTTAATAGTATAGTGATTCATTTGAAACACATAAGTTGATTTCTTTTATATACTCCTTGATGCATATGATCCTAGTTTGACACATTTGATACCCAAAAAAGATCTAAAATCTACCAAAATATAGACATACCAGAGACTTAAAATCCAATATTTAATAATTTATTCTATTACCCTTTCATAATTTTCATCACATTCATAAAATAACTTAAAAAATTAGGATCAAACCTATATCAAAACATAATTATTCATCTATAACCAACAACCATTTATCTATCCATCAATTATCTAGATCTTGCATCCATCCATTTCTAATTTATCCTAGTTGTTTAGAAGCTTTCCTTCTCAAATAAAGGGACAAATTAACTTATCAATGTTATAAATTAGAATATAATTCCATCTACTTCTAGTTTTGAATATGTCACACTCTTATCTATTAATTTGAAATCATAAGTCTATCGCAAATTTAACATATCAAACTAAATCAAAAATCATCATCTAAGATCTTGACACACTTTAGACCTATCTTGGTCTCACCATACTAGATATCAAATTCATCAAGGTCATAAAGCCTCAAAATTTGTCACATTCCTATACAAACAATGTCTCAAACCAAGAGAAAAATGCAACACCAACAAGACCCAAACATAGATACCTTCCAAGAAACATAAGGAGAATTACCACGAATTTTTGGATCAAAAGGTTTTGAAAAACCACTCCTACTATGTCTTAGGAATATTCCTAATATTCGTGGCATTTTAAGAGACATAAGACTTGAGGAGTTGGTAGAAGCATAAATCAATGCTAATGCCATGAAATTGGTAGACTCGATTCTTATAGTTAATTGTAACCAATACTTCATATTAGTCGCACAATAGGGAGCTAAATTTCCTTCTACATTTGACACCACACTTATACAAGATATCACCAATAATACTCCATCAAAAAACTTAGGATAAATGACCTCCAACGACATCATACCACAAACCAATTTCTCCATACCACCTCCCATGCCACAGCAAAACAACTCCTTCATACAACATAGTAACAACCTTACCATTCAGCTTACAATAAACACTCTCGTTTATTCCTCACACTCTCCTAATATCATGCCTCAACAGATTTCTACTATAACGCCCCACCACGCAACCCTAGAGGAAGTTGCAACCAAATACTTAAATAGGCTATTTTTTTTTTTTAAAGTATAATTATTATGCAAGTTCACAACTAATGCCAACAACCTCTAAGGTTACAAGACAAAGGTTATATAGAACCTCAACAAAAAACATGAATTAAACCATGTCATTTAATTACTAAATAAATTAAACACATGCATTCCAATAAGATAATCTACATCAAGCATAAAGATAATTTTCCATTGCATTAATCCATAATTAACAATAAGATTACAACTCTCATTCCCCGAATGAGGCAAGTCCAATAAACATAATTACAATTACAACTGAGGGGTAAAATAACACAAGATCAACTGAAATGAAATAAAGCAAGAACTAATGCAGAAACCAACGAGCTCTCCAACTGGATGTCTCGTCCACATGAACATGAAGAAACAACCCAAAGAATTTAGGTGCATGCCACCCAACCAAGTGGAGCCCAAAGGCCCACCCCCGTGCTAGGAGATCGTAACCAGGAATCCTAGCCAAGACCATCTACCTCTAGACACAGGCTAACATAAACTGAACCAAACTGAACAACCAATCACATGAACCTCATAAGTAGAAATCAGATACCATGCAAGTACAACACAAGTACAACACTACAAGGTCACATTGCTTCCAAAAATAAAGCAGATCAAGTATGTTATGAGAACCATACACACAGAAACAAACACCAACCATGGTCACATCAGGTATGTTATGGAAACCATACCGACAAAAACAAATAGCAACCATGGTCACATTAGGTATGTTATGGAAACCATACCCACAAAACAAACACCAACCATGGTCACATCAGGTATGTTACGGAAACCATACCCACAATAAACAAGTACCAACTATGGTCACACAAAGTGCCATCACACATCACATCATGAGTTACTTGCTGCGGATCGTCAAGATGGTGGCCTCAACTGATCCTCGGCCCTCATACATACTAAAACCAAATCAAATACCAACTATTGTCCTAGACAGAGTGTCATCACAATGTTACATGGGTTACCCTGGTGAGTCTTCCTAGGTCTCGGCCCCCATCTCGAGTTACCCAAGCAACCTCTAACGACTTTCGGTGCCTCATGTAAACCAATGCGAAATTAGTTATCTTTCATAAAGACAAGATAATGATCTTGCCATTCCAGGCCTTCCCGTCTCAACCCAAGTCTTTACAAGCCCTTGTGATCCTGAGCGAGGCATAATTATCTTGATTAGTGAGAAGTTAGTCCTAATCTTCTAAGTATTGTTTTAGCTATCACTTGATTAAACCACCTTCGTAAGTTACCTAGTTTACCTCTTTCGGGCTCTGGCCCCTACGGAAGCCACTCTTCTACTTGACAACACACACACACCAACCAAACATCAATGGTACCAAGGTGAAATAAACAAGATACCACGACCTCTCCTTTTCCAAGAGGCAACATAATTTTGAACCCTCTCTAAACTCTGGAGGTAACAAAGTAACAAAGTCACTCCTGACAAGGAGGCACAAAACGCAAAGTCCACTCCTAAACCAAGGAGGTACAACACATCCTCGTTCATGAAAACTGGGTTATTATCACTGACTAGATCCCATGCAATACTCAAGGACTCACAATAGGTTGACAAACATAAAACGACAACCCAAAGAATAGAAGAACCCATTTGGAAGACTTACGAATAAAACACACCTTTAACCCATTTCCTGAACAAGGGCATGAAGGGAATATTCAATGACGGCACATGAAATAAACTACCGTTGGATATTCTAAATCCATTCCGCATTACATTGCATAACTCATTACATCAATAAAACTGAATTAAGAATTCATCTTTTCAGATAAAGGAGAAATTAACGCTAATATTTAATTCCCTATTTGCTCATAATAAAATAGGCATTTTCAACTATAACACATAACATTTCACTTTAAAATAAATAACCGATTGCCCTTGCAAACTAAATCATTATAAAATAAATCAGTTAATTCCATTATTTAACACATTTAATCACAATTCCAACATTTGTCCTTTTCAAATCTATTGTTTAAAACAATAACAACAATAATTTAACTATAAGCCCGATATTTCAAATTTCTCAATTATATTTAAATCAAATCAATAATTGACCTATACTCTTAAATTTAAATTTCACGTCCTCATTTAAACAAACATTATTTAAAATCATATTTTAATATATGGATATATTTAGAGAAATATATATACATATATCAAAATAAAAAAACACAACAAATAAATAATATCATAATACTATATCAATATAATATAAAATATTAATATATATTTTATTTATAAATATATATATTAACATTTTAATACTATATTAATATAATATTAAAATAATATATTTATGTTATAAATTTATTTTTATTTTATTCAAACTGTCTGCCTCGGGCCGCGCGCCCTAATCCTTAAGGGTAGTTGGCTTTTTTGTCAGCCGCGGGTTCACACAGGGCGGTAGCTCATTCACAAGCGACCGAGGTTTATTTTGGGTGGGGTGGTGGCTGTGTATAACACAGCCGACCCCTGCCATGAGGGGCAACTGTGTTAACACAGTCGTCTCCCATGCGGGCAACGGTTGTGTTAACACAATCGTCCCCCGGCCTTTGGCAGTCGCAGCGATTGGAGGAGTGGGGGAGGAGCGCGCTAGGTGCGGCTCCCTCCACCCGCCTCCCATGGGGAGCACGGTGGGGGTCGAGCCCGCTCGACCTCCCAAAGCTTTTTTTTATTTTTTATTTATTTTTTAAAAATATTTTTCCCTGCGGATTTTTCGAATTCCACGCCCTTCATGGGCATTTTTTTAAAAGAAACCAAGTAGCACAACTTCTTCAAAAGATGAATTTTTAAACAAATTATAAACACCTATATATATAAATATATATGTATATATCAATACATATAAATATATATTAGGATCCAAACATCCCCATAAGAAATAAATTGAGGAAATAAAATTGAAATACCTATTTACAGCCAAGAACCATTTTTTTTTATATATTTTTTCTGAGAAAAGATCACATACAAAACAAGGTTTTCAATATGAAGTATGTTTTAACATGAGTATTTCTTGCAACCACAAATAGGTTTAACCATTTCCAAATAGCATAATAAATTGTAAATCCTTTCAAATTGAAACTACTAATTGAATGAACCTGATTTCCTTGAGTTCGAGGGGATCCAAAAATGGTGCTCAGCTCCCAACCTCATCTCCATAGATTTTCACAACCACAATCCAAAACCCACAAAACTGCAATAGTTCTTCCTCTCCTCCATTTTAATTTTCCAAAAACTTCATCATCCAAAATTGTGATGCAAAATCCAAACATAAGGATAAAACCCTAAAACTTCAACCACCACCCTCATAAATTCATCAAAACAGAAAAATAGAAAAAATATCTAATTTCTTTAATTTTTGAATTTCAAACTTTCAAATTTGACTTTTAAATCATTTTTCAATTTTTCAATTCCAAATTTCTCAAATTGACTTTTAAGCATTTTCTTTATTTTCAAATTCAACAAATATCTAATAACTTCAACATAAATAAATTAAATTCTTTCAACAACATAAATTAAATTAATTAATAAATAGATTTAATCAACGATTAAAATAAATTATATCTCAACATAATTCCAGATTGCATAACTCAACAACTTAAATACCTTAAGCCATTTAATTACCCCTTTTCTAACTTGCAATTAAATAACGAAGAGAGGGCGCAATATTCAAAACAACACAACCCAACAAACACCTGACAACACACTAGGACTAGGGTGATGGCTTGGCACGGAAACCTAGCTACTATCTCCCAATTGAATACTGTTGAGTATTGAACACACTCCAACCTATGAAGCCAGGTGGAGTCGATGTCCTATACCTGTCAACCTGCAATTCAAGTAAACAACAACATATAGTATAAACAACATAAAATACACACCGTGAAGAGGAAATCTCGGAATCGCAAGGCACTTGCAAGCGAGTGATGCGATACCATCCCCTTCACCAATACAATGCAACTAACTGACAGATCTAACATATTAACATATTTCAAAGCATAAAACATCTTTAATTCAAATAAACACTATGCTAATCGAAAGCATGGAATAAAGATAACATCTGAATAACCAGAAACTCATCAAAGCAACATATCCACACAAAGACACACTGTCCAACCAGAAGGCAAAATGAAGGGGTATTACATCTACCATCATCTCGTGCATTCAATGATACCCACAAATTCAACACAAGTATCATTACCTTCTAATAGATACTCAAGTTCCCACATACAAAATGCAAATAACCAATCCATTATATAACATGACATCTAGTAAAACTATTTCCCGCACTTCAATAATTAATCGACAAACATCATCACAACCATATCACATCTCATAATCACCTTCACCCAACTTGCATGAAAACACAAAAAACATTCAACATCAAAGCACTATCATCAATTTGTAATATCAACAAAATAATCCATTTAATAACTCTAATATCCATACTTTGATGAAAAATGCACCTCTATATTCATCCCATATCTCTCAACCATTTACATCTAACATCCATACCTACATACCCATCAACCATAAAATCACACACCAAAACTACAATCCCATATCACAATCTCCACATGTTATCACCTCAAATTCTAGTCAAAACTAATCATATTAGCTGAAACATCTATCAACATAACCCCCCTCAAAACATCATGACCTCTCAAAAAAACATTATCTCACTAAACCACTTCCATAAAAATTACAACATTAACCCATCTAACCAAAACATCCACCAACATTACCCAACTCAGAACATCATACACCCTAAACAACAATTCACCAAATCAAACCCATTTACTAACTCTAATATATCCACTCACACCTACATTCAATAAAACTATTCGCATATTCACCAAAACAATACATCACCAAATTTTCCCCAAGGTCGATAATAAACACACCCCATATCCATTTATAACAGTAGATCAGCATACTCACTCTCACACACCTGATCAATTTGGCTCTACAGATTCAAGATCTACAATAAAAAATTTCAAAAATATAAATGGGGCCAATGGAGAAGAGATAAACACTAGAGGACACATGCCCTTATCCTTTTGATAGGACAATACCCATGCCATACTTTCCCAATAATTTTGAGATTCCTAAGTTTGGAAAATAGAAAGGAAAGGGAGACCCTTGTGAACACTTTAGAGAATTTTGTGTAGCTTTCTTAGAGGTTGTGCATAATGATACTTATCTTATGAACCTCTTCTCAAGAATCTTAGGAGGACATGCCATGGAATGGTTTTCTTGACTTCCATTTTGTATTAATTTTTTTGAAGAATTGGCAAAAAAAATCATTTCAAATTTTTCCTATAATACAAAACATGAAGTCTTAATGGAAGATCTATGCATAATGAAACAAAATAGTGGAGAAATTTTTTCTTCCTTAAGACAAATATGGATAACATTAACTAGTAAATATCCATACAATATTCCCAAGAAATAATTAGTTCAAATGTTCATCCAAAATATGAATACAAAAATAGGATTCCACATATAAGTTCAATGCTCCAATACTTTTGAAGAGGTCATAGAGAAAGGGCTTACCACTAAAAAACCCTTATACCAAAGGGATCATGAAGATATTCAAAGACAATAAAGATGAACCACCAAAACTATATGCTAAAAAGGGAAAGAGGATTCCCTTACTAGGCTCTTAGGGTTTTTCACCCTAAGGGCACTTGGTTTGGAATGCCACTCTTGAATCCTCTTTGTTGATAAGCTTATGGGTAGGTTCATTCAAAGGAAGGGATGAGATGATGAAGGTTGTGAGAAGTGTGATTGAAGTGTGGCTAGAACTTGAAAGTACAAAATGATACTAATCTAAATGTATGTAGATGTGAATAAAATAAAACTAAGCTAATGCGAAACTACTCTAAAATGACCTAAAATGTCTATATTCTGGAAAATAATAGAGGGGGACAAAATTTGTGCACTTGGGAAATTGATGTTGTAGATGAATGCTCATGGGAACCTCTAGAAAATTTCTAAAGATAGCAGGACACTTACGCCAAGTGGGGCGACCTAGTCCTCCAATCGAGAAACTTTGCCAAAACAGGTTTCGGGGAAATGGGTGACTAAAAATGTAGAAACCCTTTTTTGGGCCTAACACAAGGACAAGGCCGCCAATAGGAGTGACCTGGTCCTCTTGTAGATTTTTGAGGAATTAGGGCTTGATTTTGTGGGTCCGAGTTGATGTTTTCCTTTTCTGCAGTAACTCGTGTCTGGAACTCCCGAAAGTGACTTGCAACTTGTCTTTTTGTCCTTCCTATGGTTTTATTCTTGGATATGACTTGAGGAGAATGTTGGTACTTCTTGCAACACTTTGTACTTCACCAAACCTACATAAAATATTGCAATCACATGCAAAGACTAAGAGATTTATGGGGTTAGGAAATAGGGGTTTGCCTAATTCAAACCCCTTTGTAGGTGATTAAACCCAAATGAATGAAAGAAAAGGAATGTAAGATTGAAAGATAAACTTAATGGAAATGCTTACCAAAGCTTTGTTGTTAATGGTCTACAACATGCAAGAGAAACTCCAATGGAGATAACTTGTAAACCCTAATGCTTGTTTGCTTGCTTGTGAAGTCTTGGATGCTTGAGTACTTGTGGAGAGAGAAAAATGAAGGTGAAAACCTTTATTTGTACATGTAAAATCCTAATTTTCCCGAAATGCTATTGATAGGCTGACCCTAGGGTTTAGGAGGAAAGATTCTCGTTGATTTTTTATTTAAAATTTGAAATTTATGCCTAAAGGGACTAGGTCGCCCAAAGTGGCGACCTAGTCCACTTGGGAAAATTTTAGTTGTGATAAAGAATTAATTTGTGTTTAATGAAGTTAATCAATTTTGCCTCCCAAAACACACTTAGGTCAAGACTAGAGATACATTATAGGGGCAAGTTAGCATAGAAAAAGGGTTAATTTAGGGCTGATAAGCCTAGATAAGTGTATAAATACATCTCAACACTTTACAACACTTTGTCTTAAGGCATAGGAAGGTGTACATACAAAGAAGGTGTTATTTGGGTGAATTATGTTGAAAGGGTCTTAGAAAAGTGAGGAAATGTGTTACAACACTTCACAACACCTTAGTAAAACACCGTTAGGTTAGTGTTGAATTGCAAGATTACAAGGTTGAATAAAGGTAAACAAGGCCAAAATGAGTGAAAAAGTGCTAAGGTAAACACTTTTTGGTGACATAAAAGATTATGCAAGTTCCTCAAATGAAAAGCCTTGATTTTGGTGTAAAAATAAAAACATGGCCAATAATTGTAAAAATAAAAATATGGTCAATAATGGTGTGGTTGCTACCAAGATGGCCCAACATGTTCAACCCACCTTATGCTTTCAAGCACCTCCCAATATTCAAACCTCGATGAATGTTCAAGATAACTCATAGAGAGGGCCTCCTAGACAAAATAACATCCCGGGATGGAAATATAATCCTTTCAGAGAGCCCATCAAATTTGTAACCTAAAAATTGGTCTATTCAAACTTAGTAACACTCTTAGAAATCAAATAGTATGAACCTCAAGTTAAACCCACATGGTGAAGAGACATTGATTTATGTGGGTACCATAGAGTGAAAGGACACACAACTCTAAATTGATTCAAGCTAAATAATCTTATTCAATACCTTATTTATAGGGGAGACATTATCTTTGCGAACCAAACTAATACCTCAAACAATGATCATGTAATATTCAAAGATCAATTACATAGCCTTCAGAAGGGAAATGCCTCCAACTAAGGTAGTACCTTGAATAATAACACTAACTATAATTCTATTCAACATGAATACACAATAAACCAAATTTAGGAAGTTGATAATCAAGTTTATACCATTACCATAAAAATAAAATATCTTGAGTGTGTTGTACAAATCCTAGAGGTTTAGAACCCATACCGCATCAAATATAACCTTTTGGACCACTTGGGATAAACATCAACACATATATCTATCCTTGAGCTTCTATGTATATCACCAATCCATAAAGTTGTCCTAGATAAAGCTCTTAGAAAATATTTAGTACCTATAGATTTTAATATTAACTAGTTTCAAGCCATGTTTAGACATCTTGCTTCTACACATTATCTGAAATTTACCAAAAAATAATGAAATATCATACATACACTCATAATGATGCTTTACATGTATAAATTTTTATCCATAAGCACGAGATTAAAAGATTCCTAACAGATGGTGGAGTTGGTTTGAACATATGTGCCTTGAAACTAATAAAGACATTAAGATACTCCAAGGGAGTTATAGGCCAAAATAATAAAATAGGGCTTTTTGATTACATAAACCTACAAATTGGAGCCACAATCTAATTTTCTCTCCCCTGCTATGTAAACCCTATCAACATCCTTTATTTGGAATGTGTAACCCCTCACCATATTCTGGAAAGTGTAACCTCCTCAAGAAGATATTTCAAAATTTTATTAATTTTAGTAGTACAATTTCTCGAGATCATAAATTTTGATTCGATTGTTGGATTTTTAAATATAATGTATCATTGGAAAGATCTCAAGAAGATTCTTGTTCAAAAAATAGAACCTAAAGGTATATTTTGGTTTTTGGGTGCTTCAAATTTGACTTCAAATATTTTTAATAGGATTTTAGAAATTAAAATTATTAATATCCCCAAATGATAAATGATATTGAAATGATTTCTTCACCATTGGATTTATTTCATCATTTTGGAGGTCTGTGTAAGATTTTGTGTCCATGCATGCATAAATACCAACTTACTAAAAATAGTAACTTGCCTAATTTAGCCCTTATTGAAAAAGAAACAACATTTTCTTTTTGGGTGATGCAAGGTGTTGGTGTTTTTTCCCACATAGAGATTGTAGTTCTCTAAGAGGTAGCCAGCCTCTATTGTGGATGAATGCAAAAGGCTAGTGGCCAACTAACGAGAGTCGGTTAAAGACTGACCTCTCCTACACTTTTGGCTCTGTAGGACCAAGGTGGGTAAACCTCAATGTATTCATAAGAATGTCTTATAACTAGTAAGAATACTTTTTGTATAGATATTACAATCCCTACACACTCAAGGGGATAGTCATTATTCTTGGTATTGGCAGACCAAAGAATAATTACAGGCACCAAAGAGCAAGGGAATTGACCAACTCAAAGCAAGAATTACTTCCCGTAGGAAGATAAAGTTTAATATGGGGTTATGTTCAGCACTTGGATCACCATGCTTAGAACTATAGTCTTACACCAAAGAGAAAGGTTGCAAACATTATTTAGTGCCTCATCCATTGGGCAACGAAGTCATATAAAGTATAATTCTGATACTGTGAACTTATCTCCATATAGCCTTACTACTATGAGATATTTTAAGATATTAAAAGAGTACTTCTTAGCGAATCCTGAACATATACAACCATGAACATGTAATTTAGATTTTCAAGCATTTGATTAACTCATTAAGTTAAAGCAAGAAAATAAATTACACTTTCAATTAAACATTGAAACTGAAGAGAGAAACCCTTGATAAATCCATTCATAATCCATGGCACACACACAGGAGAGAAAACCATCTTGTAGACATGCAAAATTGACATCATACATCTCGCTCTAACATCGTGCATCGAATTCTCCTATTAATCAATTAAAACAATTTATTGATTAATTTCCTAAGGTTCATTAAATAAATTAATTTATTTAATCAAATCCTTAAAGTTCTTCTCATTTGATTTAATAAATCAAACTGATTTAATCAAATGTCAAATCCCTAAAATCCCCTAAGTTAATTGACCTAAATTAATTAACTTCTAATCACAATTACCATTCTCTAGCTTTTGACTCAACTAGAGTCAAATCTAAACTCTTAACTAACCCACCCACTTGCACCAATAAATCATTTATTTGATTTATAATTCCTCTAATTACATTCAAAAGGGCATCAAAGTGGAATATTCTTCCAATTTGAATCTTCCCCCCAAAAGGGACTTGTCCCTTCCAACAAGGTTTTAAATGCTATTTGCACAAGTCAACATAGCATTTATTTCACCTTTCATCCCCCCAAAACATGTCAAGTCATGCAAAATTCAAATTCAAATTGGCACATTGGCCAAGACTTGCACATTCCTCACCCTCTCATAGCTTGACAAGCGTCATCTTGTCATTGGCTTGTGAATTATCCCACATTCATCTAAAATCACTCAATCTCCTACTCTTGAATCTATAAAATGCAAAGCATTTCAACACAACACAGGACACACAACTCATGCTCATTGTAAGGTTACTCTCCACTTGTGAGAACTGATCTTGCTTATCATCACACCATTTGCTTAGCACTATTTTCTGATTGCAAGGTTACTCTCTTCATTTGAGAGGATATCTTGCTCTTCATCCATCATTTGGCAATTTTTGCTTATCAAGGGGGTGGGAAAGGGCTTTTCTTTCCACATTTCAAAAGGCACCACTCCCACTATGGGATAGATATGGATACTATTTTAATATGCTTTCAAGTTTTCTTATTTGGTCTTTTAGAATTTTGTTTAGCATGCTAGATATGATCCATTATCTCATAGGGATTACTATAATTTGCTAACAATGTTATTCTATGTCAATGAATCACCATTTTGCAGATTTTAGTGTCCTACACATCTTAATTTTATAGATTTCTTTCAATATTAGTAATTAAAAAGAATAGCATGCTAACTTTATACAAATCCTCACTCAGGATGATTTCCTGAACCATGTTCACAACATTCCAACATTTAAACTAACTGTACAGACTCCACGGTTTCAGACCCAAAATTATGACCCTACAATGAGCCGTGAAATCTCCTTTATATAACAGGAGAGAAACAAGCATTAGGCTACATTGTCAGTACAAAATTGAATTTCAACCTAAAGTGAAATTCAAATTCACATTCCTTATCATTCGATAACATCATGTATGATCAAAGGAATAAAAATGGTTACACAGTAACCAGTCAAAGAACAAAATTTCGTGCAAAGCACGTGCACGTCCACGTCCACATGATGAAACAACAGGAAAAGACACGTCCAACAAACCCACCACCGGTAACCATCAAGAAAATACACGGCCCTGGTACAGGCGACCGCTTCGAGTTTGCGCCTGAGACAGCAACGGAACCACCTTTCCCTTACCAGCCTTGTCAGCACAACCCCTAGCAACTGGACCCGGTGGCAAAGCAATTACAGGTTCAACTGCCAGGACCTCTTCATTTACTCCCATGAGCTCAATTAAGGTGGCCAAGTAAAATCGATAATCCGAATCGGTGTTAGATTCATTACCATCAAAATCAGATATGACCACAGGGGACGAGCAGTGTATTAGCTTCTTTCTAGTATTCCTAGTACCCTTGGGCACTATGGGAGTAATTGGCTCCATCACGACCAGCAACCTTTGGGCTCCCAGCCTTGCACTCCTGCGTTCAGTTGATTTATCCATAGAGAAAAAAGGCCTTACAACGCATCGGAGAAGGAACCTTCTTGCACAACAACAAAATAAAATTCGATGTTAATTGCACGTAACTTAATCAACATTTATAGAATGGCTTAGTGTGCAGGATATAATTTCTTGAAAGTAATTCAAGCACTTGAACAATTAGGGATTAATATAGCCATGAGTGTTTTCAATAGGATGGCATTGTTCACACGTCGGAGAAAAATAGGAGGAGATCCTCTGGAGAAAGAAAATGTGTGCCATTAATGAAACAAGCAACAGCAAGGCAGTATATGCCACACAAACGAATCGCACACCCCTCCTTTGAATTTGAACCACTAATTCGGAACACATCTGGCGAATCGAAGGGTTGAGATCAAGTCAATGAGTATTGACAATCCACTTCAACACTAGGGAAAAGACATCCAATCAAAACCCATGAAGACAGGAGGTCTGAACCACACAGTGGGGCCCACATAGCCCCATTGGCCAAAGAAGAAAGACCACATGTCACCCCCTCGCAGACCTCGCAGTACCATTAAGAATATTTACCCCGATCGTGCGAGGTGTGTTAGAGGTCATAATTAACCCCGTTATTAAAGACCATCGCCAGTGAAGAGATGACCATATGTCACCGCCAACACCTCGGGAGAAACCCACACATCTGTTCATGCCAGATGGTGACATCTCGCTAACCTCACACCACTTTGCTGACGCTAGTAGGAAAACCTGCGAGGTTGGCGAGAAACGACCCAGATCAAAACCTGCGATCGGATGATTCGCTAGACTTCAGATGAAACACTCAGGTGGGACCAGCCAGTGAAACCCTCAGCGGTATGAAAACATAAGCCATCTTGGCAGAAAGACTGGCAAGCCAAGTGAAAGGGGCCGGTAAAGACACGACCCAAGAGGGATAAAACCTCACTTAAGTGATCGGTTACGCTTGGTAGTAAGTCACTGTTGAAACATAACAAGAGGGTTTTCAAAATTCGATAATTAAAAACACCATGGGTAACTTTGAAACCCCAAAACTCCAGCTCGCATCACTAAAAATTGAAAGTCCCATTAGTGGCTCCGACTGGGGATGTATGCCCCCTATGGGCATAACAAGAATCCATAATTTCTGGTTTCACAGACCTCATTATTGAATTACACAAGCCCTTTAATAGATATATTACCCTGTTCTGTCAACTAGACCTATGTAAACAAACTTGGTAGCCCCAGGCCACCAAACAAGAGAAATCAAGATCTACCCCTATCAAAAACAAAATTCTTCATTTTCTGACGCATAAACAGCTTGCAGCATTCACTATCTGATGTTTCAAATCTCATGGGATAACCAATACCTTTGAGAATACTATGGTGGCTACCCATACTCTGTCCTTTTACTAATTTAATCAATGATTTGCCCCACCATTTTAAGAGCAACACATGACCATGATAATACTTCACCTTATCCTGCTCCTGGTCATAATTCATAGGATGCTAGCTTAACTGTACCAAGAAATGGAAACTTTTGTAACTTACCTGGTCCGTAACATCATCCATTCTGGTACCATCAGTTTACACATTGAACTAAAATTTGTCATATAGAACAGTGTGCATGGTATCCTTACTTCCATCACCTAACAAAGATGATACATAGATCCAGGAATTTCCTTCTTGGAATTTCCTATTTAAGTTTGGTTGCCACTCTATGAAATCTGTCAATTGGGAGTACAACAGGGCATTACAGAAGTTAGCAGTATTGGCTACATCATTCTTCGGGGAATGCACAAACACATTCATCTTCGACCACTCCATATACATCTTTTCTTGTACTGCTTCATTCATTTCTATTCGAAAACTCTCAGAGACAAGTTTAAAAGCATCAATTTCACCTTGATTAGAAAAGACAGAACAGTATGTACTAGCTTCCTTAGACTCAGCACTACCTGTTGAATATGTTGATTTATAAGTGAATATTTTAGCACAATCTGGAAACCTTTTACTGACCACATCAATGCCAAAAGGCAATAACACATCCATCTCCACTTCACATAGATATTCAAGAAAGACCATAGTACCAATGTGTTCATTACTATAATGGCTACCTCCAATTGTACTCTTTTGACCACACACATCATTGTCCTTAGATTGTTCAACATTTATACAGCTTCCCTATTCCACTGCTAATATATTTGGGGCACACTCCAGATATACATCATCTGACAATTGTTCCTTCACTTGGAAATAAACATGGGGCTCTTCATTCCCACCCAACTCCAATAAAAATAAAAACTCAACTGCATTCTCAGTACTGCAATCATTACCCTTAAAATCATAATCACTAGCTTGCAATATAATCTTAGTGACATGAGAATCACAATTAGGATTAGGAAACACAATAGGTGTCTCATACAATCCTACATCATTTTTCCCCTTAATTTCTTCAATATTCATGCAAAAAAATTGTAATGAATGAGCAATACCTTTATTTTGTGTAGATGCATTCCTGGCCAATTCTTCAATCTCTATCCATTGAATCACTTGAGCCAAATTAGCAGGTTTCAATTCCTCTGGTAAAGAACTCAGTCCTGGTTCATATAGTTCATAAAATAAATCAATGCATTCATAATCATTAGGTCTTTGATCTATAGGAATTTGTATTAAGATTCCCAGAAATCTCAAGAAAAACTCATATGGTGATTCCTTCTCTTGCCTTCTCATATCATACAGTTCTGATACATAAGAAACTTGATCATCATCACTCAAATTGGATTGAGTTTCAACTTGGGCCCCATTATCATCCAACTGCATTGGTGGAGTTATAACAATTCTAGTAAGAATTTTATTATCATCAGTTTTTTGAGTAGTCGGTTCTGACATTCTATTAGTACTGGTTAAGCTAGGGTAATCAACACTTACAGCCGGATACCTCTTCATCATTGAATATTTCATATTATTCTTGATTTCCATAGCTAGTTGGTATGCTTGGTGCAGAGTAGTAGGCTCTTTATCCCTTAATAAAAAACTCATCCTCTTGTTGAAAGCACCAAGATACACAACCAAGTTTTCAGCCTCATTTGGTCTTATTTCTTTAGGGATTTCCCTTAAAGCTCTTGAAAACCTGAGATTAAAATACGGGACTAATTCCTCCTCTTGTATGTGAATTCCCATAAATCCTTTTCTCAATGTGTTGGGATTGATTCTTTCACCAAATTGTTCCATAAAAGCCATCACCAACTGATTCCATGAATTAACATAAAAGGCAGGTAGATAGGAAAACCAATCCCTAGCATCACCTTTTAAGGATTGCACAAATAGTTTCATGACAACATCCTCATGAATGATTTCATAATCACCCATTACATCTACAAAATGATGTAAATGCTTAGAAGCCGATTCTGCAACTTGCCTTGTATATTGAGGCAAATACTTCCTAATTTTCTTAGGAATTGAATTAGGGTAATCACTGATACCACTAAACATAAAAGGCATATACCTTTGAGTTACAAAACTCCCCAAAGGGCTTAATACAATGTGCTCCTTTTGCATATTTATGTCTGACCTTACACATGGGAGACACTCAACAGCATATAATAATTAGGCACATCACTTATTATCGCAACCAGGAGTTTATTAATGACTGACAATAGCATTCCTTGCTTTCCAAGATTTTATGCAATACAAACATGTTTCATAAATCCTTTTACATGTTGCACTACTAGAAGTATGGTAAAACTAATCATTTTTCCCTTTTTTATGCTCGACATATAATTTGGAACCATTTTTATCCTTAATCAAAAATATCATTAGAAATAGTGAACTGTTTTAGTTTTGATGAAATACCCGGTAGTTGTTTGCAGCATGTATCAACCTCTTTTCCAAACTGTAAATAGCACAAATCTGGGACTATTCCTTCATTTATTCACTGGTTCTTCAGACAAAGTCACCACCTCATCAACATAGGACAGTATTTTAGAAAACTTTGACATTCTGTTATCTAAATTCTGCTAGATTATGGGTTTCACTACCCATTACAGAGTCGCACCATACCATCAATAATATCTTTCACAATCATAATCTATTACTGTGGAAGTCTAACACTTATCTTCACATCGAACAACAAGTTTTGGATAAGCACCTCCAACCCCTACGGTTCCTCTATCTTCCTTCTCTCTCTTTTTTTTTTTAAAATTTCTCAGAAGTTCTCCCTAATAAAATCATCCTTCAATGAATAACTCTACAACTCCTGAATCCTTTGTTTACAGGAAACCATAGACCACAAAATTATCAGGATTATGTTGAACATGCCTCCTTCCACTTGGGTTGAAAACATTCACTTTGTAAATTTAGAACAACATATCATTTAATATGACTCTATACTAGCACCGGTCTGCAACCAAAACCACTGAGTTTTTTCCCTAGCAAAGTCGCCATTCTGTTGGTGTTTTTTCCCACATAGAGATTGTAGTTCTCTAAGAGGTAGCCAACCTCTATTGTGGATGACTGCAAAAGGCTAGCGGCCAACTAACGAGAGTCAGTTAAAGACTGACCTCTCCTACACTTTTGGCTCTGTAGGACCAAGGTGGGTAAACCTCAATGTATTCATAAGAATGTCTTATAACTGGGAAGAATACTTTATGTATACAAACTACAATACCTACACACTCAAGGGGATAGTCATTATTCTTGGTACTGGCAGATCGGAGAATAATTATAAGCACCAAAGAGCAACGAAATTGACCAACTCAAAGCAAGAATTACTTCCCATAGGAAGACAAGATTTAATATGGGGTTATGTTCAACACTTGGATCACCATGCTTAGAACTACAGTCTTACACCAAAGAGAAAGGTTGCAAACATTATTCAGTGCCTCATCCATTGGGCAATGGAGTCATACAAAGTATAATTCTGATACTGTGAACTTATCTTCATATAGCCTTACTACTATGAGATATTTCAAGATATTAAAAGAGTACTTCTTAGCGAATCTTGAGCATATACAACCATGAACATGTAATTTAGCTTTTCAAGGGTTTGATTAACTCATTAATTTAAAGAAAAAAAATAAATTACACTTTCAATTAAACAATGAAACTAAAGAGAGAAACCCTTGATAAATCCATTCATAATCCATGGCACACACACAGGAGAGCAAACCATCTTAATTTTATAGATTTCTTTAGATATCAGTAATTAAAAAGAATAGCATACTAACTTTATACAAATCCCCACCCAGGATGATTTCCTGAACCATGTTCACAACATTCCAACATTTAAACTAACTGTACAGACTCCATGGTTTCAAACCCAAAATTCTGACCCTACAATGAGTCGTGAAATCTCCTTTATATAATAGGAGAGCAACAAGCATTAGGCTACATTGTCAGTACAAAATTGAATTTCAACCTAAAGTGAAATTCAAATTCAGATTCCTTATCATTCGATAACATCGTGTATGATCAAAGGAATAAAAAACGGTTACACAGTAACCAGTCGAAGAACAAAATTTTGTGCAAAGCACATGCACGTTCACATGATGAAACAACAGGAAAAGACACGTCCAACAAACCCACCACCAGTAACCATCAAGAAAACACACGGCCCCAATATAGGCAACCACTTCGAGTCCGCGCCTGAGACAACAATGAAACCACATTTCCCTTACCAGCCTTATCAGCACAACCCCTAACAACCGGACCCGGTGGCAAAGCAGTTACAGGTTCAACTGCCAGGACCTCTTCATTTATTCCCATGAGCTCAGTTAAGGTGGCAAAGTAACACCGGTAATCCGAATCGGTGTCAAATTCATTACCATTAGAATCAGTTATGACCACAGGGGACGAGCAGCGTATTAGCTTCTTTCTAGTATTCCTAGTACCCCTGGGCACTATGGGAGTAATTGGCTCCATCACGATCGGCAACCTTCGGGCTCCCAGCCTCACACTCCTGCGTTCAGTCGATTTATCCATAGAGAAAAAAGGCCTTACAAAGCACTGAAGAAGAAACCTTCCTGCACAACAACAAAAGAAAATGCGATCCTAATTGCACGTAACTTAATCAACATTTATAGAATGGCTTAGTGTGCAGGATATAATTGCTTGAAAGTAATTCAAGCACTTGAACAATTAGGGATTAATACAACCATGAGTGTTTTTAGCAGGATGGCATTGTTCGCACGCCGGAGAAAAATAGGAGGAGATCCTTTGGAGAAGGAAAATTTGTGCCATTAATGAAACAAGCAACAACAAGGCAGTATATGCCACACAGATGAATCACACACCCCTCCTTTGAATTTGAACCACTAATTCGGAACACATTTGGCGAATTAGAGGGTTGAGATCAAGTCAATGAGTATTGACAATCTACTTCAGCACCAGGGAAAAGACATCCAATCAAAACCCAGAAAGACAGGAGGTCTGAACCACATAATGGGGCCCACATAGCCCCATAGGCCAAAGAAGAAAGACCACACGTCACCCCCTCTCAGACCTCGCAGTACCATTAAGATTATTTAATCCGATCGTGCGAGGTGTGTGATAGGTCATAATTAACCCCATTATTAAAGACCATCGCCAATGAAGAGATGACCATATGTCACCGCCAACACCTCGGGAAAAACCCACACATTCGTTCATGCTAGATGGTGACATCTCGCAAACCTCGCACCACGTTGGTGACGCCAATAGGAAAACCTGTGAGGTCGGCAAGAAACGGCCTAGATCAAAACTTGCGATCGGACGGTTCTCCAGACTTCAGATGAAACACTCAAGTGGGACCGGCCAGTGAAACCCCCGGTGGTATGAAAATATAAGCCATCTTGGCAGAAAGACTGGCAAGCCAAGTGAAAGGGTTCGGTAAAGACACGGCCTGAGAGGGATAAAACCTCACTTAAGTGACCAATTACCCTTGGTAGTAAGTCACTGTTGAAACATAACAAGAGGGTTTTTTAAAATCGATAATTAAAAACACCATGGGTAACTTTGAATCCCCAAAACTCCAGCTTGCATCACTAAAAATTGAAAGTCCTATCACAAGGTTTCCCTTTCACCCTAGATGATCCTATATAACCTTGTAGGCTCCACCTCCTTTCCCAATACTAAATACTCTAAACAATTACAATCCAGTCCATCCCAAACAAAAAAAACATCAAATGATTTCTTTTGGGAATTTCTTAAAGGACTAATAACAAAGGATCTTAATCTCCAATACCCAAATAAAGTTATGACATCCCATCATATCCCTAATCCTAAGCTATATAAGCATTTCTCATCATCATGCACTCCATCACTTATTAATCTCACTCAAGCAACTCCTATTCAAAATCCATTATTTTCATGCCAACATTCAAAGTTGAACAAATAATCCCATATCCTTATCCAAACTCACATCCCATTATTGATCTAAGTCAAGATCAACGTACAAAGCATGAGAAAAGAGATCTAAAATGAATCAAGATCAAGTTACAAAGAAAATCCCCATAGATGATGATGAAATCAAAGTTAATCAAATATTTAATCAATATCATATCTTTGATCTTGAAATCCAAGCTTATCCAATATTTAATCAAGATCCCATTCATGATTATGAAATCCATAAATAATATAATATTTAATCAATATTCTATCTATGATCATGACATTCAAGATGATCCAATATTCATTCAAGATTTTGCTATTGGTAAATAAATCCAAGATGATACCCTCATCTACTCCTATCCCATCCATGATCACAAAATTAAAGTTGATACCATCGATATTCCAGCAACCTCCATTTCCCAAGATGAGACATTGGACTCCCTTAGATAAATAGATAATAAAACAAATGACATGGATCACATAAAACATGTTAATAAATAATCTACTATGGATCACATTGACATTTCAAATGATCAAATGATGACAAGAGTGACTAAGGATAAAGACACAATATCATATAAACTAGGATCATCTACTTTTATCAAATTAGGATATCACAAATGATAAAAAACAAACATTGATGGTTCTCAAATCACAAAGATGAGTTATCAACTTTCGTCTAAAATAAAAATACATCTACCAAAGTATGTAGTATCAAGGAAAGGGATTAGGCTTGCATGAACAAGGCAATTTACAAATAGTTAAACACTTTCTTACAAATCTCAAATTTCAAGGTATCAACTATTCATCAACTAAGAAATCTAATGATGTTAGTGGTACATCAATTATATTAGGGTAATATCTTTTGATGCAAGCATCAAAATAGAACTCATGTATATTCCTTACCATAAGGTTTCTTTTGACACTCCTAGCAACACAATAAAACATCAATCCCAATTACTTAGAACCCACTAGTTGTGACAAAAAATAAAAAATATTACAAATAAAAAGATCAAAACCAAAATTTCAAAATATAATAAATCTAAAAATTAAAGTGGACACATGAGTTGAAAATAAATCTTAAGAAAATTGGAACAAGTGAATCCAAGAATTCAAATCTAATAGTTAATAAAAGTATGGAGCCATAAGAAAAATATATATATCTCAATGTGCATATTTGGATCAGGCCAACTCTTATGACAATAAGGATCACAATAAAATTTGGATGGGTTGTATACAAGTGTCATGATCCTGACAAGATAACTCCTCTATGCAAGTCGCTATTAACATATAATGGCACCAACTTCTACATCAGTGCCATAAAATGGACTAAAATAGTTAATGATTATTCAAAGATTAAAGCCATTTAAAAATACCAAAAAAAAAAACAAAATAGTAAAGAGAAAAATCTCCCTTTGGTTAAAACCACTTCAATGGTGACTTCGGATAATCATCATCATGAAAATGTGACAAGCCAACATGATGTTTGACAAATAAAAAAATAAAAGAGAAATAATTCTTCTAATAGTGAAAACCATTATTATTGCACTTTGGATGAGTACCATGATGAAAACTTAGGAAACAAGTTCCATGCATAAGATCAATTATCTTTGTGTACCATTATACTTTGTAGAAAGTTCTCTCAATTTTATCATACCTTTTTTCATGGCATTATCATCTGCTCATCCAACATTATTTCCATCCATAATCCTTACCCACCTTGATTTGTATAAGGACTAGGGCACAAACTTAAAAAATGCTTGGATAAACTCTTGACATGTTTGTCCTTTGGTCACAAACTATCCAATATCATGGAATTTCCTATATTACACTATCAAACTTCATATCATAGAGAAAACATAGAATTCCTATGTTACATTTTCCTTGGATATCATATCCTAAATATTTCATCCAATAATCCTCACGAATCCTATCCACCACCTAATCATCCTTCCATACTAGACTTGGTTCTCCCTTGTCATCAATTTCAAGCCTCCAATCCAATCCAAATATCCAAACATCTCTCCACAATCTAACCGATCCTAAAAGTAGCTCATCCAAATGCAATAATCCTAATCAATGCAATCTAACTATACAATCTAGTGCATCATCCAAAACATCCATTGGTTTTGTTCCCAGTTTGGCTACAAACCTTGATACTTTTTATTCACATTATCACCATCAAGATATGTCTTTCCCTATCCTGGCATTATTTTTTGGATGTGTCCTTCCCACATCATCATCAATCAATCGATAAATTTTTAGCATGACTAGTCCACTAAGATCATGTTTTCCTTTAAATTACTATGGATTCTTTCATCTTTCTTGTGTTTTCATTTATTTGCATTTATCATGCTCCTTGAAGTATATTTCTATAGCAAGATCATGGTATTTCATATCATGGTGTTTGATGGTATATGTTTGGAGGTGGTAAATTTTCTTCTAGGTCAATGCATAAATTGGATACAATATCACCTTTGTCTTATATATCCTAGTGCATAACATTCATTTGTTGGTGTGAATAAATGTCTTGTACCTAGTTAATTCATTCACTAGGTAATTAGGGGACATATTCACATGTTAAGTTTACTTAGGATATAAGGTTCTTCTAGAAATATTATATCTAGAACTTATCTTATCTTTGCATCATTTCCTAGGTAGTTAGTTAGTTGTCACATGTAATAGGATTAAGACACATGTCTCAATTCTGTTGCATTTTATCTCTCACCTTTCATATATTTAAGCAAGGCAACATATGTACTTTTCCATATTCAGTTTGGCATTCTCACATCCTTAATGACAACATGATATTTCTGTCATTTCTCTCTAGTGGAAGTTATTTTGTCTTGCAGGTGATTCAGGGGAGTTTGAGGAGTTTATCATAAACTCCTACATGGTATCAGAGCATATATCAAGAAATTTTATATTCTTGCATGCTCTCTTGTAGAA
Organism: Sequoiadendron giganteum; assembly: GCA_007115665.2. Lineage (NCBI taxonomy): Eukaryota > Viridiplantae > Streptophyta > Pinopsida > Cupressales > Cupressaceae > Sequoiadendron > Sequoiadendron giganteum. Next base: position 555,851,895 of record CM021104.1, on the reverse strand, counting down.
GGTTTTCATTATTTCTATAGGTGGTCTTGTGTATTGAACTGATCTTCAGACCTTACATCATTTCTATATTAAATAAAGGTTTCTAAACTCAAAATCAACATAACACTTCATCATTTCATCCATAAAATCTTTCTTTATTCCATCTTTATCATTTTCTTCTTTCATTTTCTATCTTCCACCTAATATTTTTCCACGCATCTCTTCTTTCAAGAGCTCACCCATGCCATTTTTGTACAAATAATCTCTTGAGGGGGCATCAATCATTTTAATTTGTAAATTGCCATTTCTTACTTGGGTAGGGAATATCATCATTTTCTTCATCTCTTCTAATTTTTTCTTCTCAACTACTTTTTTCATTATTTTAAACAACATCACTAAATGAACATTATCTCAAAGAGGAGAAAAATATAGACACTAAAATAACCCCTCTGGCGATCACTAATTATTATATTAGCATGATTAATTGCCATTATCGTTATTATCAAATTTATTACCACTATAATGATTTAATTGAATAATAATCTTTTATTCAATTAATATGAGTGAATTATTCATTCAAATAAATCAATAAATCACAACCTAAGGAGATGGTGAATGGATAATGAAGGAAATCAAGAAAAACATTTTCAAAAGAAAACACACCCAAAACAATAGATCGGTGGAGCTATTTCTAAGAAATGATATCATAATAGTTAGGAGGAAAAGGTGAGGTAAGTTCTTAGTATATGCTTATGCTCGGAAAATGTGGAATTACATGGTCCTCAATGCCATCAAATCCTTCAATAAACAACTGAATAGTGGAATTTTGAGTGGGATTTTTGACATCCCTACAGTAAGGAGAAGCGAAAATTTAAAACAAGAAGTAACACTTGAATGTAGTAACAAGAAACACAATGGAAGTCTAGTGAGCTAGTAAAAGAAGGAAAATATTTAATGGATGGAGGTTAGATAATGTTGATGGAGGTTAGATAATGTTGATGGTCATGAACCCTTATTATAGTAACTTTTATAAAATTTGCTAATTTTATGTTTTGAGCTATAGGAATGTATAGTCTTTTCCTTCTTTTACTAGCTCAACTAGTGATTATTCTATGTTTTCCCTCCTATTAAAAATTCTATAGATGCCATCATTCTTTCATCAAATAAAAAATCTCTAAGTCTTTATGAAAGTCTATAATTTCAAAATCCACTCTCATTAATGAGAAATTATGTATAACAAGCTTGATCTTGAAGTTTGCACTGAAAATGGTAGATAAAACTTGATTTGTTTATATGTGTTTTCAACTCTTTATTTTCAGCTATTATATAATGTGAATAAATGACATCTTAACTGAGTACAAAATCCAATAAAAAAGGAGAAACCGATGCAAAAATATGAAGTGCCATCAAATATGGAAAAGTTTTACAATCATAGAAAGCTTGCAAACCTAAAAAGTCCGCAATATGTGAATAAATGGCATCTTAATTGAGTACAAAATCCAATAAAAAGGAGAAACTGATGCAAAATTATGAAGTGCCATCGGATATGGAAAAGTTCTCCAACTTGCAAACCTAAAAAGCCCGCGAAAGACAAAAGGTGCTTAATTACGACGAATTTTGGTAACAATTAATACAAATTATAAACTATGAATTAGATAATAAAAATTAATTATCAATTTTTAATTTAAAAAATAATAAACTATATTTTTTTGGGGTAATATATTGAAAATTAAGTAATTGTTTAAACAAAGATGATATTAAACTCTTAAAAGAAAAATGTGTTTTTTCGGGTTCACGGACAACGGCTCTGAATGACTTGGTGTTAGCGCTTAAAAGCATGGCTTGCTTTATTACCGTTTAAAAAAGCTGTTATTAGCCTAAGCTTGGGATTAATGGCCAAGATCCTTACGCACGCCAACGCCCTTCAAGCCTGGCTGGATCTGCAGCAGCCCCGTTCAGTGGTGGTGGTGTCTTTCGGCAGTGAATGTATTCTCACCACCCAAGAGCTCGCTGCACTGGCGCTGGGCTTAGAAGAGAGCGAGCTTCCATTTCTCTTTGTTCTTCTCCACCATATGGCTGCTGCGTTGCCCCAGGGCTTTGTGGGTTCGATTCCTGGCTTGTTCGGTGATTCGCTGGTGAGTTTGCAGTTTTTAAGCCTCGCCTACAACAATTTATCAGGACCCATTCCGAAAAGTTTCTCCAGTTGGAATATAAAGACACTGTGGCCGATTGATGTTGTGGCTGGAATGAGCATGCTTGAGCAACTGTGGCTTCAGTCCAATGAGTTTACAGGCCCCATTCCTGACCTCACCAAGCTGACGTCTCTGCAGGATCTCCGTCTGCGGGACAATAAGTTAACTGGGGTCGTTCCTTCCAGTCTGAGCAGCCTTCTCTCGCTGCGCAACACTTCGCTGATCAACAATGCCTTGCAAGGGCCTTATCCTTCTTTTCCCAATACGGTAGAAGCGGAGGTTGGAGGCGACACCGAAAACAGCTTTTGTCTCCCTACTCCAGCAAAATGCGATGATAGGGTCAGTGTTTTGCTGGAATTTGCCAATGGCGTAGGGTATCTCTTTGTTCTTCTTCACCATATGGCTGCTGCGTTGCCCCAGGGCTTTGTGGAGCGCACGCAAGGAAGAGGACTTTTTGGTGACGGAATGGGCGCCTCAGTTGCACTTTCTGAGCCATTCTTCTGCAGAAGCGTTTCTCACTCGCTGTGGGTGGAACTCTGTGACGGAAGGATTGAGGTTTGGGGAGCCACTTGTGACTCTTCCCATGCATCACGAACAGGGCTTAAATGCTAAGCTCATAGCCCGTGAACTCAAGTTGGGGGTGGAGGTCAGGAGAAATGAAGAGGATGATTCTTTTTCCAAGGAAGACGTCAGTAAGGCTGTATGTTATCCAACTGATGGAGTTTTGCAAGCCACCCAAGAACAGAGCCTGAGAAAGAATTTGCTGACAAATCCAGTCTCTCCATATCCCCAAGCTTCTGAACCAAAGAAGGAACGAGTTCGGCCAAGGAATTGTTTGCCACACTCAAAAATCTTTAAATCTGTAAATAGATCAAGATAAGTAATGTTTTTTTATCTGGAATTTGAATTCATGTCAATTTTAATTGTTTGTATGTACGGTTCTCTCTTCTGAAAAGATTTTAATTGAAACTTTTATTTCATAACTTTGTTAATGTTCTGTTTGACTACCATTCTATTTTTGTTTGGCATGGCCATGCCTCCTCTATTTTTCTTTTGCTTGTGAGATATATTTTTTTAGGTTTGATTATGCGTTTTTCCTTTGTATTCTTATATTTTATGTGTAGATTTTCTTTTTTAAGTTTTATTGGTTTTGATTTTTTCTGGAAATTTCTTTTGTGTTTTGTTTTGTGGGTGTTGCTCTGAATGGCTGCTTGTACTCGAAGCTCTGCGTTACTGTTGATTGTTTTTAAGCGGGTCATCAGCAAATTTACAAGATCCCTAACAGATGCACTAATAAGATTGTGGGTTTCGTTTGTTGTAGCGATCCGAGTCCGCTCAATCCACCTCCAAAGAGGAATGCACATTTATTTTGCAAGATGCTTACTGCACTCAGGCAGGCTTCTCTATTCTCAGAAGGCACGTTGATGAATGCCTTCCACCTCTGGTTAGTTATCCAACTCAAATATGCGATTGATTGGCGTTTTAGACATATTTTTCGAGGTGGGTATCATTTTTTTACTTTATATTGTATGGTCTCTCCTTTCTGTAGGCTCTTTTGGAATAGCAATTTTTCATCCATTAATTATAGTGTATCTTCACATAGGTGTGATTATTTATTTGTATACCTTCTATTTAGCGCATGATATATGATTTTGATACTGAGGGGTCAAAAATGAGTAACAATTTTGGTACCCAGAGGGAGATTGCCATTTTCCTGGTGTGTTAGAACTTCAGAAGCATTTATTATGATACCTTGCGCTGCTAGACTACTGTAGATGTTAGTATTAAGGCTCTAGAGGTCTTAAGTCCGCTTCAGATCAGGATTGTTATTTCTTTTGATCTGGAAGCTCTTAAATGCTCAAATTACTGCACTTGGGTGTTCCCATGATATGGGCCACTAACATTAGTTTGGTCACCTGTTTTGATTTTTTTAGGTAGGTTGGTCTAAATCTACGACTAAATGAATTGTATAAAAGAGTTTTCATGCATTGTATGGTTACACTGACTGAGTTTGCAATATTCTGATTTAGACTGAGTTTTCATGCATTGTATGTGTCCACAACTTCTGGAGGTTCTCCTTCAAACATTATACTGACATTTTCCTTGTGCTTAAGGCTCTTTATCATGGTTTGCAACTCCATCTCTAGAATTTGTAGCTTTATTTGCCCAATGTTTTGTTTTATCTGTACAAATGAGCAATAATTTCCAGTACTACACTTGTCATGCAGTTTAGGCAAGTTTGGGATTAACTCACAAAAGTTGCAGCTGCTAATATTCTCATAGGCTTGAGTTGCATCTCACTGATTTTTGAAATTCCTGCTTGATTATAGTAATTCTCTGACTCCTCAAGGTTCAATATGCAGATAAACTCTGGTGGCAATTTAGCCCACTTGCTTCCATAATAACTAAGTAGAACTACACAAAAACATACGAAAGTCAGAAGCAGCTGCATATTTGAGAACTCAAACGCACCTATGTTTCATAGATGTAACGGATGGAAGACTTCTTTTGAGATATGAGAAACGTAGCTGAATTTATGTCATTGTTGTTTAAGAACACATTTGACTCAAAATCATGTTCTCGGGAGCAAAACCAAACATGAGGTCCTTGTGATTATTTAGTGTTAGTTGATCTTTATTTGATAGGTAACATTAAGTATTTCTTATATTAAGGCTTTGCGATATTTAAGTTTCCTTGTCTACAACATTGAATGCAAATCCTTGTGGACCTGGGACTATGAGCTAGCATTAAAACAGTATAAATTTATAACAAAATAGCTTATCACATTACATAGAGAATATGTTTGGTCCATTTGTACAGACACAAAAGAGGCTGGATAAAAACCTGCTATACTCCTCTGCATTAGGGAAATAATGGTCCTATCAACCTTCAAGTTACTACAAATGGAGTTTAAGGATGACATTTGGAATGGTTCCATCAAGCTTTGTATTGATATAGAGTTTGAAGGTGTCATTTGGAAGGCCACTTGGACAGAGAGGTACGGGTAGAGCAATTGTTTGAGACATGTTCTTGTGAAAGGAGGTGTGAGCTTGGATACATTATTGTGAAAAGAGGATAATGTTTCCAAACATTTAAGCTTCCTTGAAGAAGTAAAAAGCTAGGAATGACATATCACTCAGGAACTCTTGACTAGATATGCTAGGAGTAATGTCACCCTATGCTATTAACCAGGTCTTGAAGCAGTGTTGGTCTTGGAACATTGTATAATTGGTCTTACACTGTTTGCACTAGAGAAACATCCCCTAAGATTTGTCATACATATGCTGATAAATCTTTGCTATTCCTTAGATGCTGATTTTCCATTCTCTTGACATTTTCATTAGTTTCCTTCTCCTTTGTGTCTTTCACCTTTTCACAATCTCCCACACCCTTTTAAGTCTTTTCTTGTAAAATGTTTAGTTTAGTTATTATATAGATTTTGCTGCATTTTGCTTGTAATATATCTTTGCACTAAAATTAGGAAAGGTCTTGTCTGTTTGTTACTTCCATATTTCCGTCCTCTTAAAGCAATAGAATTTTAAGAAGTCAATGTTTGTAATGGTTGTATAGGTTTTTGTACCACATATTTACACAAGGTTAAGAAGCAATTCCATGTAAAACGAAAGGCAAGGAGTAAGAAAGATTTCATCATAATATCTACGTTGAGCAACAGTAAATAATGTTACAATGTTGTTGTTAAGAATATCTGCTATCGAAAACAACATCTGTTTCCTAGATATAGTCTTAAAAATTACAGTACTATCTATGAAATTACTGTCTGCCAGGTAAAATCTACAATTTTATCATTATGTGGTACTAGCTAGTCCTAGTATTGATTGTTTAGGATCAAATTATCAGACATATTGTGGTATAGTTTGCATCATGTCTCATGCTTGGGCCATTATCTCTGACTACAAATTCTCACAACATCTAAGACACAAGCTGAAGCCGTTGAGTCCTTATAATTTTGAAGTAGTGAGTCTGAAATGATTCTGATCTTGTGATTTGAATGATCAACAGGTTTATGGAACTAGACACTGTAGAATTTACAATGGGGGCATTGCTTGATAGAGTCTGAAGAAAAGGGACTGTAGATTATTCATTACTTGTATGCAGTGACTCGACTGACTGAGTCTTTTAGAACTAATTGTGAGTGGGATTCCACGCACAATTATTAATTTTGAAAATGATTTACAAAATTATTTCGATCAGCTAAGTAATGTTCGTCCTTTTCGTCACTTGCAGCTAGTCTCTACTGATATATTTGTCGGCCAGTCCAAAGAAGTCATCGTTTGTCTCAACAATCCATCCAAACTGGGCCTCAAAATTCCACCTCCATCTCATATACAAAATGCTATTTAAGAATCTCGAGTCACAAAACTATTCACTTGAATAAATTTTCTTAAATTTTCTTGTGATTCGCAAATTCCCGTCATGCCTTCCTCCCTGCAATCTCATGTCGATCTCCCATCTCCCTCTAATCGACATTTCACAATTTCCAACTGACTTTAATGGCTGGCTTCAAAACAATCCTTGCTTAGCGGGGCGGTCAGAGAAGCCTGCAAAGAATGGGGGGTTTTCTATGTCGGAATTCCAGCTGATCTTCTCCAACAAGTGGAGTTCCAAAGCCGCCAATTATGTTCTGTGCCGGCAGAAGCCAAAGAAAGAGCCGTCACTTGTAATCCAGTGATGAGCTTCACCATGTTGAATTTACCAGAATCCAAACTGTTGAGGTAATGTTAAAGATGAAGATGTGTTGAGTGCAGCGCAGAGCATCTTTGTCTTTGTGAGTTGTAAAGGCTGGAGACGCTTTGATATTTTTAAGGTTAGATAACTCACTTGTTCTTAACATTTTTAATATGTTCATATATGCCTGGTCTTTGTGGTTCCAGTTATGTTCATATGGACATGGTAGATCTACTATGAAGAATTTTAATACAAGTATTGAAAACTGATTATTCTTGATATTGCCGATCTCAGGGGTGGGGATGGGGGTGAAGATGGAGAATTAAGGGTAGGGGTAAGATGAGTCATGAGTGAATTTTTGTAGAGTGACTCCTAGAATTTCTCAATTGTTATTGCAGTCAATGTAAATCAATTTTAATTTGTAAACTGATATGTAAATGGACTTTTTATTTAATAAAAAGAATTATTTGGGAGGGGTTGAATTGGCCCCTCTCCTAGGACTGTAAGGAATGGTCACTGGCCATGATCATTCTTTTCAGTCTAGTGTCTTTGTGTTGATATTTGTATTATTTTTTATTTCATCATATTTAACAATTTGACATTTTTGTTGCAGTTCATGATTTAAGTATTATAATATCTTCTAATTATAATGTAATCCAATAATATTGTAATAATTAGTCTTGTGTTATTAGAAGGTTGTAATTTAAACATGTTTGTTTAATGTCTTTTAATTTGGGAATTCATCAAGTGTTTGTGTGTGTTGTGTGTTTGAACATTGATACGAAGTGTAGGTTTTAATTTTAGTCATTTTGTTTGCATTTAATGGTTATATGAAGTATGTGTTTGAGCTTTGTTGTGTTTACTTAATGCTTGGTTGAACTAATTTTGTGTGACATTCATTTTAACTTACTCATTTACTTTGTGTGTGTTGAACTTCAATGTTTACATCAAGTTGGTTGAACTAATTATATGGCATGTGTTTATATTTTGAACTTTCAAATTTATTTTATGTAAATTGTGTACTATCTTTAACATTCACTTATGTGTGAAGTGTATGCTTGAACAAAATATCTGTGAAGTGAATTAATGTTGCAAAAAGTGTCTTTGAGTTCTTTCACATTCACTTATCTCAATGCTTAAACTTTAGCATTTGCTTAGTATATGTTTGAAGTGTGTATTTGAACAAACTTTGTGTGAAATAAGTTTTAACATTTGCAACCACTTCAACTAACTGTATTTGTACTTTGACATGTTTGTATTTTGAACTTCATGTGTATGAAGATAGTACTAACTTTGATCCTCACTTTAGTGTGAAGTATGTTTGAAATTTGATATTCACATTTTATGTGTTTGTATTTTGACATGTTTGAACTTAAGTGTTTATTTTGTGTGTAGTTGAAGTTACTTTTTGTAAAACGTTTTTAAATTATGCATGTGTTCACTTTAGTGTGTTGGTACTTTGGTATGTTTGAACTAATAACTTAGTGCATCTTTAAACTTTAGCATTTACTTTGTATATGTGTGAAATATGTTTTAATTTTAACAACCATTTTGTTGTCTTTTTATTATGGCATGTGTGTGTTTAAACTTTAGCATTTGCTTAATATATGTTTGAAGTGTGTGTTTGAACAAACTTTGTGTGAAATACATTTTAACATTTGCAACCACTTCAATTGTATTTGTACTTTGACATGCGTGTAGTTTGAACTTCATGTGTATGAAGATAGTACTAACTTTGATGCTCGCTTCAGTGTGAAGTATGTTTGAACTTTGACATTCACATTTTATGTGTTTGTATTTTGACATGTTTGAACTTAAGTGTTTACTTTGTGTGTAGTTGAAGTAACTTTTTGTAAAACATTTTTAAATTATGCATGTGTTCACTTCAGTGTGTTGGTACTTTGGTATGTTTGAATTAACTTAATGCATCTTTAAGCTTTAGCATTTAATTTGTATATGTGTGAAGTGTGTGTTTGAAAACAATATGTGTGAAATATGTTTTAATTTTAACAACCATTTTGTTGTCTTTTTATTATGGCATGTGTGTGCTTAAACTTTAGTATTTGCTTAATATATGTTTGAAGGGTGTGTTTGAACAAGCTTTGTGTGAAATACATTTTAACATTTGCAACCACTTCAATTGTATTTGTATTTTGACATGTGTGTAGTTTGAATTTCATGTGTATGAAGATAGTACTAAATTTGATGCTCACTTTAGTGTGAAGTATGTTTGAACTTTGATATTCATATTTTATGTGTTTGTATTTTGACTTGTTTGAACTTAAGTGTTCACTTTAGTGTGTTTGTACTTTGGTATGTTTGAACTAACTTAATGCATCTTTAAACTTTAGCATTTGTTTTGCATGTGTGAAGTGTGTTTTTGAAAACACACTGTGTGAAATTTGTTTTAACATAGACAACCATTTTGTTGTGTTTTCACTATGGCATGTGAGTGTTTACTTTAGCATTTTCTTGATATATGTTCGAAGTGTGTGTTTGAACAAACTTTGTGTGATATACGTTTCAACATTGGCAACCGTTTCAATTGTATGTGTAGTTTGGCATGTGTGTGTATGTTTGAACTTTCACATTCACTTCGTATGAAGAGAGTTCTAACTTTGACAACCACTTTATGGTATATGTTTGAACTTTGACATATGTTTGTATTTTGACATGTTTGAACTTAAGTGTTTACTTTGTGTGTAGATGCAACTTTTTGTAAAGTAGTTTTAGATTATGCATGTGTTCACTTTAGTGTGTTTGTACTTTGGTATGTTTGAATTAACTTAATGTATCTTTAAACTTTAGCATTTGGGCATGTGCAGGATCATGATGGGCCAAAAAGTGGCAATAGGAAAAAGTAGAGTTTTTCATTCGCCAAAAAACACGAAAATCCCAAGTTGACTTTCTTTTGGGTTGGGTGTCAGTACATTGCTCCATAGCAATGCCCAAGCCTAATTTTTACAAATCGGATATCCGATTTTTAAAAAGTATAAAAAATCGAGGTTGGACAATATTTGAAAACATTTAAAAATGTATTGTGGCGGTAAAATTCTGGTGCCGCAAAATGGATATCCGATTTGTGGCACATAAACCGAAGAGTAATTAAGAGGTGTAGGGTGGACGAGAGAGAGAGAGAGAGAGAGAGAGAGAGAGAGAGAGAGAGGGAAAGGGAGAGAGACAGAGAGGGAGAGAAGAAGGAAGGGGAAGAAGGAGAGAGAGAGAGGGAGAGAAGAAGGAACGGGAAGGAGAGAGAATTAGGAGGGGGAAGGGAGAGGGGAGGGGGAGAAGGGGGGTAGGGAGAGAAAGGGCAAGGAGGGGGGAGGAGAGAGGGAAAGATAAAGGAAAGTGAGAATTAGGAGGGGGATGGAGAGGGAAGGAGGAGAGAGATAGAGACAGAGAGGGGGAAAGAGTGAGGGAAGGGGGGAAGGGAGAGAGAGAGAGAGAGAGAGTGGGAAAGAGAGGGAAAGGGATAGAGAGAAAGAGAGAAATAGGGGGAAGGAGGGGAGAGAGAATTAGGATGGGGAAGGGAGAAGGGAAGGAGGGGAGAGAGAATTAGGAGGTGGAAGGGAAAGGGGAGATAGAGAGAGAAAGAGGGGGGAAGGGAGAGGGGAAGGAGAGAATTTGGAGGCAGAAGGGAGAGGGGAAGGAGGGGAGAGAGAACTATGAGGGGGAAAGAAGGGGAGGAAGGGAAGGAGAGAGAGGGAGGGGAAGGGAGAGGGGAAGGGGAAAGAGAGAGTTACGAGGGGAAGAAGGGGAGAGAGAATTAGGAGGGAGAAGGGAAGAAGGGGAGAGAGGGAGAGAGAATTAGGAGGGGGAAGGGAGAGGGGAAGACATGAAGAAGGGGATAAAGAGAGAATTTGGAGGGAGAAGGGAGAGGGGAAGAGTGGAAGAAGGGGAGAGATAGAGAGATAATTAGGAGGGGGAAGGTAGAGGGGAAGAGGGGAAGGAGGGAGAGAATTAGGAGGGGGAAGGGAAGATAGAGGGAGAGAGAGAGAAAGAGAGGGAAAGGGGAGAGAGAGAAAGGAAGATGGGGGAAGAAGGGGAGAGAGAATTAGGAGGGGGAAGAAGGGGGGAGAGAGATAGAGAGGGAGAGATAGAGATAATTAGGAGAGAGAGAGAGAGGAGGGGAAAGGGAGAGGTAAAAACATGAAGAATGGGATAAAGAGAGAATTAGGAGGGAGAAGGGGAGAGAGTTGGAGAGAGGGAGAGATAATTAGGAGGGGGAACGGAGAGGGGAAGAGGGGAAGAAGGGGAAATAGAGGGAGAGAGAGAGTGAGAAAGAGACAGAGACAAAGAGAGACAAAATTTGGAGGCATAAGGGAGAGGGGAAGGAGGGGAGAGATAATTAGGAGGAGGAAGGGAGAGGGGAGGGGAAGGGTTTGAGAGAGGGAGAGAGAATTAGGGGGGAAGGGAGGGGAGGAGGAGAGAGAGAGGGGGAAAGAGAATATTTAAATATTATACATAAGATTATATATTATACATAATTTCGTAAGAGATTATCATAAATTATAAATTATATATTGAATTATAAACTATAAATTATTTATTGCAATTTTTTAAATGATATATTAAAAACTATATTAGATTTTTTAAAATTTTATATAAAAAATTGGATATCCGATGTGTCTGACACAAAACCTACTACTTAGGGATTAGGCTCGGGTTTGCTTCAAAATTTGGCTAGGACATGCCAATCTTAAAAAGTCAACACAAAAACGTGTTTAACAATTACCTTGCTTTTCTAGACTTTGCCCATATAGCTGATGTCTTTTTTTTTACCCTAAATTGATGAAACGAAAAAAAATTTTAAAGGAGATTCTCAGCTTTCTAAAAATATAAATTATTCTTTATTTTGAATTTAATAAATTATTATTATTCATTTTCTATTTGAATTACGATTAAAGTGCTAATTGATAGGTTGATTGAAAAATATCTATATTTTTCAAATCGTATTACATTTTTTGAATCCAAAACATGTGTCACATTATATGCTTCGCATACTATAGAATCAAAATAAAAAATAAAAAATTTCATGACGTTTTGACCAAGTTAAGGTGGTTAGACATACGAGTTTTTATATTTTTTAAAAGTTGTAATAAAAAATTAATAATTAATTATTTATTTGAAAAAAAAATACAAAAAAATATGCATCACATCGAGACATAAGTACTCTACTTATATTTAAAATCTTATTAAAAAATATTATCATTTTATTGTGGTTAGGGTGGGCAGATAGACTCTTATTTTTTATTTTTTTCTTGAAATTTAAGTACTACTGCATTGAAATTTCAATTTTTTCTCAAATAGATTTAAAATAAAAATAAAAATATCTAGTAGTTTATAAACTACATTCAATTTTCTACAGATTTTATATTTTTACATATTTTTGAAATAATATAGATAACTTATTCAAATTTTTACGTCAAGTTGCCTAATTTTGATTTTTTTGAATTTTCATTGCCACTTAAAGACCTGTTTTTTCCATGATGATTTTGCACATACCCATTTACTTTGTATATGTGTGAATTGTGTGTTTGAAAACACTATGTATGAAATGCGTTTTAATTTTAACAACTATTTTGTTTGTTTTTTTATTATGACATATGTAAGTTTAAACTTTAGCATTTTTTCCATGATGATTTTGCACATACCCATTTACTTTGTATATGTGTGAAGTGTGTGTTTGAAAACACTGTGTGAAATGTGTTTTAATTTTAACAACTATTTTGTTTGTTTTTTTATTATGGCATATGTAAGTTTAAATTTTACATTTTTTTAATATATGTTTGAAGTGTGAAATGTGTGTTTGAAAACACTATGTTTGAAATGTGTTTTAATTTTAACAACCATTTTGTTGTCTTTTTATTATGGCATGTGTGTGTTTAAATTTTAGCATTTGCTTAATATATGTTTGAAGTGTGTGTTTGAACAAACTTTGTGTGAAATATGTTTTAACATTTGCAACCATTTCAATTGTATTTGTACTTTGACATGTGTGTAGTTTGAACTTCATGTGTATGAATATAGTACTAACTTTGATGCTCACTTTAGTCTGAAGTATGTTTGAACTTTGATATTCACATTTAATGTGTTTGTATTTTGACATGTTTGAACTTAAGTGTTCACTTTAGTGTGTTTGTACTTTGGTATGTTTGAACTAACTTAATGCATCTTTAAACTTTAGCATTTATTTTGCATATGTGTGAAGTGTGTGTTTGAAAACACTATGTGTGAAATGAACAAATATTGTGTGAAATATATTTTAACATAAACAACCATTTTGTTGTGTTTTCACTATGGCATGTGAGTGTTTACTTTAGAATTTGCTTGATATATGTTTGAAATGTGTGTTTGAACAAATTTTGTGTGATATACGTTTCAACATTGACAACCACTTCAATTGTATGTGTAGTTTGGCATGTGTGTGTGTGTTTGAACTTTCACATTCACTTTGTATGAAGAGAGTACTAACTTTGATGCTAAATTTAGGGTATATGTTTGAACTTTAGTGTGAAGTATGTTTTAACTTTGACATTCACATTTTATGTGTTTGTATTTTGACATGTTTGAACTTGTGTTTACTTTGTGTGTAGTTGAAGTAACTTTTTGTAAAACATTTTTAAATTATGCATCTGTTCACTTTAGTGTGTTGGTTCTTTGGAACTAACGTAATGCATCCATAAACTTTAGCATTTACTTTGTATATGTGTGAAGTGTGTTTTTGAAAACACTATGTTTGAAATGTGTTTTAATTTTAACAACCATTTTGTTGTCTTTTTATTATGGCATGTGTGTGTTTAAACTTTAGCATTTGCTTAATATATGTTTGAAGTGTGTGCTTGAACAAACTTTGTGTGAAATACGTTTTAACATTTGCAACCACTTCAATTGTATTTGTACTTTGACATGTGTGTAGTTTGAACTTCATGTGTATGAAGATAGTACTAACTTTGATGCTCACTTTTGTATGAAGTATGTTTGAACTTTGATATTCAAATTTAATGTGTTTGTATTTTGACATGTTTGAACTTAAGTGTTCACTTTAGTGTGTTTGTACTGTAGCATTTATTTTGCATGTGTGAAGTGTGTATTTGAAAACACTATGTGTGAAATGAACAAATATTGTGTGAAATATGTTTTAACATAAACAACCATTTTGTTGTGTTTTCATTATGGCATGTGAGTGTTTACTTTAGCATTTGCTTGATATATGTTTGAAATGTATGTTTGAACAAATTTTGTGTGATATACGTTTCAACATTGACAACCACTTCAATTGTATGTGTAGTTTGGCATGTGTGTGTATGTTTGAACTTTCACATTCACTTTGTATGAAGACAGTACTAACTTTGATGCTAACTTTATGGTATATGTTTAAACTTTAGTGTGAAGTATGTTTTAACTTTGACATTCACATTTTATGTGTTCGTATTTTGACATGTTTGAACTTGTGTTTACTTTGTGTGTAGTTGAAGTAACTTTTTGTAAAACATTTTTAAATTATGCATGTATTCACTTTAGTGTGTTGGTACTTTGGTATGTTTGAACTAACGTAATGCATCTTTAAACTTTAGCATTTACTTTGTATATGTGTGAAATATGTTTTAATTTTAACAACAATTTTATTGTCTTTCTATTATGACATGTGTGTGTTTAAACTTTAGCATTTGCTTAATATATGTTTGAAGTGTGTGTTTAAACAAACTTTGTGTGAAATACGTTTTAACATTTGCAACCACTTCAATTGTATTTGTACTTTGACATGTGTGGAGTTTGAACTTCATGTGTATGAATATAGTACTAACTTTGATGCTCACCTTAGTGTGAAGTATGTTTGAACTTTGATATTCACATTTTATGTGTTTGTATTTTGACATGTTTGAACTTAAGTGTTCACTTTAGTGTGTTTGTACTAACTTAATGCATCTTTAAACTTTAGCATTTATTTTGCATGTGTGAAGTGTGTATTTGAAAACACTGTGTGTGAAATGAATAAATATTGTGTGAAATTTGTTTTAACGTTGAGAACCATTTTTTTGTGTTTTCACTATGGCATGCGAGTGTTTACTTTAGCATTTTCTTGATATATGTTTGAAGTGTGTGTTTGAACAAACTTTGTGTGATATACGTTTCAACATTGGCAACCACTTCAATTGTATGTGTAGTTTGGCATGTGTGTGTATGTTTGAACTTTCACATTCACTTTGTATGAAGACAGTACTACGATTGATGCTCACTTTATGGTATATGTTTGAACTTTAGTGTGAAGTGTGTTTAAACTTTGAAATTCACATTTTATGTGTTTGTATTTTGATATGTTTGAACTTAAGTGTTTACTTTGTGTGTAGTTGAAATAACTTTTTGTGAAACATTTTTAAATTAGGCATGTGTTCACTTTAGTGTGTTTGTACTTTGGTATGTTTGAACTAACTTAATGCATCTTTAAACTTTAGCATTTATTTTGCATGTGTGAAGTGTGTGTTTGAAAACACTATGTGTGAAATGAATAAATATTGTGTGAAATTTGTTTTAATGTTGAGAACCATTTTTTTATGTTTTCAATATGGCATGCAAGTGTTTCCTTTAGCATTTTCTTGATATATGTTTGAAGTGTGTGTTTGAACAAACTTTGTGTGATATACGTTTCAACATTGGCAACCACTTCAATTGTATGTGTAGTTTGGCATGTGTGTGTATGTTTGAACTTTCACATTCACTTTGTATGAAAAGAGTACTAACTTTGACGACCACTTTATGGTATATGTTTGAACTTTGGTGTGAAGTTTGTTTGAACTTTGACATTCACATTTTATGTGTTTGTATTTTGACATGTTTGAACTTAAGTGTTTACTTTGTGTAGATGTAACTTTTTGTAAAACGGTTTTAGATTATGCATGTGTTCACTTTAGTGTGTTTTTACTTTGGTATGTTTGAATTAACTTAATGTATCTTTAAACTTTAACATTTACTTTGTATATGTGTGAAGTGTGTGTTTGAAAACACTATGTGTGAAATGTGTTTTAATTTTAACAACCATTTTGTTTGTCTTTTTATTATGGCATGTGTGTGTTTAAACTTTAGCATTTTCTTAATATATGTTTCAATTGTGTATTTGAACAAACTTTGTGTGAAACACATTTCAACATTGGCAAGCACTTCAATTGTATTCATAATGTGTGTGTATGTTTGAACTTTCACATTCATAGTATATGTTTAAACTTTAGTGTGAAGTCTGTTTGAATTTAGGTATTCACATTTTATGTGTTTGTATTTTGACATGTTTGAACTTAAGTGTTTACTTTGTGTGTAGTTGAAGTAACTTTTTGTGAAACATTTTTAAATTATGCATGTTTAAACTAACTTAATATATCTTTACACTTTAGCATTTACTTTGTATGTGTGTAAAGTGTGTTTGAAAACATTATGTGTGGAATGAACAAATATTGTGTGAAATGTGTTTTAACCTTGACAACCATTTTGTTGTGTTTTTACTTTGGCATGTGTGTATATTTGAACTTTCACATTCACTTTATGCATATTGTTTTCTATTGTATTGCATTTTAATTATTTATTTTTCCATATTTAATGATTTGACATTTTTGTTGTAGTGTGATTATTTAAGTTTTATAATATCCTTCAATTATAATGTAATCAACAATAATTAGTATTGTGTTATTAGAAGGTTGCAATTTAAACATGTTTGTTTAGTGTGATTTAGTTTGAGAATTCATTAATTTTTTGTGTGTGGTGTGATTTACTTATTGTTTATTGTAATGTGGGTTTCAATTTTAGATTTACTTATATGTAATTCATTTTGACATTTATTTTGTATGTTTTTACTTTAACACTTTTGTATTCACTTTCTTTGCATTTATTGTTTATATGAAGTGTGTATTTGAGAGCTTTGACATACATTAATTTTTTTTTTGAAATGACTTTCAAACTTGTTTGTTTAGAATTTTTAGGCACACCCTAGTTGTGAAGTTGAAGTGTGTGCTTGAACATTGATTTGCTTATAATTTATTGAAGCATGATTTTTAATATTGGTATTGACATTTATTTGATCCATTTTGACATTTACTATGCAACGTGCAAACTGACATTTTGACATTTATTTTGTATGTTTTTACTTTAATACTTTTGTATTCACTTTCTTTGCATTTATTGTTTATATGAAGTGTGTATTTGAGAGCTTTGGCATACATTAATTTTTTTTTTAAATGACTTTCAAACTTGTTTGTTTAGTGTTTTTAGGCACCCCCTAGTTGTGAAGTTGAAGTGTGTGCTTGAACATTGATTTTCTTATAATTTATTGAAGCATGATTTTTAATATTGGTATTGACATTTATTTGATCCATTTTGACATTTACTATGCAACGTGCAAACTGACATTTTGACATTCACTTTGTTTGCATTTATTGTTTATATGAAGTTTTTTTGAGCTTTGACATACATTAATTATTTGTTTGAAGTGACTTTCATTGAACTTGTTTGTTTCATGTGTTTTGACATCCACTAGTTGTGAAGTGTGTGTTTGAACATTGATTTACTTATTGTTTATTGAAGCATGGGTTTGAATTTTGAAATTGACTTATATTTGATATATTTACATATTTACATATTTACTTTACATGTTTGACATTCACTTTGTTTATATTTTATGCTTGAGCTTTAACATAAATTAACTCTTTGTTTGAAGTGATTTTCAACTTTGTTTAGTGTGTTTCAATTTGGCATCACTATTTGTTTGTTGGAATCATGTTTGAACTATAGTTATTTACTTTGTATGCATTTAATTTTTGAACTTTGGCATTCAATTTATGTACTTGTTTGAATTTTGACATCCTTTTATATTACTTTATCACTATGTGTGTAAGTGTGAGAGAGAGAGAGAAAAAGAGGGAGTGTTTGAATTACTTCATCACTCACTTATACTTGATCTCTTATTGTTTGTTGGTTTGTATGGATGGGTGGGTGTGTTTGAATGAGCATGTCATCCACATGACCCAGAGTGTATCCATGACTTATACAAACGTCGTCACTCTACCTGGTCATACATCAATCGGAGAAGGCACGTATTGGTCATATGCCACGAGGCAATGTGTCTGTGGGTCAACAGAGGTAGGCACGCGCATAACACATCCCACATCGCGATACCTCGTGGAGAAGACACATGCATGAACTCGTTGTAGCCAGAGGTATACATGGCTAGGGTCTACCCATATGCTACTCAACCAACATGGTCCAAGAAGCCATGAGGATCCCTCTACAAGTGTTCGAGGCCCCATAACGCTCATCGCACAAGTAGGCTAACAAAGACAATCTCATAATGCACCTTCATATGTATAGGCATGTGGCATCGTGTAACACGACGTCATCACCATCACTATGTTGGAACATGAGTGGGGTGTGGTATCATACTGCATCATATCAAAATATGTGCAAATACAGTATATCAAAGCATCATCACCAACACTATATTGGAACATCAGTGTGGTATGGCATCGTATCTATCACATCATGTCGGAGCATGTGCATATACACTAAATATATAATATGATATGATAATATCACTATGGGGCTACCGAGCTTCACCTCTCATACATACGAGGTTAACTAAACAATGCCAAAACAATGTCTCTATGGGTGTCCTGGCATAACTAACAAACCCATACTCTTGTACTCAAATCTGTGGGGATAAGGTTAACACTTATGTATCAACTATCCTAATCCATCATAAGGGAAAGTAGTGGGTACATTTCCTCAGGATTGGTTGAGTTGAGATGCTTTGTGCTGCAATATGCGTACGCTACACTCCACCCAAGGAACTTGTGGGTGCTACTATCCCTTCGCGGATTGAGGGTTTAGAGAACCAAAAGAAAAATAACTACTTTTGGTTACTCTTATATATAAGTTTCAACCACGTATGGGTTGGCCCTCAAACAGGTAACAAATATACAAATACACACAATGGTATGGTAGATCCCACACCAAAGTGTAACTTTTCCCCATGGATGGGTACCAAGTATCACCATCACATGGATACACAAAGCAAGTACGAGTTTTCACAACACTCAAAACAAGATACAGTTATTGGTTTCTTACATTTATAGGGGTACAACTACATACATGATTCTATAGGGACAACAATTTCCATAACCATGGAATACGTATCATAACTTTGCATCTGTAAACTTATATCAGGTTCCTTCACGCTACTCTTTTCCATAGAGTACATCATGCTAAGGTAAAAGCCATGAACACGTGATCACTTAACAATTCCACCAACAGATTCACAAGGATAATCTAGTGAACTCAACATACCCCAAGTACCCAGTGTATGAACCTGGGGCTCTGATACCAAGCTGTAATGCCCCGTCGTGGAACCCAAGAAGCGTTACACTAAATAACCGAACTTTAGTGTGAAGTGTGTTTGAATTTTGATATTCACATTTTATGTGTTTGTATTTTGACATGTTTGAACTTAAGTGTTTACTTTGTGTGTAGTTAAAGTAACTTTTTGTGAAACATTTTTAAATTAGGCATGTGTTCACTTTAGTGTGTTTGTAGTTTGGCATGTTTAAACTTTAGCATTTACTTTAGTATATGTTTGAACTTTAGTGTGAAGTGTGTTTAAATTTTGATATTCACATTTTATGTGTTTATATTTTGACATGTTTGAACTTAAGTGTTTACTTTGTGTGTAGTTGAAGTAACTTTTTGTGAAACATTTTTAATTAAGGCATGTGTTCACTTTAGTGTGTTTGTAGTTTGGCATGTTTAAACTAATTTAATATATCTTTAAACTTTAGCATTTACTTTGTACATGTGTAAAGTGTGTGTTTGAAAACATTATGTGTGGAATGAACAAATATTGTGTGAAATGTGTTTTAACCTTGACAACCATTTTGTTGTGTTTTTACTTTGGCATGTGTGTGTATATTTGAACTTTCACATTCACTTTATGCATATTATTTTCTATTGTATTTCATTTTAATTTTTTATTTTGTCATATTTAATGATTTGACATTTTTGTTGTAGTGTGAATATTTAAGTTTTATAATATCCTTTAATTATAATGTAATCAACAATAATTAGTATTATTACCAGACCTGTTTGGGTTCGTTTACCAAATCTCCCTCTCCAGTTCTGGGAGGAGTCATGTTATGAAGCTATTGGCAACTCCATTGGACAATTCTTAATGGTGGATTCCACTACTCGTGACTTAGGGCATGATACGATGGCTCGGCTGTTAGTAGATTTGGACATCTCCAAACCCTTCCATGGGGATGTGATCTTAATTATAGAGAATAAACGTTGGATGCGGCTGATGGACTATCACTAACTCATTTGATTACAAAATCCGACGATAGCTATATAATTAGATGTATTGTCGGGCACTTGTGCGAATTTTCATTTTTAAAAAATTTTATCCCCGACGTTCATCGGCATTTCGACGAACCATTTTTTTCGTCTACTTTTCGACGAAGATCTTCCACCGAAATTTTGACGGACCTGCAAAGTTAAATTGTGGCGGAGATAAATAAAAATGGGCTCGACTATTTATTGCGACAGTGTTTTGCTCAATGGTTTTCTTGGGGAAAATCATAAGAAACTCAAGAAGATATCGCTAGGTTGAGGGTAGTCATTGTCTTTTTCCAGAATTCATTTGTGAAGTCAGATTTGTACTTCCAGGTTTGAAAATCATATTTTAAAGCAACATCTCATCAGATTTCATTTTTAGTCTTGTGCATTTTTATAATTTCATTTCCAGATTTTAGACCCGACTTCACAAATTCTTTATAAAGGAATTGTTTATAACTAAAAGAAAATTCTTGATGGATTTGGACAAAGAGTATATTTGCAAGGTTTCAATTTTAACCTTAATGATCAATTTTCAATAGATTTGGGAGCCATAGCTAGATAATATCAAAGGTGTTGGTTGTTTTTTACTGCAACTAAGTTTATCTTCTAGACACAACATATAAAATCTCAGATAATACTGCCTTACAATACCATCAATCTATATTCTAACCCAATACTACTTATCAAATCCTTATATGAACATAGTCACCTATAACCTCACTCAAGCATTTTAATTAATTCCTTGAATTAAAGCCAAAATGAGAATTACACACACCATAACAGTGAGATGAACATAATAACCCTTGATCATTTTATTCAAGATAATAATATATTCATACAATGGAGATACATGACCTTGAAATGAGTAATTTTCATTCAGATGCTAGTACTGTCTTGAAAATTAAGTACCCATGAAACTAAAACCTACAACAGAATGACACCAAACCTAAGAATAGTATCTTCACTAAAATATCAGACTCTTTACAAATTCGCTCTGCAACTTCACTTAGACTCGACCTAAAGATATCTAACTTGCTAACCCATATTTTTGGTCCTGAAATCCCTCTTATAGGGAAAATGAAGGAGCAACAAGCATCGGACCAGAAATACACCTATCACTGGTCACTTGGACCGCCTTATAACATTTCAAAAATTGGTTACAACAGCAGAGTCTCTGGAGAATCTTCTTGTTCATCCCGTCCACTGGAGAATAACTATTGCATTTGCCAAACTTCGAAAACTTGCACCAAAACTGCCACCAAGACATAGCCAAAAAAATTTATAACTATAACCGCTGAGCTATTAACTGTCAGTTGTAGACTCTGTCCTATTCTTGTTCAGTTAAGTACTTTTCTACCCAGCCTTGATATTCCTCATCCGTTGGCCAATTAAAATTTACCACTTCATTTACCTTGGCACTGTAAGGTGTATACTTTACTGCTACTTGATTCACCTCCCTTTCAAAAGATTCCAAAAACGTGCTAGTGTTAATGATTTTATCCATACTACTCATAAACATGTCATAATCTGAGTCATCACAGATCAATTTGATTTGTGCATTGATGATTTCATCTACCCTGTCCTACCATTGCTACAGTGATCTAACATTTCCTTGGGCATCTACAATATCTAGTAAAGATGTGTCACTCCAGTCATCAAAACTCTTTACCAACTCTTTAATCCTCCTGCTGAAATCATCAGGTAAGGCCTGTAAACCTTGCAATGACTTCACAAAGTCTTGAGTAGGCCTTAATTGTTGAGGCCTATTAGTTGCATTTTGAGAATTTCATTTCCAGATTTTGTTGTGCAAGATCAATATTATGATTTTAGGAGTCTAATAGTTGGAAATCATAGTAAATTTAGAATTTAATAATTTCTGAAATTAGCATTTGAAAGTGTTTTATGGAGTCATTAACTTCAAACTATCTTCTCATTTGCAAGGGTGGTTGCATGCCGAATTTTTTTGGTGTAAAATATCATAATTATTATATTTTTTTACCTGTGTATGATTAAAAATAAGTGGAGTGTGAGTTTGATATTTTTTGAAGATCTAAATATTCAAGCTTGGTAAAGAAAAATCATGTCAGATAATATTAGTCTAGAATAAAATGAAGAGTCACTTGATAGATTGTGGGCTAGATTGAAAAGAAAAGGTGATGGGAAATGTTATTGTTCTTGCAATAATTGCAAGGGCTTAAAGACAAGAAGACTTTTAATCACAATAGCTAAGAAATATTTTAGGCAGCATGATCATGTTGAATGGGGGCATGGTTATCGCCCATTGGTAAGTTGTTTATTATATGTGTTTATATTGATTGAATTTGTAAATGTTTATATTGTTTTAACATCTGATATATATATATATAAAATCACTTGATCATGATCATGGTTTATTTGTGTCTGTCATTATTATAAAGGTGGGGCACCCTAGGGCACATGATATGGATTATCACGGCCTGGAGAATGTGGTTTTGCACGCGGAGGAACATGGAGTTGTGAATATTGAAGATGAAGTTAATGATCCTATGGAAGAAGATGATCATGCGTTAGAAAACACAATTGAAGATGATGGTACAAATACATTGATCCATGACATATGTAGTGGCACATCTGATCATGTTGATCGAGATGACTTTGATGATGTTCATGATTTACCTGTACTTGAAAATGCATACGAGCCCCTTTATGAAGGCTCTCAAATAAATCTTCTCTCTGTTGTATTGTTGCTGGTGAACTTGAAGGTTATGAATGGTTTATCCAACATAGCAATCTCACGGATGTTAAGGTATGTCATATATGTCATCTTTTTTCATCTATTTTAATTGTTGTTAGTTCATCGCTAGTAAATAAAGGATGGAGTATGTACCATTAATATTCTTTATATTAAGAAATTATTTTTTGTTGTAGATTGATTGGTGAATTTTTGTTACCACCGTCAAATATTTTACCTCGCTCATACCGAGATTTATCTGGCATTATGAAAGATATTGGAATGGAGTATCAAGCAATAGATGCATGTCCCAATGATCATATTATATATCATAAACAACATGAATTTGCAACAAATTGCCTAGAATGTCATATCAGTAGATATCAAATAGATCAATTAACAAAAAATGTGTCTCGCAAGGTTCTTCGTTATATTCCCATTATTCCACGTCTGCAACAATTATTTAGGTGCAAAAGCTTAGGACAATTTATGGATTACCATGCACGAAATAGAAGTGGAGATGAGATTCTTCAAATGTCTACGGATGGTTTTGTATTTAGGGACATGGAGGAAAAATGGCCACACTTTAAATAAAAATCTTGTAATCTAAGGCTTTCATTGGCAGCGGACGGTGTCAATCCATTTGGAGAGCTGAGATTTATTTACTCAGTGTGACTTGTTTTTGTTATCAACAATAACTTTTCTCCATCGATGTCAATAAAGAGGGAGCACATATTGTTGGCAATGATTGTTCCAGGTATTTGTTTACATCAATTTTCTTTAACGTAGTAGCATCTCATTTGTCTTATTTGTTGCATAATGACTTATATGTTTTTTCATTTAATAGTCATGTACATGAATTTATATATTGCAGTAAAATATTTATAATAATTATGTAATGTTTATGTTTATGTTCATTCAACTAGGTAAGTACCATTTTAAATATATGAATGTATATATTGAGCCTCTTATCGATGAGCTACTAAAGTTATGGAATGGTGTGACTATGTATGACGTATCTAGACCAATAGGACAAAGACAATTTGAATTACATGCAATCCTTGTATGGACAATTCATGATACCCCAGGGCTAACAAATTTTTCTGGTATGTTATAATGTTCGACTGCATGACTTTAACGATATTTAATTTTATGAAGTAGATATCATGCATGTTTTTTAAATAATCTATTCATTATATATAATTATAAAAATTGACATATTTAATTCAATTATATATGATTGCCAGGTCTTCAAACAAAGGGAAAATTTGCATGTCCAATTTGTGGTCCAAAGATGAAATCTCGTCATTCAACAAGTTTAGGAAAGCAGGTGTTTGATGAGTATAGGCACTTCCCCCACAAAAATCATAAGTATCAAACTACAAAAAAACATCTTTTCAATGGGAAATAAGAGACTACATCAAAACCACGAAGAATGACACCTCACCTATGGAAGTTGGAATATAATAGAATTAATCGTCAAGGTTATACATCAGATCAAATTATTTATCTATCATATCTGATATGTTTTGAATTTATATTTTTATATTGTGTTGTGTTTACTCATGCTATAATTAACAATGATTGTCGTTGTTAAATTGTTTTAACTTATATGCTTCATGAAGGTCGTCAAGGCATTAATGTTCGGCTTCCACAAGGATTGAAAAGTTATCCTAGACAATTTAGTAGGTTTCCCTACTATGAGCAGCTACAAATTGTGCATTTGTTTGATACAATGCATATTAGAAAGAATATGACAAAAATGTTATGGAAAATATTGGAAGGAAGGCATGACAAAGAAAAAATTGTCAAAGTTTGTAGTGACATTCAGGAAGCCAATCATGCAATAAAAATTGTCATTCAATTAAATAGCGATGGAGACCAAATTAATATAAGTGCCCTTCCTTGGTTATTAATGGAGCAGCAAAGCAATGCTATAAAAGAAGTCATATGAAAAATTTGATTTCTCACAGGATTTGCTACAAACATAAACAATATCATAACAAAGAAAGGTGAATTTGGGTCAGGGATGAAAACGCATAATTGGCATAGCTTCATTAAGGTAATTATTTTGGTATATTATATATATATTTGTATACTATATGTACTTTTTAGTGCATTATGTTTACTACTTTTGGAAAAATAATGAAAAGATCATTTTATAATTGTTGCAGTACATTCTACCTCTATCTCTCCCAGACAATTTCGACAACAATGTCAAGCAAGTTATATATGATTTTGAAAAATACATGAGGTAAGTAGCGATATTTGTTCAATTCGTTATATATTTTTGTTTAATCTCGTTAATATATTTATGCCTTGAATCACTTGTAAATGGTCGTCATCTAAAACAATCTGTAAAGAAAATATAAATTATTGGAAGAGAAAAAATCCTCGTCTAATTTTTGAAATGCAAAAGTGTCTACCTTCGACATTTTTCAATGCACAAGAACACTACCTCATACACCAAGTTGAGGAGATTGAATTTTATGGACTTGTACACACAAGGTCAATGTGGATGGTTGAGAGACACTTGAAATTTTTGAAGGCTTTGGTTAGACAAAGAGCACATCCTGAGGGTTCTATGGTGGAGGGATACATGGTATACCAGACCATGGTGTACATTACTGAATATCTTCCTAAGTTTGCAACAAAGATCCATGTAGATTGCATTTGGGATCTCAACTCCATTAAAAAATTCGAAGGGGAGTACCTGATGGGGAAAGGTAGATTGAAGAAAGTGACAGGTAATTATAAGATGGTCATGAAGATTAATTAGAATACATTTTACATTTGATTTTTATGTATATTGTACTTATTTAATTATTAATTTTCAATATTCATCAATTATAAATTAAGGTCATATACCATGGTAATTAACTAATTATACGTCGTTTGTGAATTTCAATTTTTTTTTATACAGTTGGTCGAGAGTGGGATGCACTACATTTGTACATCACAAACAATCTTGATTGGATGACGGTATGGATTGAATGATGTCAACAATCTGGTCACGCATTAACATGGGAAGGTGTGACTTCATTGGTTAAAGAAGCTCATCGTAATGGAGATTCCAATGTTACACCAAGGGAAATTGATTTAGCATATGGTTTAAGAGATAAACAGGTATGTATAAATATATTAATCACCCATATTATTTAATTATTTTCAATTATATTGATGTATATATATGTTGATATTTTTTTCTTTGCATACATTCGGCCAAGAATAAATATGTTTATCAACTGACAATATCGCAATAAGTTTTACATGTTTGACGTATTGCAGGTGAAACGCCACAAGGCTATGTGGTGCAATGGTTGTAAATTTTGAATCAAAAATTTGGATGACGTAAAGAAAACTTGTGATTTTGGGATAACTGCAGTCTTCTAGGTGACTAATGTTTCATCTACAAGCGACATACATCCAGAAGTCTCAGAAAATCAATACTATGGGATTTTGGATGATATACTTGAGTGTGACTTTAAGTCCTTCAAATTAGTTATGTTTTTCGTCCTATGGTACAGGCTATGATTGAATGAAAATGATCTCGAGAGAACTGTTATTGAACATGATAATAGATTTACCATGGTTAATACAAGGTATTTTGAGCGAGCAGGA
The DNA here is from genome assembly GCA_007115665.2 of Sequoiadendron giganteum. Classification (NCBI taxonomy): domain Eukaryota; kingdom Viridiplantae; phylum Streptophyta; class Pinopsida; order Cupressales; family Cupressaceae; genus Sequoiadendron; species Sequoiadendron giganteum. The sequence goes on along the minus strand of CM021104.1, from coordinate 555,825,339 downwards.
AATGAGCCCTATGTTCTTCCAAGCCAATGTGAGTAGGTATTTTACTCAGAGGTTCCAGGTAAAGCGGGTTGGTCATATGTTTTTAGAAATGATCCAAGAGGAAGGCCGGTAAAGTATAATGTGGTGGAAGAAGAAGATATTGAAGAAATAGAAGATGATGTAGATGATGATCAGGATCAACAGTTAGTTGATGATGTGTCTGACGAAGATGTCGAAGAGGAGGAACTAGATCATGATGTAGAATTTAATGTTCATGAAGATGATATCCATGTGGATGATAACATTATCGAAACTGATATCAATGACGATGACGATGATATGACCAATCCTTACAATGTTGAATCTGGATTGAATGATATAGACAAAGAGTTGGATGAAGAAGAAGATCAATGACATTGAAATGTATGAGTTATGTGATTGTACTATCTATTTGATATTAATTTATTGATAGAATTATATTTGACTTATGTGGTTACATAATTAATTTATGATATTTTTAATTTTAATTATATTAGAATATGTTTAGTTAACAAATGTAAAAAATAAAATGGATAAACCAAAATATGAAAGCATGAGACCACTACCTTGTTGGGTGTATGGAGTCTAATGAAGATCTATAAAAGTGTAATCTATGATGGAAATAATTCAAAGTGTTTGGCACGTAGATGCAGTTTATAACTTGTATAAATGTGCAAGTAAATGACTGACAAACTCTACTTGAGATAGGATGACAATCCTAGTTATGTGATTCTTCTTATTGATCCAATTAATACTCTTCAGTTATTGTGATTGACTAGAAGGGTTTAATCTTTAATTAAAAAAACCAAATAATCACATCACACAAATACAACAAATGTGTATCGGTAAACTGAATATATATATATGCTTGATCTATCAATTTAAACAACTGAAAAGCATCAAAATGGAGACAACCAAATAATTGTATAATTCAAAAAATAGTTGATACCAAAATTAAGCCACAAGTTCAGACATCTTCATTAACTTCATCAAAATTCATACATGCATCTAAGTCTTTTAAAGGAAAGTTTCATTGCAAACTATCTACTGTATCTTTCTCCTATCCGCCTATATCTGTTTTACATTATGAAACAGATATAAATATATCAAAATTGTGAAAGGGAGCGTCCTTTGAGAAATGTCTTTTTCTTAACAACAATAACAAACTAGAAATTATGCTATATTAAGCCATAAATAGATGTTTGATAGATAATCTCAGTAAGTTGGCCGCTTGTGTGTATCAACATCCTCCAATGCATTCCTTATGGCTATCTCCATTTCAAACATCTTCTCATTCTGTTCACATGCCATGTCCATTGTTAAATCATTTCCTATGGTTGTCTCCAGAATTATTTGCATCATCGTCTCACATTCCTTCATCCATCCCGTGGTAATAGACATTGTTTTACTCCTCTTCGGTTAAGTACTTGTCCACACATCTTTGATACTCTTCATCCATTGGCCAGCCAAAATTCACCACCTCATTCACCTTAGTATTGTAAGGTGTGTACTTAATTGCAACCTGATTGGCTTCCCTTTCAAAAAACTCTAAGAATGTGCTGGTGTTAATTATCTTATCCATACTATTTACCAACAAACCATAGTTTGAATCATCACAAATCGATTTACTTTGTGCATTGATAACTTCTTCTGCCCCATCCTACCACTGTTGCAATGTCTTAAAATTTCCTTGTGCATCAATAATGTCTGGCAAAAATATATCATTCCAGTCATCAAAGCTCTTTATCAGCTCAATAATTCTTCTACTCAAATCATCAGGTAGGGCCTGAAATCCGTTCACTGATTTTACAAAGATTTGAGTAGGCTTCAATGACTGGGGCTTATTGTCCACATCAAACCTAGAAGCTCTATCCATAATATCCAGGTCATTGGCCCTAGGGATCCATTTCTCAGCCAAAGGCAAAACTATTTCTTGATCCCTATTGATATTTTTTATTCCATCCAGGAAAAAGTAAGACACCATCTTGTGTCACAAGTCTTCTTCCCTCCTTAGGAGTGATGCCTTTGAATTCTTCCATTAATTTGGCTTTGACCTCATCATCATTCTCCTGCTCAGACCTATCAGGTCTCGATTCTCTCGTACTCTTGCATTTGTTCTAGTACTCTTCTAGTTTCATCCTCCAAACTAGTTGCAAGAATACAAGAGTCTTTACAAATGCATCATCGTCCAAGAATGCCTTGCAGGCCTCCATCCTGGCATCTTGTACACATTGCCCCTTTACATCCATGTCAGAAAGAACCAATTGTGTTGATCTAGGAGGGGAAGGGATACCAACCTGCATGTCTTGATCAGTCACAATTATCTCATCCATCAAAGTTTCCTACATTTCCTCAACTCTCTATCTCTTAGGACTTGGATTTGATGGTAACATTGTAGGATCACCTCTTGGTGGTGAATCTAGATCCACAATCCTTATCCCTCCAGGTGCTATGATCCTTGGACTTAGCTGTGATGATGTTTGCATGACTTGTTTTCCCTTCTTATCCCCTTCATGCTCATCACTGCTCACATTCCTCTTTCTCTTGTATAGAGGCCTGTCAACTGGTGGCTGATAAGCTAACCTTGTTTCTTCAGGCCTCACATTCGGTCTTTCTATACCAAAATCTAATTCCAAATTGACCCTCTTGGTCATCAAGGTGCCTATGATATATTTAAAATTAGTCATTAAGAATTCTATTTTCTTGTGAAATGGAGTGAACTCCATTAATGGATCATATTTTGGATCCATTTTATGTATTATAGCCAACAACTTTTCATATGCAATCCATTTTTCTTTATTCAACTCCTGCCTATTCAAATCAAACTCATTTATGATTAGGTCCTCAAGAAAGTTGAATTCATATGCAAATTTTCCACCTTTAATTCGTTGTCTGAACAATGCAAAGAATCCCTTAGATTCATGCTATCTCCTAGGACCATTCCTCAAATTGAAGTCATCAAAAAACCTTCCGAAGTGGACCCATCCTCCTTTGGAACAAATAAAATTAGAAACAATAGTGTAGTCAGGGAACAAAGTCCATTTTCCTTTCTTTGTTAGGTTGTCCTCATGAATACAACCTAGTTGCCACATAACTTCGGCAAAGCCTATCCTTGATGGTACATTAAAGGAAAGGATATGACGGGTTCCCTGGAAACCATACACCCTCAAAACAGTGCTTACAGGGTACAAGATGATATCACCCCAATTGTGACACACTTTTAAATTAGGCTTCCTCACCTTCGGTCAGAGGAATTCATGCAAATATTCAGGGACTCTTGGCACATTTACCACCAACCGAGCCCAGAGTCTAGAGGCAAATCAATTATCAAACTACACAAAGTTGGCACCTCCCCTGTTGTAAGACAAATCTGCACTCCACACCTGTACTGGTAACTTTTCTCCATTCACCTCCTACCTCAAATCCATTTTTTCTAAGAAGAAAACAACATTCTTGTACAGGAACATATGCATCAACAGGGAATACTAGAAAAAAGGAGTGTCAGTATCCCCACATGCAGCTTCATCAAACCCTCATGCATCTTCTTTGACAGGAATGATGCAAAGTCATATACCACAAAGAAGTTGGGATACTGAATCTGGGCTCCCATAAACATGTACGTAACTAGCATCACAGTATTAGGGTTGAACCCTAAAATCTGGCAGAATAAATAAAATGTTGCCAGGAAGTGACTGGCAAAACAACTCAGCCTTAAAGGCTCTTGGTCATTTGGGCTGATAAGAATTGTTGAACTGCCCACCCTGGCCAAGTGAGGAGGAAGAAACCTCAATCTAAAAAGAGGCTTTAATCTTTTGTACTCCTCCTTCATCTCCTCAAAATCTATTTGAACTAAGAAAGGGCTATATTCAGTCAAATCAAAAATCTGCCGAATCTCATCTACATTTATGCTTAGCAGAATTCCACCATTATTATCCCTTATGACCCTTGTCATAGGATCATACCGTGTTGCCACTGCTTTGAGCAAGTCAACATCAAGGAACACATTTGGCACTATTAGTTTCCCCATGTCGTATCTCCAGCCGTTAGAGAAGGTGTGAGGTAAGTTTCACTATCCATACCACAGGCTAAACATTTCAAGACTAGTCATAGGAATCCTAACATCCGCAATGTTATAATTTCTGCATAGTAGACCTTCACCTAGGGTCTTTCCATTCATTAAAACTAAACCACTCTTCCTGTCATTTGTTGAAAATGGGATTTGATCCAGGAAGTCATCATAAAAATTCCTCTTCAAATAATTAACATGGCTAGAGTACTGCTTCGGTGGTGTCATCTTAAACAACTAGGGCTTCTTTAAAAAAATCAAATCCTCAAAGAAACTAGGGGTACCCAGAACACAAAAATACAACACAACTGTGCAATTCCAATAATTCAAATGAACCAGTAACCCTACAACAATAATTAACAAAACCCCTTGACTAGCACAATAGAAAACTTTGCAAAGACACAGTCAAATTAACCCAGCAGTTTAGAAAATAACTCACGGGATTTCACGCCTTGCAGAGAACTAAACTTCACAGTGATCGCTCGAATTTTTTTATCTCTGGCTCTAAACTACTTGGAAAATACTTGATTAATTTTGTGATGAAGATAGAAAAAGAGAAGATACTTTATGTCAATTGAATTGAGTCAGTAGACGTCTCGTCCGCAATTAAAGCTCATTTGCATGTCGTGCCAATGACTCCAATCGCATTTGATGCGAATTTAAACTTCAGTCATCGATCTTTTATTTTTGTCAAATCATCGAATGACCATCTTCAAAAGGGCTAACAAAATCTCCATGTCAACATTGAGGGTCCACCACAGAAGGCAGTGCCAAAGGAATACACGTGATGCCCGCCCGTGATATCAGGATCACTAAACATCCTGCATCTTTGGATCACACAATGGCGGGCAACCGTTGATTCCTACCATCGAGGATCGTGTTCACTCACAACTGTCAACAACACCAAACATAACCATCAAGCAAATTTTTACCAAGATTATAATATCACTGTCGATCTCAAGCATGTGCATCTCGAAGCTATTTTAGTAACCCACTTTATAATGTATTTAAGTCTGACACAAATATTAAACGTTTTATTAATCTCTTTTTCCCATCAACAACTTGGAACATGTGGCACTCACCCATGATATTGCAATCACCAAACAACCAGCCATGATGTCATCACGAGATCGCAGGGAGTGGTCAGGATCAATCATAGGAAGATCCACGATCATTAAAAACACCCCTTGCAAAATAAAAAAAACTATTAAAAGGGAGAAGGGGATATCGCCTAGGACAATGAGAAATGATGGCTCAAAGTTGTTCTTAAAGCATGGGGCACAAACCGACCCAGACTTAAGAAATAATAAAGTCAAGCAAAATATTTAACATTATTTATTAAAAGGGCACTCGGCCTAGATGAGTCAATGGGACATAAGTCATTTTTAGAAATAGGGTAAAAAGTAGAGTTACAATTAGTGTTATAACCACAATTAGTGTTAGGGATAGAGTTATGTTTACAATCAAGGTTAGGGTTATGTCAGAGTCATAAGGTTAGGGTTATGGGTCAAGGGTTTTCTTTTCTGGCATTAACTTGTTATTAAGGGTGGTTGATCACTTAAGTGGTATTTTATCCCTTTTTGGTCATGACTTTACCGGCCCTGTTTACTCGTCCTTTCGGTCTTTTGGCGTCATGACTACATTATATTTAAATAGTGTCAGGCTATTGAATTATTTTAGATTAAACCTCTAAATAATATTTTTGACCTTGAGGGTCATTTCCCCGTCCACCTAGTCGGTCCCTTTTCTTTATGAATAACTTTTTTGCTTGTGCAGATTGCGCGGCCGTCAGATGAAGTGATTTCAATCTTGACTGTTGCTCGCAGACCTCACAAGGTTTCTGCTAATGTCACAAATATGGTTTGAGGTATGTGAGATGTTTCCATCTGTCACATTTGATGGTGGGGACCATTTTTGCTCGTTGATCGATGATGAAGGCTGATGCCGACAGTTGTTTCCGTACCAATGCATCATGGTCGTTCCTCGCTGACCTCACACAATTAAAACTACAATTTCAATAATGTTGTGAGGTGTGCAATTTGGTGACATGTGGAATCTGATGTTGTGCGTTGATAACAAAGGTGGGGCCCATTTTCGTGCTAATGTGGTGCCCAGTAGGTGAATATCCTATCTGTTTGGTGACTAGAGGGAGAACGTGGCATTTTCAAACTATTTGGAATAAATCTAAGCCATTCTCCTGGCCAACGTTGAGATTAATCAACAACTCATATTTAAAAATAAACTGGTATTTTACTATAGCCATTTTATCTCACGCGAGTGAATAGTAATGGCCGAGTTCGACTCTGCCTACATAATTAAATGCTAAAATTTGCAAATTACTATTTTCGTGATGTATCTCTACATTGAGGAAGAATTGTTTTGTATCGAATGAAGAAAGTCGTGGTTATGATTTCTCAATTTCGTTTCCCTAGATGTTTTGCGATTGAAACATGAGGGAAACGTTTTGTTCTATGGGACTCGAATCTTGGAAGGATTGACAGACAAGCAATGTGTAATTCAAGATGCCAAGTTACCATACATCGGGTGGTAGTTGTTCTCCAATTAGTTTGGGAATAGGAATTTGTTGGTTCCTTTGTGTAACCCTTAGAGGTTAGACTTGGGTAAATTGGTGGTTTCTAATAGTTATATGGATGTAGATATTTTAAATGACATTGCTGCTAGATATGACCCTGTGGCCCGAATTGTCAGAACACATGTTGGTGTGCAGATGATTAAGATAACCAAAGAAGAAATTGCAGAGATTTTCAAATTGGATGAATGGAGTCAGGATATGGTTTCTGTCGACTTGGAGGTTTTCAGTCAAGAATATATAAATACTAGGGGTTTGTTCAAAACATCCTTTTTAATACCTCATTTGGCAATCTCAGGAAGAGGAAAAAATCAGAAGAAGGTAGTAATTGGCAAGAATGAGCCTGAACCTTTTCCTATGGACTATTTCTCCAGTTATTTCAAGAAGACTGTTTGTGCTTTATGTCAAGTTCTGGGAGTCAGCTTAAAAAAAACCTTGCCTACCGATATTATGTATATGGCAATAAATCTCCAGCACCTAGGTTTTAATGTAATATATGATTTTGCCACTTATTTGGCAGAGAAGATGCACACGGGTCTGGTATCCCTAAAGGAGGGGAAGAATTGGGTTGGATTCATATGGTATTCCTTATTAATCCACATGTTTCTATATAGGGATTAGGTTGTGTTCAAAAAAGATATGGAATTAAAGAAGAAAGAGGAAACATTGAAATGTTTGTCCAATATTGGACTAGAATTCTTGACATGCATGATCATAAGTTTGATTATGTAACTTTCCATAATGTCTTTGGATCTAAATTAAGGGAGACTTTGGTTTATGACCCCCCAAGGATCCCAAAAGAAATTCATGACTTCTTGAGGCCGATGGAGAGAAGGCCTGAATTGAACATAATGCACAATTGGGGAGACATTATCCTCTATCATAATACCACAATTTTCAGGGTTTTTGACACTAATGTCAATCCAAAGGTTCTACCAAGGGATGTGCCCCTTAGAATTGGATTTTTGGAAATCATGAGGCAGTTGAGGGGCACTCAAGAACTACACTTGCCAGCTAAACATAAGAAAGGTTCTTTCTTCCCTAAATACACAACATTTGTCGATTTTGTTATGGCAAAGGGAGGATGGAAGGAGTTGCATAAATTATTTGGGCCTTATAGGCTAAGGATTGTGCGCCCCAAGAATCATGATCCTGAGGGTTTTATCTCTCAAATGAAGGAAAAACATCAGACATTAGCTTTTTTCCACAACTTCTACTTTCCTAAGGACACCATCAGGAATATTTTTCATTTGGAATTACAAGATGAGAGAAAGACACTATACATTGTCTACTCTAAAATGGTAAAAAGTAAGTAGGAGAAAATACGTGGTTTCAATCCCATACCTAATGCTAAAGATGAGTTTAACAGGTAAATGTATGCTATTGATAATTTTGAGAGCTTGGTTGGGGTTTTGAAAGATGAAAGGGTTGTGGAAGGAAGGGTAAAATCACAAACCATCGAGGAGTACTCTGAGGTAAAGGAAGAGGAGAGGCCTACTTATCAGCCCCAAAAGAAGATAAGGGTTTTTTCTAGAAGAAAGGGAAGTAGGGCTGAAGATGTTGCTAAAAATATTGCACCATCTTCTTCAAGGCAGTCAGTACCAAATGTTGTTGATTTGGATTCTCCTCCAATTTTTTCAGAATAGGCTTGCCCACCATTACCAAAGAGGCAAAGGGTTGAAAGAGTAAAGATTGTTGATTATGATGGTGATGAGGATGATGACATTATTGTCACTCCGAATGAAATGCATCCTAAGATGCCATTGGACCCAGTTGACATTGCAACAGGTTCAGGTACAGTTTCTTTGAGGTTTGGAAAAGATGAAATCAAAGGAATAACAAGCAATGATGACTTGAGAATAGAAGCTTGCAGAGAGTTCATGATGGATGACTCTTTTATTCAAACCAATGCTTTTAAATATTTTGTGTGGAGAGCACATACTGCATTATATGTTGAGAAGGTGGCACATGAGAGAAGTCTACAATCAAAGCTCCCAGAGAAGGTAATTCAAGCTAAGGTCAGGGAACAAATGAGAGACAAATTCAAAGCAATAACACCAGAGCAGGGCCAAGAATTGGTACAAAAAAGTGGAGTATTGCTATTCCTTGAATGGGATATCACTAATGTTGTGGTGTTTGACACAATAAGAAGGGCTAATAAGCCACTTCTTGCTACTGAAGAGGAGGCTACATTGGCACTCAAGGGATTAGGCTTTAGTGAGGAATGGGATGCATTGGCAAGCTGGTCCCTATCCACTGGCTCTAAAAATCCAATTGTTTCAGAACCTTCTGACTTTAGTGGTCACTTTGTTGTGAGGAGATTTGCTGACAGCCCAACATTGGAAGCTGTTGATATGGTCGTGAATGTTGCCAAATTCACTAGAGCAACTGTTGAAGATTTGATCAAGGATCGGGATGCTCTGAGAGGCCAATATAATGACATTATTATTGAATATAATAAGAGTCAATAAAAGGTAGCATAGTTTAAAATGAATTGGCTTTATTGAGGCAAAAAATGGATACCATGAGATCTCAAAAGCAAGCCAGTTCTAGCCACAATATTCTCGACCCACCACTAGAGCAGTATCAACCTCCTACACAAGCACAATCTTTGGCTATTGTTCCATATAATATGGGACAAGTGTCTATATAATATGGGACAAGTGTCTATCGCTATTGAGAGGGCTAGTAGCCCTAGAGGGGGACTTTCTAGGGAGAAACCGATTCATTAGGTTGAATAATATAAGGAGATGGCAAAGCAAATCCGGGATGCAGCATGGAGAAGCAATGCAGTGATAGTGGACATTGTTTTAAAACATTTAAATAGAAGGGTCCAGAGTAAGCTAAATAATGTTCATGCAAATTATGTCGTAATTTTGCAAGCACTAAAAATGTTTCTAAGGGATAAAGAATTGGCCATCCCAGTTCTAAAAAAATGGAGCCCTAGAATGGAGAAGTTGAAATTCATGGCAGCAGGGGCAAAACAACATGGTGATAAATATCCTACTATTATTGCAACATATCAATTGGTCAAGGGAATTGTTGAGTAGAAGTTTCAGGGATTTTCCGCCCCAATGGAATCCAAGATCAAATTGCTGAAAGATGTGTATGATGGAAAGGAATTGACCCCATTGCCTCATATTTTACATAGTCAAGATGAAGTCAAACCCCTGCAGGTTTGGAAGGAGAAAATGAACAATATAATGATGTCTCAAACACATGAGATATGAAAAAATGCTGACATACGCATGCTAGAGAATACATTGGAAAAGTTGTCTTTTATTATAAGTTTCTTAGAGAACTTTGATAAAAAGGCCACATCGATAATGGTAAAGTATGCTCCCTATCGAAACAAGGTTGATCAGGTTGTGGCTTTCTAGTGGCCTTTAGTGGAGGAGTTTGAATTATGGAAAAATGTGTTCACTGATGAACTGGAATTATGAGTGTTATAGTTGAGAATTGCAACTTGGTCATGTATAATACAGGTCTGGCCTTAGATATTATATTCTAAAATTGCATTCTCCTTTTGACTCCAAGTACAGGGTGCTGAGATGGAGTTAATACTATAAAAACTAAGCATGCCTTCAATGTATGGGGAGCGGCCTTTGGAGCGATGTTTTCTTTCCTCCTTATCAACTAATGATGATTTTTGTCTTATGCTCTCCACTCGGATAATAGAATTGTAACTGAATCAGGAGTTAGCGGTCCAATTACAAATGGACATGTGTACTCTTCGACCTGAAGCTTGTTGGCTCCCTTGTTTTATAAAAGGGAATTCTGGGCTGAGAGAGTGATCAGTTGAAATATCCAAAATATGAGAAATAAGAGTCTAGTAATATAAAGAGTATGAATTGTAAGTTCGGCTTTTAAAAAAATTTGAGTCAGATTGGAGAACTTTGTTAATCATGGGGTTTTTGAGCATGTTTGTATCAAACTCTTGAATATTTGGAGTTTATTTTCTCTCCTATTGTGTTATGTTACATGGATTTTCAATGAAATATCGATCAAAGATGATTTTCATTGATTTTCATTTGTTCTTTACTGTGAATTATATTTAACTACAACTCTGGTTCAAAGGATCGATTAAATGATTCAGTTAACCAGTAAATTCTTGCAATATAACAAATAGGATTCATAAAGGAGTAATAAACTCAGGTATAGATATATGGGTTGTAATGCAATTCATAATAGATCATAAGTGTTCAAAATGAAATTTACCCTATAATTCAGTTTTCTCTTTTGACTCTATGCGTTGGGATATGGCATTGGAATTCTGATTAAGTTTTATTCTCGTATGTTTTTTGTTATGGCATCAGGATATTTTACTCGAACATTTCCTATCAATTTACTTTATGTGAAGTTTGCGATTCTCTGTTAAATGGACATGAGTCTTTTTTAAGGAATAGCCAATTTCTTGAAGGATTTCATCCTTTCACATTAATTGGGGATCTATCTAATGCCTACCTATGTGCAAATGAATTGTTTAAATGTTGTATGATAAGAGCACATGTTAGGGAATACCCTCTTGGATTTTACAGAGTCTGAAGTGTAGGAGAATTAGCCTTATTTCTATTCTCATTAAGTTGGCCATATTGTTCCTAGTCTTTTATTATTGAATGTGGTGAGTTCATAGGAGCTTCTAGGAAACACGTGTGGGTTGCAGTAAAAAAATGCCAACAGGTTCAATTGACAACATGATCTATTGAGTAATTACAAAGAATTCATAATTTGAAATTCTAGATTTTGACAACATGAACTATTGACAAGTAGGAAGTATTTTTCACATTGTGTCAAATTTTGATATTGTTATCAAGATTCAATTATGTAGTTTTACAAGTCAAACTCATTGACCCATGTTTCATGAGTAGTGTTTCACAAGAAACCATCTCTCATGATAATGAATGGTCCACTTATCACTCATTGCATCTAAATGATTCTCAAAGCGATGACGCACTAGGCCTTCCTAGGAGGTCACCCATCCCAATATTACATTATCCATGATTTTATTAATAATTCATCATTTTGGATTTTGACAAACTTTACACACAAATGCCAATTTGACAATGAACTTAATGTATCACAATTAAGTTTCAAATTGAGTAACACAATAGAAACAATTGGAAAATTTGTCTTTTGTTATAAGTTTCATGATTGGTAAGAACACTTCTTCTTACAGATGCAGTCCCCACTAACACTAACAGAGAGCCATTACCCTGGTTGTGGCAAAACCAAAGAATAATAATAGATATCCCAAAGCAAGAAGATTGAAAAATTATCATAATATCTATATCCCAAAAAGAGATAGCAGTTGATATTTGTTAAAATGTTTGGGTATTGAATCACCGTGCTTAGAGTCATAGTCCTATATCTGAAAGGAATTTACCAATACTATCCAGTGCCTCATCCATTGGGTGGGAGTCATATAAAACATAATTTAGATAAAAATGAACTTATCACCATAGTGCTTTGCTACCATGAGATTTGTCAGTATATTAAAACAATACTCCTTAGTGAATCCTAAGCATATAACCATAAACATGCAATTTGTGTTCAAGCATTTGATTAACTCATTAAGTTAAAGCAAAAGAACAAATTACACTTTTAACTACACCATTGAAACTGAATGAACAAACCCTTGATAAATCCATTCATAATCCATGGCCCATACACAGGAGAGAAAAATGTCTTAATTTTTTTATATTTCTTTCAATATCAGTAATTACAAAAGCATAGTATACTTATTTCATACTATTCCCAACCCAACATGATTTCCTACATAATACCTTCAAAATCCTGGATTACCACTAACTGTACCTATTCTAAGCCTTCGGACCCAAAAAAAACAACCCTTAACAATGAGCCATCAAATCTCCTTTATAGGACAAGAGAGCAACAAAGCAATAGGCTACATTGTTCATTCGAAAATTGAATTTCATTTAGAATGAAATTCAAATTCACATTCCTCATCATTAGAAAAAACTATAATCAGTTCGAGGAATCAAAACAGTTATACCATTATAACCAACCGGAGCTAAAGAAAAAAGAGTGTGATAGGCACACATACGTCCACATCAACACACCACCCAAAAGTAACACACCCAACAACTGCAACTACTTGCAAGACACATGGCTCCGGTAGAGGCGACCACTGCTGGTCCTCGCTTCAGTAAGAAGTGAGACCAACTTCCTTTTATCTACTTTAACACATGATTTGGTAGCATGGCATGGCACCATCACAATTATTGGGGCAACTACGAGGGGCTCTTCATTGACCCCCAACAGCTCGATCATGGACGCCAAGTAATGTCGGTAGTTCAATTCTGTTTCAGACCCATCACCATCAGAACCAGAAGACAAAACCAGTGGGGACTTGGAGCTCCCCGACCCTTTATAAGCATCATGGACAACCTCAGGCTTGCTAAGGATAGGTTATACCCCATCAAGCTGCAAATTCCTCACCCCGAGTCTGGTACTTCTGCGCACAACCAAATGGTCCATTGCAAAGAACACCTCGCAAAATACAAGAGAGACTCGACCACCTTCAAACAAGACAACTCAAAATGCGATGATAATACCAGATAACACAATGAGCATTTATAGAGTTAATTGGTGCGAGAATATTAATTGTTCGAATGCAGCACGAGCATTCGAGCATTTTAGTGGTTGATGTAGCCACCACAAATTATTCTTGGCTTGCAAAGGCATGGTGTACAACCCATCATTGCATTTATCAAGAGAACACTGTTCGCACGCAGGAAAATCAGGTGAGGATCCACTGAAAAAACCTGCACCATTAATGAGAACAACTTGCAAAGAGCAAGAAATCCCAACGCGGATGAACAGGAACCCAACAAAAATTGAACCATTAATGCGGATTGAACATGGAAAGTTGGACGACTTAGATTGAGTCAACAATTATTTGAAAATCCAAATTAGCGCCTTGGGAGAACCATGCCCAATCACAACCCAAGAAAACAAGAGGTTGCAACTGGACAGTAGGTCCCACCTAGCCCTGTCGCTTCAAGAACCAGCCCACGTGTCACCTCTTTGCAGACCTCGTAGTACCCTCAGGGGCCTTTGATCTAATCGTGCGAGATCTGCAAGGAAGGATTATCATTTATCTCCCTCGTTAATACCCCACAGGTAGAAAACACCCACCTTAAACCCCAAAGCCCTAGCCTCCATCCATGCAAATTTTAAGTCCCACCACAATCCTTGTACGGTCCACATGATTTTTTTATCGTTTGTTGAAGAAACTATTATAATATATTTCTTATTTATGTACTTATTTTCCATACATGTTTATAAAAGTTTGAAATTATTAATAATATTAATTTTGCAAGACATTAAAAGAGTGTTGATTGTAAAAAATATGCATCCTAATGTGAAAATGAAAACAATGTAAGCAATGACTATAACACATAAATTTTTATGTAGTATCCAATTCAAAGAATCATGTTACCCTCTACCTTGAATTTTTTAGTATAAAAAGCTAAGGAATGCTATAAATAAGATAATAAGTTGACTATTAGCATATACCAATTTTCATAGAGCTATAGATTGTTGGATGTTGTGGTTGTGTTGCTCATGATATGTGGTTTTCATTGATGTCAACACTATTATCATTAATGTCTTAAAGGTTGTATATGTCGAGGATATTAAGAAAATTAGAATAAATATGTTTCAGACAGTCTATGAAGTTGTGGAGATCAGAGTGGTGGAAATTTTTGTACATTGGTATTTTGAAGTCGTGTATTAAAGGGTTTGTTGCTGAGCCTATCTAGTATGTCCTCTGGAATTTTCAGAGGTGTGCATCAAGATTGGAGTGAGTTATGAGTTTTTGTGTTCCTACAGTTATTTTGTTGCCATAGTTGGTGTTTCTGAAAGAAGAGAATGTCATTATGGTGAATTGAATTGTTGTGTATGCTCTTGAGAATTTCATTGATGTTTCTTGATCTCATACTCTATCATTGTGGTACGTCCACGTTGATCAGTGTGCTCGTGATCAAATATTTTTCCTTTGCATGTTCGAGTTTTCATGTTCTTGGTTGACATGATGGTGGTAGCGTGTTGTAGATCCTTGTGGATTAATTTTTGAATGCTTGGCATGTTCAAGGATGTTGATTTAGGTCTTCATTATGTTGTGACTTATTTAGGTTGGCGCGTATTGATATTTGTTCATGAATTGGGCCGACAGTTTCTATTCATCTATTATTTATTTTTGGCCGACAAAGTTGTTAATGTAAATTCATGAAGTGGATATATAAGAGTGATTGTTTTATTCATTTAGAGAGAATGTATGTGAAGTGTATGTGAGATATGTGTGAATAAAGATTAGATCATTCAAAGGCATAGCAGAGTGTGAAGAAGTTTAAGAAAAGTATGAAGAAGTATTTATGTGCCTAACTGAAACTGTCATCAGGCTTTTGAAGAAGCTAACTTCTCAGTTCAACCTCATCAGATGGATTTAATTTGATTATCTTATGTAAGGCAGTGAGCCTTCCCTTTGAGCAATGAGCTCTAGGCAGTGTTCTTGAATGCATGTGCATTCCTTATTCATTTCTTTTATAATTTTAACAGGGTATAAATTGTGGATTAACCTCCACCGTGGTTTTTCCCCTAACAGGGTTTGTACACAAAAATCTTGGTGTTATATGTGTTTCTGATGTATTGTTGATTCATGCTTTCACTATTAATTATTAGATCTGAGATTAAAGGTTAATAAGGTTAAAAAAGTTTCAATTTTGTAACAACTGATTCACCCCCCCTCTCAATTGTCTATCCTTGTTTTCCAACATAGATATCTTCCATTTCAAAACACACAAAACAATATTCAGTAGATAATCAACCATCTTTCATTTGTATAGTGATTAATTTATCCCTATAGGAAACAAGTAGAGTATATAAAGAAAACTAACAAAGCCACAACTACCCCTATTTTTTAGTTTGGTGTGCATTCCTTCCTCTCCCTAATATTCTCTGATTATTTTGAAGAGACCAAGTGTTGTAACTAAACTATGGTTCATTCTATGTGCATGTAATTTTGATCTTGATAGAGAAAATTTAAAAAATATTAATATACTCTTGTCGAAACACAAACAACACTCAGATTTAGTATAAGAGTCAACCAATCATAAGGAAAACATAATATGAAGATGAATTTTCTCAAATCTTGTGGTTGTAGATGCCCTTTTGAAATCTATGCAAAATTTGGGAGGATAGACAAAGCTCGTGAACTATTTGACACAATGCCTTGAATAATTGTAATCTCATGGAATACACTCTAATTAGAAAAGTATCATCACTGCCCTCATAACAATCTATCAATTTGTTTTAGTGTCTATTGTGTTATACCCAATTTGGGACATGGGGTATAACAAAATAGACACTAAAATAAATTGAGAGATTACAATTCTTTGAGACATTTTGTCAAATAGTTCACAAGATTTTTCTATCCTTCCACATTTTGTATAAATTTCAAAAGGGAATCTACAACCACAACATTTGAAAAAATTCATCTTCATATTATGCTTTGATGGATGTCTATACCTTGCTCCAAATCTCCCATATTAAGGAAACCAATAAGGATTTTGGTGAAGGTTGTGGAATTTTTCTTTGCATCTACCAATTGCATTTGTTTGAAAGTTTCTAAAACCTTTTCAACGAATCCATTATGTGTATATTCTAAAATCATTATAGTACACAATTTCACATTTATTTGGCTTTGCATCTACCAATTGTATTTTCTTGAATTTCCCTACAATATTCTCAATGTAGATCTCTTTTGTGGATATCTTATAGTCCTTGTAGTCAACATCACTTTGTTTTTTGAAGAAACTATTACCATATATTTATTATTTATGTTCTTATTTTGCATACATGTTTATAAGTTGGATATTACAATTAATAATATTAATTTTGGCAAGACATTAAAAGATTTTGTTGATTTTATAAAAAAAAGCATCCCAATGTAAAAATGCCAACAATAGAAGAAATGATTGTAACACATAAATTTTTATGTAGTATCTAATTCAAAGGATCATGTTACAATTTAGGGTTATGATTGGGTATTTAATTAGGGTTAGGATTTAGTGTTCGAGTTAGTGTTAGGTTTAGAGTTAGGGTTAGGGTTAGGAAAAATAATGTTAGGATTAGGGTTTTATGTTTTATGGTTAGGGTTAGATTTAGAGTTTTGGTTATGGTTGGGATTAGATATGAAATTAGGGTTAGGGTTTAGGATTACAATTAGGGATTATAGTATTAGGGTTATATTTAGAATTAAGTTTTAGGGTTATTGTTATGATTAAGGGTTGTTTTTATATTTGGCTTAGAGTTGGGGTTAGGATTAGGGCCAGGGATAGGGCTAGGGTTAGGTTTAGGGATAGGTTTAGGGTTATTAGAGTGAATGCAACTAATTAATAAAAGAAAAAATATTTAGGGTTAGGTAATTAGGTTTAGGGTTGGGGTTAGAGTTTTGGTTGTGGTTAGGGTTATAAAGATAGGATAAAGGTGAGGGTTAGGGTCAAGGTTAAGGTTTCAAGAAAAAAGTGTTAGGTTATGATTAGGGTTAGGGCTAGGTTTAAGATTTGGATTATACTTTAGGGTGTAGCATTTGTCTTTAGTTTAGGGTTACAATTAGGGTTAAGGTTAGGGTGTAAGTTAAGGTTAGTGTTAGGGTTAGATTAGAATTAGGATCATGGTTTAGGGTTTAGGGTTAGGGTTGTGTTTATGTTTAGGGTTACAATTAAGATCATGGTTTAGGGTTTAGGGTTAGAGTTATGTTTATGTTTAGGGTTGTGATAAAAAGGATTTGGGTTATGGTTAAGACTATGGTTTTGAGAAATAGTGTTAGGGTTAAAGTTATGGCCACGGTTACATTAATGAGAAAATGATGGTTTACTTTCCAAGTAAGGGTTAGGATTAGGTTTATTGTCAGGGCTAGGGTTAAGGTCAGGGTATGAGTCAATCTTATGATTAGGGTTAGGGTTATGGTTAAATTAGGGATATGATGTTAGGTTTCAAGATAAGGTCTAAATTTAAGATTAAGCCATAGTTGGCTATAATGAACATGAGAAAAATGGATCTAATTTCCTTTTGTGGGAAAATAATCAACTACAACTTAAACTTAAATTTAGAGATTACCCTAAACTCTAACCATAACCATAAACCTAATCCCAAACCTAACCCTAAAGAAAACACATAACCTAACCCTAATTTTATTGTTTGAGGATAGGCTCAAACACTATATAACCTAACCCTATATAACTTAACACATAACCTAGCACTAGAAAAAAAATCTTCTCCCAAACAATCTCCTCTACTTCTATTCACACCTACTGGAGTTGCAACATTCAACATTGGTGCTTCAACCATTCATTAAAAGCTAAGAATCCAATAAGATATTTCAATGAACTAGAAGGGACAAGACTTACAACTTTCCAAGAAGAAATATCACATGTCAGATACATATTGATAGATGAAAT
Source organism: Sequoiadendron giganteum (assembly GCA_007115665.2). Taxonomy (NCBI): domain Eukaryota; kingdom Viridiplantae; phylum Streptophyta; class Pinopsida; order Cupressales; family Cupressaceae; genus Sequoiadendron; species Sequoiadendron giganteum. Next base: position 555,807,182 of record CM021104.1, on the reverse strand, counting down.
GAGTTTCTTTGGGGAGAGGTTGCTTGAATAATTCATTATTATTTGTAATTAATTTTTATTTTTAATTATTGTTTCTTGTTGATTGTTTATTATTATCATCATCTAAAAATCTTAACTAAATATCACTACTTCTTACTAACTTTGCAAATGGTAGTTTACTTCTACTTAAAACTTGTGGTAATTTCATTAATCTCTTGCTACCTCTGGTGTTGAATTGGACTAGTTATGTCATCTAGGATTTGTTCCTCAATTTTTTTTTACTTTTTTCAAAAAAAAAATTTGATGGTTATACTTGTATTACAATGAATGGACATAAATTTGAGGATTTTGGGTGTTTTCATTCAATTTTTCATGTTTTCCACTTAGCTCCTTCTTTATGTGTGTTTTTTTATGGAAGCCTTTGGATATCTTTTGGCTAATAGTATTTCATGGAGCCTTATTAAAGGTGCTACTTTTCGTAACTCTATAGCCCAACTATTCAATGGTCATTTTTCTAATGACTCCTTTCTCACTCTCTTGGAGGACAAACATGACATTATTTAGGATATTAAATGTCTAGATATTTTATGGAAATACTTAAGGTCAAATATATAGTGGCATAAAACTCAATGTTATAGGAAATCATTCTTAGCCAAGCCCAATTGGTTCAATTCCTATGGATACAAGGGGGTTGATCATATGGAAGTGTTGAGATTCCTAAGCATCTCTTTTACCTTTTAGGTTTCTCCTTCTTCTTTAAGGGAACATATCATTTCTAGAGCTGATAAAAATTATCATATTAAATTATGAAGCCCCTTTCTTTGGCAAGGAGATTCCATGTGTGTTCAGAAATTTTTGTTGCACACATTTCCATTACTCATGTTGCTAAGAACCTTGCAAATCCTCATATTTGAAGATTGAAAAAATCTAAAGGTATATTTTATGGCCTCCCTTTAACCAAGGAAAATGGTTTCACAAAGTATCCTAGGAGTTTTATTATTTCCCTCATGACTATAATAGGCTTGGCTTACTTTATATTCACTACTCTAAATGGTGCCATAATAGGCTTTGCTTGCTTTATATTCACTACTCTAAATGACGCCATAATTTTAAATTTAATTAACATACTCTAAAACCTAACTAAACCAGGTTGTAGCTCGTCAAATTGGATAAGTGAAAGGTCAATACCAGCACTGAGGAAGAGTTTGGAGGAGTGAAAAAAAGGTCAATACCAGTGCCGATGAAGAGTTTGGAGCTAAAACAAGGTCAATACCAGCACCGAGGACGAGGTTGAGGGGACTAAGGGAAAATCGACGACCAAGGGACAATGAGTACTGCAAGTTTGGCACCCCCATTCTCTTTAACCTACAATTTTCATGCCTAGTTTCCAAAGATCTTCTTGTACATTGGCCCGCCCAATTCTTGTAAAATGGTATAAGATAAGACAGAAAAAATAAAATAGCTTAGTCTTTCACATTTTTATAGTGATTACTAGAGGCTTATAGACCAATTCTTCATAATAGAAGAATTTGATCATACTTTTCCAATGATGGCATTATGAGAAAACCTAGGTTAAATGAATAATTCCTAGCTAAGTTCTTGAAATCATGTCCAACCATATAAGAGAAGACCGCTGCTATGTTGTAAGGCCTCTACCTTCTATGCAATAGTTGCAAATATTTTGTTTGTATAATAGGTATAATGCTTAAATGATAATAGGTTGTGTTAAAGCATTAATTTAGAATTTGTCCAAATTACAATAAACTTACTACATATTTGTATTTGTGCTAGTTGTATGTATTATCTCTAGGTATACATTAGGATGATTTGAAAAACATGGTATTGGTGTTGAAGTATAATCCACGGTCTTACATGGAGATAATTAACATTTTGTTGGTTAACAATTTGACCTACATAGTTTCAGGAATGTCATACAAAGGTTAACGAATTTTCCATTCTAGTTGAACCAATTAGTGTTATGTGTAAAAGAATAAATAAATTTAATTAACAAGATATTATCCTTTATTTATTTATTATTTGTTTTGAAATTTATTAGAGTTAAATAAATTATTCACTCAACATTCGTTAATATGTATAGTTCATTTTATTATGGGAATAGATATTAATTACATATAGTTGTAATTATGCAACATTTATTATGATAATGATTTGATAGTATTTTTATGTATTTCAAAGGTATTGAATAGTTCCAAGATCTTATCATTTGGATAAACCTTATCTATCAATGGAAAAGTTCTGAAGTTATAATTTTAGATATCACATTGAATAGTTTATTGATGTCCCTATACAATAATATTACTAGTTGATCAACTTTTAATACTAATAAGATTATTATGATTTCAATACTTGAATTATTAATAATACTATAATAATATTATTACCAAAAAATTAACAAATTGTTAAACATCGATAGACTTCTTAAATATCACATAAACTTCAATAATAACAATATTAGTAATAATCAGTAATTTAATAATTCAATGAGAATTCTTATATTTAATCAGAGTTCAAGGAAGATCAGAGATTTTTGAAGATCTTGGTTGGTTAGAAGTTTAAAGGAAACTTACTGTACTTGTGGCTATTGATTATATTTGTGCCTAAACTTGCAAGTGCCAAGGAGTCATTTATGGCACCAATCGCCCAAGAAGATATCTAACTAGATTTCTTTGGCTAAGACGCTACCCAAACTCAGTGAATTATTGCAGCTTCTTAATGCTCTTGCCAGAGAATGCTATGCATTTACTAACTTTCACCCTCACCACCAAGAATGGAGCTTGCGTGATTTGTTTTGTATCGATTCTCACACTACTGTAGTAGTCAGAATAGAGTGGCAATCCTTGAGTTAATCGGGGACTACAATTCATGCTTGGGGTTGCAAATTAGTGTATCAAAAGTTTGCTTATAGATTTTGGATGGGGGGGCGCTATTCAGAGGGATTTTGAGTGATTTTGTTTGGCAAGGGAGATCACTCAAAAAGATATGCCTATCATTCCTTCTATAGGAAATTAAATACAGACTTAAGGCATAGAGTAGGCAGTAGCAGAGGGGAGATAAATCTTAAGTGTGAGGCATGGGAAATAAAGACTCCGGGAGTCCCAATATTTATGGGAGCAATATGACGGTTCGAGGGAAGGAAGATGAATGCTTTAGTGTCATGGTGGTTGTTGAACTTAAAATCCAGAGGGAAAAAGGGAGAGGAAATGGGGGTTCTAGGAGCGGATGGACAGTGAAGATCATCCTAAGTTATGGGAGTCCACCATTTATACGGAGGCAATTCCAACAAACAGAGGAAGAGAATAAAAGAAAGTGAGGTTCCAGACACATTATCCCAACTGGGGCTATCTAAAGGTGATAATATTGATGGGGTTGGGTAAATAAAGAACATGAAAACAGAGAGTTCTTGATGTGCAAACATTATTCTCAATCCATGAATGTAAGTTGCAGAATGTAGCTATTGTTTTGCATCAAGAAACTAGACAAACGATAAGCTAAAGGGGGCGTTGGCAATACTTCTCTTTCATCCAATGGCTGCCATTTTATTCTTGAAGACGTGTTGACAATAGAAAATCTTGAGGTAAGATGCTATCCATGGTTTCAGAGATATAATTTTCTTTTGTTCGTTAATTGAGACCTGTATGTGGCTAGATCATTATCTTTGCTGAGTTTTATTTCACTTCGAAACAATGTTGTTGCTACTTGTCAAATGAGGTCATGGTTCCATGTATTTTTAGTCTGGGGCGGTTATCTTATATAGCATGTTGTCTTTACTTAACTGTCGCATTTTATTTATTTAGTTTTAATCGACCATGTGCCTTGTCCATGCCTCCAAATTTTGCATGTATTACTACTCATTATCACATGGATGTACATACTCTACTCCAAAACGCCCATGTTGGCATAGGCAGGACAGTGGAAAATGTTTTAGAATTTGGCCTTACACCTTTAAATGAATCCCTTGAAAGTTATATGGCCTATTCAACAAACCCATTTCTTGTGCATATCCTACAATTAATGTAATCCATGAAACCACAATTCCTTGAGGCATTCTATCGAAACAATTCACGTGCCCTATCTATGTTGTTGCATTTTGCATACCATTTTCTGTCAAAAAAATTAAAGTGCCTTGTCTATGCTTTTGCATTCTGCATACATGTCTACCAGTGCATTCTATCAAGTAGCTCCATACCTTGTTTTTAAAAATAAAAATAATAAAATAATAAAATAAATAAAGGCTCCCATTTTGGCGCAGGCAGAGAGGACGCTGAAAAAGTTGTGGAATTTGGATTTACACCCACTCTTTCATTTGCTCGAAGGTTTTAAATCTTCTTCAGTAAATCCATTCTGTGCACATCCTGCAATTATCACATTCCAGCGACCTCATGTCTTGAGGCATTCTGTCAAACAGTACGCGTGCCATGTCAATGCATCCACATTCTTCATACATATATGTGAGGATAATCATAAACTTGTTCTCCTTTGGTTTGGAACTTACTTGCACCAACATTATGCCCTTATAAGGATACAAATATGTTTTGTTCAATATGCATAATCAATGAGTTGTAGTTGCTTAAGCTACCTTTTTGACCTGTGACCTTGGAAGATATAGTAGGCACTTCAATCACCTCTCTATTTTTTTCTAAAAGATACACTTAGAAGGTCACTTAGCCCCAAGATATATAATTAGGTTATAGGATCAAGTGATGTTTTATTTTTAAAACAAAGGCAACCAGGGAATTTGGCATTAGCATGTTCAACTCTTTCACACTTCATCTACACAAGGTTCTGAAGCATAATCCTTTCAAAATATTTCACAAATTAATTAAAAATAAAAAATAAAAAAAATGTAGGTTATAAACTTGTTTCAATTCAAGCTAAACTCCATGACATAGATTTGACCCTAGTGACTAATTCATTTTATGTTAGTTTTGAGAAGGTGAAACATGAGATTTAAGATGCTAATGAGACTAAATAATATGTTGATGCATGAGTAATTAATTTTCTAAAATATCGATTTATCAAAAAAAGAAAAGAGAAGAAAAAAATAAAAAAATAAAAATCAATATCCTTAATCTCTAAATAGATTCGTGAATAACATAATTTGCATTTGAAAGATTGGTAATTTATGACATAAGTATAAGGTCAATTTCGTTATTTTAATATTGGTGTCTAATCCTTGATAACTAGAGTTAGCAATGGTATTTTCTTATCACATTAATTTCACTTTTTTGAGGGATGATTATTAGCTATTTTGTTTTTTTCAAGTTTTGAAGTATTTGGTTAGATTATGTGTTTATATGATTGTGTTTAAATAGTATTTAAGTGATGGATTAAAATCCTTAATTTATTCACATTAAAATCAAGTAGTTAGTACGATGAATCCATGTTGTGTATGATGACTTAATTATAAATATCACTTCAATGGATATATTGGATGCATTGAAATGTATGTGTAAATGTGTTGCTTCTATTGTTGCCCTGAATTGATTTAGTGTTCATTTTAATTCACCTAGAATTTCAAAAGTGTGTATAGTGAAATTTACGTTTAGGCTTGTGTGCTATTTAAATATGAAGCTAGTTTCTTGGAAAGGGAAAACAATCTTCACAAAGTTACTTAGGAAAACAATGTGAGAGTGATAAATATACTAAAGGCTTATTGAAAACTTTGTGAGGATATTATGGTAAAAATGATGGAACTAAGGATTCATCATGTAGCCTTTGGCATGAACAAGCATACATTGTCTAAAATAAACCCCTCCTCTAATGATCAATGATATTGTAAAATTATAATGCTTACATATAACCTAGTGCACAATTCTTACTCGGTACAATGCATTAGGATTGTAACTTTTTTTTTAACCTTGCATGATATCGGTGAGGTAGTTCCCTTTTATATTGTGCTTCTAATATAAAAAGGAGTGGTAGGAAGGTTATGGAGGCGATGTTTCAAAATCATCGTGAGGCCCAAGTAATGCGTGGCTTAATCCATGGTGTTAGAGTTAACTAAGTATTCTTGGAACTTGTTTTCCCGTGTTACCACTTTATATTTTAGTTATGATCTAATTGATGCAAACAATAGTTTGAAATAAGAATAATACCTAGATTATAAGAGTGATTAAATGAACATTTAGTTGGTTGAGAAATCATAAATAATGAAATTAGGATCTAATTCATTCTTATTTTTATGTTTAAAACCCTTGGGGTAATTTTGTGTTGTTTTGCTAGTACTAAAGATCTAGTCACTGGTATGTTACTTTGTGGCATTGTTTGTGCCAAATTGGGTATTTATGTCTATGCTCCATTTTCCCCTAGTATTTCCTTAATGAGTTCTTTGACCCCCGGCTTCACCTAAGTGGGTGGCAGCCGTCTATGAAACTGTCTAGGGTAATGGACCCTAGAAAGGGTTGCGTACCCACTTCTTCTTCTTTATTTATTTTTAAGTGTATAATTAATGGATTAGAGGCATAATATAAAGTTGAGTAGAGAAATGAGTTTCAAGTATGACAGTGTGATTGGGTTATGAGTGTGACTGTGGTTGAGCCATCCTTGAATCTAAGGGTTATCCTTTTTTCTATCCAACCATGTGTGAGATGGTTGAAGTCCAGTTATCGAACTACAGTGCCTCTGTGAATTATATACGTAGGCAAGGCCGTCGGAGACGAGCCCCCGAGGACTAGGTCTGACCCTATTATTTGTTCTCTTATTATTCTTCAGGTTACTACTAATTTATATATGTTATTGTTGGCATGTGACCTATTTAATGTTTTAGTTTAACCTTGGTTGGTTGAACTATTTAAGTGTACCTCAATGATGTGGATTTCACGTCTCCTCTCGAATTGACCATTAATGTCTAAGAAATTTAGTTACCTAACTAAAAGAAATATAGTTAATGTCTTGTCGAAATTTGTTTGCCTTCTTATAGTGCCTGCGTTGGTAGCAAACTTTGAGAGTTTTGCAAGCATAAGTGAACGGAATTTGAAATTAGTGTTTTGTTCTTAACTTTATTTTGGTGTAAAGTTTTGGGCATTACATATGTGTACTTGGATAACATGGAGAAAGGCTCTTTGGGCTCTTTCATCAATCTACGTATTGTTAAATTTTAACACCTAAAAGTGAGAATGAAGAATCTTTCCTAGGATGGTGGCCAATTATGCTTCTCAACACCTAGATTACAAAATCCTTTTCAATATCATTGCCATCACAATTAAACCTATTGCTTGAGATATAGTCATAGAGGAGGTTATGGTTGTGAGGAGGTTATTAGTTGGAGGGAAAATAGGAGAACATGCTCTCAAGACCAGGTCATGGAGGGAGGAGTTTGTTTTTGAATATATGATCATGGAGGGAATATTGGGATGATTGTTTCAGTTTTCTACCATGTGGAGAGCATTTAGGAGTCTCCTTGGAGACATTTGGAGCAGATTTAGGCCTTTTTGACTCAATTTGTGGCACTTGTGAGTGGCTTTTATGGTTTGACAAAGTCAATTTTGACTTTTTCACCCTTTTGGAGCTCTTTTGGATGAGACACCCATTTGGAGCTCTTTTGGATGAGATCTAGGGGCTAGATTTGTGGGTTTATTGTTGCATCCGACCCATGAGGTTTTATAGAACCATTTTTGGTGGAGCTTAGCTACTTAGTCACTTTGGTAACTCATTATTGAGTTGGTTCTGATTATGCAGATTCTAGAATTAGTGATTTCTATAGTCCTTTCTCATTTTTGAGCATACTTTGTAACTCTTTTGGAATATGATATACAGAGAACACCTTGGATACCATTGATTATGTCATTTTTCCTTTCTTATTCTTGCAGTATTGTGTATTTCATAGTGATTGATCAAGAAAATTATGAGGTATCTCTAACTTCCTTGTGTTTTGTCTCATATTTTTTTATACCTTCATTGCAAGAGTATGTTCATGCAGGTTGCAATCTGTGTTTTTAAGGGTTATATAGCTCTCTAATTGTGAAGTTTTCTTCCATTTAGAGGTTAGTACTTTGAGACCTTTTTGAAACATTTATGCAAGAATATATAGAACTAAGTAGTGCAAGTTTAGTTTCTGTCATTGACTACCCAAGTGTATGTGATTCTGCAGTTTCATATTTCTGTCAGTTTGGTGTATCACCTTTTTTTTTAAAAAGTTTTAGTTCTCCTTTTGAGCATTCGTTCTTCCTTTTCCTTTGCAAATATCAGTAGTTTTAAGTGATAACCAGCTAGGAAGACGACCTATTCAGAGGTTCATTCTGATTTTTGGGTGACCCACAACTCGAGAATTCTCCCATGTTTCTCTAGCTTACCGAGTTTCACAAATCAATCAAGGTGCAAAGTTAAGAGATAACATGCACCTCATGGTGACCATGTGCACTACTAACAAGAAGGCTAGTCTTCTTTCCTTTCTTCAAATTATCACCTCCATAGCATTTCATGTGGCATTTGTACAGGTTGAGAAAGTTGTTAAATCTCATCAAGTATTGCTTCTATGCAATTGGTTGGGCTCCTTGGTGGGTCCTCTGGGTGGTAAAAAATAAAAAAGTTGATGGTCACATGTCATACCTAGCTTCTCTCAAGGATTCAAACTTTATTTAAGTTGGTGCTTAGTTTAACCTAGTTAGTGCTCCCGATATCCGAGGCCATAAACATGTGGCAACATTGCGCTATTTTTAGTGGCCTTCCACATCATGATATGCTTCAAATTATGCAATCATGCCATGTGGCAATGTCGACTTTGGTTTTTTTACTTCCCAACATTCCAACTTTTAAGAAAACATTGGGTATTTACACAAAAGACTCGATGGGACCTACATTTAATAATTTTGCTCAATTCAATGTCATAAATTACCTACCAATTTCCAATACGGTCGATCACTTGGTGGCTCCTCAACTCATGTCCTTTTTGGCTACCAATTTACAATTTATTTTAGGGATTTATTAGTTATCTCTAAGTGGTGGTGTAGTACTTTATTAGCAAGTTGGCCTAAGCTAAAATGGGAGTTAAGCACTTTATAGTCTTTTTTAGTATCTCTACGAAAGGGAAGATAATCTAAAACAAATTTCCACTAGGTGGCTACGTTGTACTTTTGAGGAGTGTTTTAATTTTCACCAAGTGGCCGCATTATACTCCTCAAGTGAGTTGGCATGCACCAAAAGGGTAATTAAGTGCTTTAAAGTTGCATCAAGATTTCTTCTCATGGGAAATAAATATGGTAATAAATTCCCCTCGTTTGAGCATGAGAAAATACAACTTTCTCTATTTAAAGTGGTAAGGTGAGACCCTCACTACTCTTTTCTCCTTATAGTTGGCTGATATCATATCGGGATGAGAATGGACACTGATATTTATCACAAGTTCAAGGCACTAGATAGCTTTTGTTGGTGCTATCATAGACCAACATTTGAAAGGGGGTATGAAACACCCCATAAGGAGGGAGCTAAAAGTGGTAAAGATGATACTTGGTGCTAATTTCCTAAGGGAAGTAGAATGTTATAGGGTGAATATAGACATCATGTCCCAATTTACGGCTTCCCTCCTTGACCTAGGAGAAAAAAGGTTGGTGGGGGTTTTGATGAAAAAATTGTTCAAAAATCAAAATCTAGGTGGGCTCGAGGCTACTCTAGAAGTAGCAAGCTTGGGTCTTGGTGTGAGGACCACTAGGAGGCCTACAATTTTGACACACAATTTGACTTTATTTTGATTCGAGCATTTGGATATGCTATGTGTTTAGACTATTTTGGATGATATGGACATTCAATAGTATGCTTGCTTCTTGTTTATGATATTTCTTGATGATTATAGATATGTTATGCTCTTAATATTTACATATGCTCATGTTAATATTCTTGTCATGGAAATAATGGATAAGTGTGCTTATGATATTAAATTAATGAGATATACAATTGTGTTGAATGATTATCCGACTTATTCTATAACATTGCAATGATATAGTTGTGAATCGATAAAATATGTCAATTAATAGAGAAAATGATAAATTCTGGATATTGAAGTTTCATTTAATTGATGATAGAGGTTAGATATGTTGAATATATGTATATATGAGATTATTGATTTAGTTTATTCGATTATCATCCATTGCATATATTGACATGTGGCTTCGAGTGTGCAGGTACATGCCCATGGCCAATGGGATTGTAGGTGACCAAGGGTACCCGATTGTGTCAGCCAAGTGAAACCACTATGGTCCATTTGAAGAATGGACCATAACCTCATTATGTTGTATTTTATTTTTGATTAAAAATATTTAATGTTTAATCTTGTGATTATGTTTCTTTTTAAAGTCAATCAAACTTTTGATTAGGGTTTTGGGGCATTTTGGAAATTCTTTTATTATGTTTCAATTTCAATTTATTTTGAGGTTTTAAAAAGGTTAAATTAGTCCGTGGAATGGGTTAATTGACCCTAATTTAACCCCTATGATGGTTATCTATGGGTTAGGGGTCAAATCAAGCCCATAACTTGTGAAAATTGCAAGTTGTGACCCTTCTTAATTAACCATTAAGAAGTGTGACGGATTTTGGGGATGGGAGTGGAGTGTTGGCTCCAAAATCTCATTTATGAGATTTGAAGGCTTTTGTTGAGTGTTGAACACTCTTTGGCCTTTCACTTCCCCAAGATTTCTTACATATGTGTGAAAAAATGTGGGGACGTGTGTCCATAGGAGTGAATAGGAGGTTGACATGTGTCACTCTCTCTTCCAAGGGTTTCCAACCCTTGAATCCTATTTCAACCCTTTGGAAATCCAAAGGAGGGGCTCTTCTTCCTTATTTTGGTGGTTGGATTGCTTTGGGGAAGGAAAATTTGGCTTGGTCTTGGAGAAGTAGAGATTTGGAGTTCATATTCAACCCTTCTCCATTGTTGGCTTGGATTTGAGGTAGGTTTTACTCTACCTTTATGTATACTTCTCTTTTTCTTTTATCTCTTGTTTGGAAATGTGAGAAGATGGTTTATGTGGATTGTTTGTTCTTTGTATGTGCCTTTTCATTTCCATCTGTTTGGGTTGGGGTTGTATAGGATAAACTCACCCAATGTGGGAAAAGCATCCTTGTGGGGATAGGAATGAGTACGAACCTCTATGGGGAGATTGTTCCTCCTTTGAGAAGGAGAGGCAAAAAAAAGCGGGGGGGGGTATAAGTACCCAAATTTGTTCCATGATATTATGATGTATTGGGAGATTGTTTTATGGAGGATGTATGATATGAATGGTTTTGATGAATGGGTGGATTAGAGAAGAAGAAATATTATGTTGTTGGTTATTTTTACTTCCTAATAGGTCTCCCCATATAGAAGTGATGTCCACCTCTATCCCCATCTTTAGATTCTTATAGAATCCTTATGTAATGTGTAAATATTAGTTGGGAATATTTTGTTTGTGTGTTATGGTTTGGGATGGCTTGCTTATGCTATTGTTGTGTGTACCCGTATGCTTGGTTACCTCCTAGCTTGGGGGTGGTTGGTTTTCCAACCCAAGGTTGGGAGGTGAGCACTACCTTGGCCATGGGAGAAGATCACTGTGTATTTCTTGTGTAGCTTGTAGATGCTTGTATAAACATGCAGCCTTGAAAAGATCATTATTGTATCACTTAAAGATGTGAAAATTTCCAAGTTATTGTGTTCTATGCATGCTAGATATTTAGAAGAAGTTAAAGCAACACTCTTATAAGTTGTATGGAGTTTGATTGATAGGGTAATAATGTATGAGAAAAATACCATATAATGTTATTTATAATGTTGTAAATGGAAGGTTAGGAAGTACTTTTCTAGTGATGTATTTTATGAATAAATACCAGTAAATTTATGGATAAAAAAAATGAATGAATGTAATGTAATTTCATTTTATTGATAGAAAATAGTTTTCTCAGAAAAAGGAACTAAGTGTGAGGAAAGAATAGACAAAGGAGTTCATGGTTTTCTATTTATTTTTTCAATATCTGACTCGTGAATAAATCTATTTGAGAATATGAAAACCATATTATTTCACTTGTTTAAAAAGATGTAACACGTTTTTTTTGAAATATGAACAAATATGTGAAAGAGTGTGAATAATAACTCATGTTATTAGAAGGAATATATCCCTGGTTCCTAAAGCTATCTACCTTAGAAAATGACTGGTTAAATCAACACCAGTGGATAAATGGGCACATAAGAATACGGGCATGGTACTTCTATTACAAATAATATAATTCCTTCGAAGGGAAATCTCTTATTTAAAGGAGTCATATATACGTATATATTAATATAAATACTTCAAATGGGAAGAGCCCTTGATGCAGGGTGAAACTGTTGTTTGAGTTTTCTATTGCATGCTTGTCACTCTGGAAAGGATAAGTTTTGGGGCCTGAGTTAGTTTAATTATAGTTATGCATTTGTCCGATAGAGAATATAGAAGAAAACAATAGAAGTAAATAATGATGTAAAACATTATGTAGACTACCACTGTTTAATCTATAGAATCTCAGAGCATTTTATCTCTAGTTATTCTGAAAGTTCATTCTTATATTTCTCTTAAACAAGGAGAAGTATACGTGCATCTAAATAAGAAGTTTCTAGAATTAAAAAAATGTGAAACTAAGCTATGCAGCGTTGGCACCACAACAGGTGCAACCAACACAATATACCGTCTTCTATCCACTTCCTCTTTGTATGTAGTTAGGGTCTCTCTTTGACTCAACCAACTTGCAACACCTCTAAGCATTAACCGCCCCACCATTGATTGCCCTCATAGATTTGTTCACCTGTGATTTTTTTTTTGTTATTGCATTAGCGGCCATCACTAGTTCACCCATATCGCTCAAATGAGGTAGAATTATTTTAAGACAGTTGCAAACTTGGTAGTGTGTTTCCTTTTCTTGCATCGAGTCCCATCACCATATCCTTCCCTCTACGCGGGCAACCTTCATTGATTGCAGATATGAGATACAAAGGGAGACTTGGGAAAGCGTGGACTTTAATTCTTAGGGTTGGAGTGCTAATCCTTCGATGTACAATTGATGAGATCCTTGCGTGAATGAATCTGCCTAGCATGATTGTTAAACTCGTATTCCCCTTGATATTGACATGTAGGATTATACTCAGACCATATATTCCTTCCCTACGAGCTAGAGTAATGATAGCTTTGAAGGTGAGATCTAGTCTGCAATTTGTAATCATATTCCATTTTGCAGCAGTTAAAGTTTAGAGAAATTTCAGCAATAAAGTTTCAAATCACATCTAGTGTCATTCCCATCCACAGGATATAATGGAGGTTAATGTAGATAGGTGTGGACGTTGGGATAAGAAGTCTTCAAATTGTATGATAAATTGAACATTATTTCTTTTCACCTAATTCCACCCACGATGGCTAGTAAACTTGTTATCATCAAAAAGGTTGTGTGTTGGACTTCATACAACCGCTCATCATATCTCATTCCTTGCTCTTGAGTGTTGTTTCATTTATGTTTTTGTTTTAACAACATCACTCAACGCATAAGTCAAGCTAACACATCTAGCCTGGCTAGCATATTTGGTAGTCTTGTTACCAGATTTTTTTTTTTTGCATTTTTAACCTAAGGGTAAATTATAGGCATTACATCTAGTATCAGAGCCTAGGTTCCAACTCTAGGAACTTTGGGCATAGTTAAGGATCACATTAGAATGTCTGACACCATGTTATTAAACTAGAATTTAGTAGACATAGGATTTGAGTGAACAAGCTGGTCTTGATCATAGTATGACCTCGTTGATAATAAATAATGCTGAACAACTATTCCTTCTCCCCCATGGGTGACTTGATTGAAGTCCCCTAGTGACTTTGTTGCAAAAATTTATGCCATTGATGATTTGTTTATTTATTTATTTTGATCTTATTTATTTATTTATTTTTGTTATTATTTATTCAAATGTTTGAAATGGTTAAAGTTATTTGATTTATTGGACCCCAAAATTGCTCCTTTTTCTTCGACGACTATACAATTGACTTATGTTTTATGTTTTAAATTTTAAAATTGTTTCATGGTGGCCATTGTTGAAAGTTTTATCTTCTTATTTGAAATTTGATTGGTTGATTTGGATCTAAAATTTTAATTGTTTCCTTAATAAAATTTCCTTGTTTTGCAACTTTATGAACTTTGTTATTATTTGTTTTTGCATAAGCAATTATACTCCTATCAGGGAGGTACACATTTAAAAATCAACTAGGAGGAACATAGAAATTGGTTATTACATTGTAGTCACCCTAAGGCTATGATATACAATCATGAATGGGCTTGAACTTGATCCTTCCTAAGAACCCTTAAGACTCAAAATCATTTAGAAGTTGCCCCAAGTTTTAATTAATGTTAAGGTTGTTATAATATTTCCACCTCTTACAAATACCTTTAATTATTTAACTAAACCCTAGGTAATAATATGGGTGTGTCATGTCGGGCATTGTTATGGGTTACAAAAGATGACGTTCTTTACCACCACTTAGGAGACAAGAAATTAAGAGGTTCCAAATTATTTTTATGATCCCTTTAAAATATATAGGTGGTTTAACCATTAAAACCTACTCACACTAAGTGTATTGTAAGTAGTAGATGCACTAGTATCAACATAGGGGTAACAATATTTTACAAGAAAGTCTAGGTGTTATCAACTTCATGTATTTGATGTATATCTATCGTATCTATTTGTATGGATGTAAAATATTTTATGATGTAAACCCTTAAATAATGGATTATAAGTTGAATGTGATGTCACAACCCTTGAAGTCAAAAGTTTACACCTAATTTACGATTGCATTTCTTGGTTCCAGAAATGTTAGGAGATATTTTAGCAAGACAAACATGGAAGCGAGCCAAGAAGACTAAGATTGCAGATGTATCGAGGATCAAAGTTAAGAAGAGGCCACCAAGTGAAGAACCGGTGATTTCAGACACTGAAACCTTGGCTATGGCTATAAAATGACTAAAGAAAGAGAAGAATGAAGGAAAATAATCGCAAGGGAAAAATCCAATTGAATAAAAAAAATTTACTTATACAGTGGAAGAAGACATGGCTATCCTAGTTAGCGAGGCATAAATGAAAGAATATTACATTAATGCAATTTGTGGCAAGACCCTTTTTGGACTAAAATTGATCTATGATATATGAGCTCTTCATGTTTTTCATGAATAGATGCTACTTATTTCATGATCTATGGCTATGTATGGATTTCTATTATATATTTATATTCTCACCTTATGATGTGTATATATGAATGGCAATTTATTACATCTAATGCTTATAATTACTACCAAAGGAGTAGATTGTTCAAGACGGTTGCCTCTAAATATGAACATGTATGTTAAGTTTGGTTCTTTCAATGAAAGATGTTATAATGGTACATAATAGACAATTGGAAGACCCACCAAAGTAGGACATAGAGATAGACTATTGAATTTTCTTTAAATATAGAGTAGGATGCATGATAATGGCATGATAAATGGTTGGAAATTTTCAATCACCCAATAGAGAAGCCAATTGTGCTTTCATCTTATTATAAAATTAGCAAAGTTGTTTTAAGACTATGACATGTCTAACTTAATTAAGTGTGTGGGTCTCATGCAGACATCCTATTAAAGGATTAAAAATTATTAGAATAATTGTATGGATAATATTGAAGTGGGTTCAATAGATCTTCACCTTAAGAAACATGCCTTAATAAATTTTTGATGAATGGAGTATGGGTGGTTGTTAAACCTTTGCACTAGTCATCCTTATAAACACTCTTATTTCTAAATTTGTGTTGTAGATAGTTACATTCATGTTATATACATTATTAAAAATGAATGTGATGTGACATGGTTGTAAATTATGTAGCGAGAGATGGGTAACTAATGAAAGAAAAATGATTCAATTTTGGTACAATAGGTTATGGATACATGTGGATTAACTCAAAATTACTCTGTTTATATAGGATGCCTAATAGACAACATCGACATGGTAGGGCTACAAGGGGTGCACAACCTCCTCCATCTCATCTTAGGCCTCCTACTCTAGGGAAAACACCTCAAGAAATCCCATCAAGTCAAAACTCTCAAATTCTCCATGTGCTACAAGAAATAACTAAAGTGCTCTGAGAGAGATTACCTCCAAAATTCGAGGCTCCTCAGGCTGAATGACCTCAACCTCTTGTTGGAGATAATGGTGGAGAGCATCATGGAAGTGGCAAAGACACTTTTTTGGCTCCTGATTTTGATACCCAAAGGAGGAATATGAATGAGCCTCATGGTTTGGGAAAACAAGGACTAATAGGTGCTCAACTCCAAGAATGATACATGGAAGTAATGTAGCAAGTGAATCGACTTCAGAATGAAAGGCTTAGGGCAAATCAAGTCATTAGAAACCTAAACACAAGGTTAAAAGACTTGAATCCTATGATTCATCCTAGGAGTTTTCAAATGAAAACATATATGGCAAGGGGGACTCGAAGACCACTTCATGGGAATCTCCAAGAGTTTCATCGACCACATCCAAGTTTGCCACATCAGGAACAAAGGCAAGGTAGGAAAGGAAAACGACAACAGAGCATGCTTATGGGTCATTCAAAGGAAAGTCAATTCCCAAGTGTTTGCATTGATTGTAGGGCCCATGGACCAAGTGTGGGTCCATCAGGGGCACAAAAAGTTTCCAAGAGACCACTTGATGTTGATAGACCCAAGTCAACTCAAGATAACCAGGTGCGATTGGTTCAAGTAAAGTTTAGAGGTTCTTATTTTATATGTAGAGAAGTGGGGCACAAAGCTAAGGAATGTCCATGTGGTACTGGAACATATAAACATGATGATGAAGCTTTTGAGGAAGTAATTAGTATTGGTGGTACTCTTCCCCCCACCACCTTGAAAACTTCCAGGAGGAAGTTCAATCTTAAGGGGGGGAGGATGTGAGGACCACTATGAGGCCTACTATTTTGACACGTAGTTTGACTTTATTTTGATTAGAGCATTTAGATATGCTATGTGTTTAGACTATTTTGGATGATATGGACATTCAATAGTATGCTTGCTTCTTGTTCATGAAATTTATTGATGATTATAGATATATGTTATGCTCTTTATATTTACATATGCTCATGTTAATATTCTTGTCATGGAAATAATGGATGTGTGCTTATGATATTAAATTAATGAGATATACAATTGAGTTGAATGATTATCCGACTTATTCTATAACATTGCAATGATATAGTTTTGAATCGATAAAATATGTCAATTAATAGAGAAAATTTGATAAACCGTTTGAATAAGCAAATAAACTATGCAAAAAATGAAACCATAAAAGGTTTAGGAACTTACAAATAAATTTGTCAATGTGCTCAATGGTTCTTTTAGCAGTTAGAAGAAGGGGATAATCAGAATTGCCTCTTTCATATTGTGTTTTTTTCCCAATGAAAAAATTATAGAAATGACACTTTGATGAGGTGATAACAATGGCAAAAATGTGTCAAATAGTTTGGTGTTGTTGTTGTTGACAGTTTTTGTCATTTGACTATGGCTCCCAACTAAATAGACATGCATGATTGTTGCTTATTTTGGTTTTCCATGAATTATGGTAATAGCAGAACCATAAATGACCATATTGTTTCCTTCAAACTATAGAGTTGATTGTTTTGTTTATATGTGGATAATGCTTGATGACTCTGTGGTATCTGTTTCCAATCTGTACATTGCAGATTGAACAATGAGAAGAAGTAGATTGATAATTAAACATATGAAGAGTAAACCTATGTGTGACATAAGCAAGATATTGTGCTTGTCCTTTTTCATCTTGTTTATCAAGCGTCTGGTCCATTTTTTGTTGTATAGTAAATGCACTCTGCATTTTTCAATTGCTTTAGCAAGCATATGCAATGAGATATTTATGTCAAGCATGTCTTAAAATAAAGAGGGAAAAAACATTATTAATATCTCATATGTTTTTGATGTTTTCTTATGTCAAATGCCAGGTATCTATCTATTTGTAGTTGCTTTAGATGCTATGGTGCATGTTGGGAACTGCTAAGGTATATGTTGGATGAAATTGCAATAGATTTGTAATCTACAAGGAGAAATTTAGAAACTTCAAATGCATGTAAAAAATATCATATGATTTAGATACAACCTAGTTCAATGATACATAATAATTTTGATTTTCCAATCTGGTTCCAATAAAGAAATCTATGCTCTGCGATGCTTTAGTGATTTTTTGCATAGTAGCATATCTGCTCATGAAGGGTTGTGAATTCATTTGCAAAAAAGTAGCTATGCAAGATATTCCCCAAAATAGGGTTGATATTGTTGTCTCAAAACAATAACAAATTGAAGATCTGGATAACTAATACAATGGAATAGTATTCATTCTTATTAGAGACATCAATAGTATGAACAATAATTGACCCAACAATGCTTTTATTGTGATTGAAATTACGGGCTCATTTTTTGCATTTTTGAACCCGCATGTGGGTATGTGCAAGATCATCATGGAAAAAACAAACCCTTAAGTGGCAATGAAAACTCAAAAAATCAGAGTTAGGAAACTTGATGTAAAAATTTTAAGAAGTTATCTAATTTATTTCAAAAACATGTTAAAATAGAATCTATAGAAAATTGAATTTAGTTTCTAAACTACTAGACCTTTATTTGAAAAAAAAACTATTTTGTCAAAATTTGAAATTTCAATGCAGTAGTACTTAAATTTCAAGGTAAAAATAAGAAGTAGGTGTCTGTCTGACCACCCTAACCACAATAAAATGATAATATTTTTTTTATAAGCTTTTAGATATAAGTAGAGGACTCATGTCTCAAGGTGATGCATATTTTTTATAATTTTTTTCCAAGTAAATAATTAATTATGAATTTTTTATTACAACTTTTAAAAAATATAAAAACTCATCTGTCTAACAACCTTAACTAGGTCAAAACTTCATGAAATTCATTTTTTTTTAATCCTATAGTATGTGAAGCATAGAATTTGATGCATGTTTTGGATTCAAAAAATGTGATACAATTTAAAAGTTATAGATGTTTTTCAATCAGCCTATCAATCAAGACTCTTTTCATAATTCAAATAGAAAATCAATAATAATTATTTATTAAATTCAAAGTAAAGCATAATTTATATGGGTGGAAAGTTGAGAATCTCCTTTAAAAACCCTTTTCGTTTCATCAATTTTGGGTAAAAAAAAGCCATCAACCACATGGGTCATCATATCACTTACATATTGCCACTTTTTGGTCCATCATGATCCTGCACATACCCATGTGAAAAAGCAATGTAGACAAGTCCACGTAGTTAGAAATTCCACTGTATAGATGGCTTGTGCTTTCCCAAAACAGTTTTCCCTTCGAGTAGTTGATCAAAGATATGGAATTCATGCAAAGTGTGTAATTCAGAGCGACACATCACACTGTTAAGAATTATTTTGTAGAATAACTTCAAAGAGATTTTCAAGAAATTGTATTTTATGAGGCCTAATTGTGTCAATTGTTTCTTGGCTTAAAAATTGAAGCACAAGAAAAAATAAAATATGGTAACGAGAGTGGGAAAGTAAAATTTGATGACATTGTTGCAAAGTTCAAGCTAATAACTTATGCCTTTGCTCACTTACATGATAAAAATGCCAAATGAAAAGAATTGGTTCTATCCTTATGGATTCTAGGATGTCAATGTTAAAGTCTTCTAGGAAATATGGAATTTTGATTAGGTGGCAATGGGATAATAGCAATTTGTATATAACTAGGCAGATTATGAAAATATGGTTTTGATATCAAGAATAGTTTGAAGGTGTATATAGTAATATGTATATACAATAGCTCAATGGTTATTGATTCTATATATTTTGTTGTAGAATTCTATTTTGTTTGCATTGCAACGACTATTGTCTAAGTAGTTACAAATGCATGAAAGTGTGTTGTAGTATAACAATTATATATTCCATCTACAAAGCCAATGCTATTGACTAGATTATGTCTGGCTTTTTGCAAGAATAGGATAATAGCTTGAACAATACCATGATACTGGTTTATAGATTGTGCATATGAAAAAAAATTGCACACAAAATCAAAAGGCTATGTTCTTGTTTGTATTGTGCAAAAGCCATAAGGCATTGCATTTTTTGTTTTTACCTTTTTGTACTCTGACGTTTCATTCCCGAAGCTTTTGCATCAGATATAGTGAATCAGTGTCTCCCACATGTGATAAAGCAATTTAGAGAAGGCCATGTTGATAAAAGTTCTACTGTATAGAAGATGGTTTGAAAATAACAATAGAAAACTTTACTGTAGGAAGGCTGTTAAGAACCTTCTCATCATAATAGTGAACAAAAGCATGATCCATTAACATGAGATTCACAAAAGTCTCAACTAGTTGGACTTTTTCACTGTCCTTTGCATCATGAATTTTATCTCCAATTCTATCGATGAAGGCCTCAACGAGTTTGTAGTTATTGTTCATAGCCATAACTTTAGGATACACTCAATATAGCTTCGAGTTTTTTGCCAAGGAAGGAATTGAGAAAGTTTGGTCTTTTCAAATATGATATGTTGAAAAGCACTTTGGATTTATTCTAGAAGGGAGTTCTTGACAATATAATGTGTAGTTTTGAATTAATTCTTTTGCATAAATCCCACATCATTCACACACTAGTTCAAGCTTGATGACCTCCATCGAGTATGGATGGAGTTGTGCTATCCCAAAGCATCTTTTCTCCAAGTAGCTATTCAAAGATATGGAATTCTTGCAAAGGGCTTAATTGAAAACCATGCACAATATTCACAGGGACTCTTTTCTATAATACCATCAAAGAGCTTTTCAGCATAGTGTGGCTGATGAGACCTAATTTTTTCAGTAGTTGCCCGAGTAAAAAAATGAAGCTTGGCAAAAAAATTCAAAATGGTAAGGAGAGTGGTCAAGTAGAATTTTTTGACACTATTGCAAATTTCAAGTTTGTCAACAATGCCTTCATTCATTGTCATGATATTTTTTTTGCATGGCAACATCAATCAAAGCATTCTAATGTAGTTATTTATTTTTTGGAATTAATTGTATGAACTTCCCAACAAAATATTGACTATGTAATGTTTGTATGCAAGTGTAGGTGGATTTTCCTAGTGCAATTTTATAGTGGCAATCAACAACAGATTTGTCGTGCAAAGGAATTGATATGGCAATATTACATGCAACATTCTGCAAATGCAAATACTTCATTCTATTTACTAAAGCACAAATGCATATTTTAATTTTTAGTTAATATGCTATCCAGTTTAGGCAAGTTGTGTCATCTAAAAGCCTAGTTTCTCGACTAGTTTTAAGTTTTGCACTAGAGACCTTGTTCTTCGTACATACATATTTCTAGTCAACCAAATTATGCAAATTCATTAGCATTGTCGAGTGCAAGCCAAAATTGGAAAACCTTCAAGCTATACGATAATGACTATGAAGAGAATTTAAGTAATGGTCCATGAAGCCATTATGTAGCTGCTAAAATGTATAATGGAAATTAAGGAAAATAGGTATTATGTCAATCATCCAATCACCAAGCTTCCAATCAAAAAATTCCTATCAAAAACAATGTGCAAAATGCAGAGCTCCATCAATTGTGTCAGAGATGAATTTGCAATTTCTTTATAAGTTCCCACCACAATTGGCTCTTGTAATAGCTTATGTCTTTTACCAAAAAAATTTGTGAGCATATTTGACAAAATGCATGTCAAAGGACAAAAGATATGGCACCTTGCTAAAAAAAAAAAATGGCAATTGATTTTTGTAGCGAAATAGAATCTATGACCAATGGTTGGAAGTAAACAATCAAATTCTTTTATGTATAACTTGAAGAAAACATGAAATATTCATTGAAATATGAAAATACCAACTAAAATATGTTTCTTGATTGGCATTCCAATAATATACAAGAAAAACATAATAATAGGGGATAAAGCACAAAGCAAGAAAATCCTACCATACAAAAATAATATAGCTATAAATGTCAACACAAGGAAAAGATAACTACAATGTAATACATTTTCTATATCTAACCAAAACAATTTTCTTGCAAGAAGAATAGGTTGTGTTAATATAGAATAAAACTAAAGACCAGGTTGAACTTACAAATATGCATCATAGCACGCCATGAACTTGATCTTATATCTACTCCTATACATCACAAATGGTCTGAGTTGCAATTGGCACTTGAAAAAAAAACAAGGCACCTATCAATCTTAATCATAAATAGAAATTTTGTATAGGAATTCATTCCAATTTCCAATGGTCAACTATTATGAACAATGTTGCTTATCAACCAAAAAAATTGGATTGAACATGTGTTTAGGGCCAAACATATTAGGAAAGCATAAGCCTATCATATCCTGCCATGCAAAGACAAGGCTTTTTATATATTTTGTGGGATTATTTTGTGCATTGTGAACTTTGCCTTTTTTTTGTAATTTTCTGATTGGAAGTTTCTTACGTTGGTCTTAATTTTGTATAGTGTTTTTCATGCTCTGATATCTATTGGTCTGTGCACTAATGTTTTTTGTTGGGGTTGGCTGCTAAAAAGAATTTAAATGGGCTTGTAACTAGATTGACATAATATCCAAAGCCAACAACAAAATTGCAAAGTGTTTGATGAATCGATAAGGTAACTAAATGATAAGAAACAACATAAAGTAGACCATTGTAAAAAAGATTTAAATCGCTGTAAACATAAAAAATATTTTTGTTGGAATAATTTATGCCTATCATATTGAAAGCAAAGAAGAAGCCAGCTATAAGTTCTTATATCTTTTTCTGCATAGCTTTTTGCATTTCTGCATTTTATGGGCTAATGTCCACTATTTCCTATTTTTGAGTGTTTTTGTTGTTTCTTTATTTGGTTAGATTGTTTGTGTCAGTGTGTTTATGGGTTATTCTTTCTTGTTTACTTAAAGATTGAACAAGATAATGTGTTGCTCATTATTAACAATGGAAACAAATTTCACTCTCATCAAACAATCTGAGAAAATGATTGGACAACACATAAAAGACAATGTAAAAGGTATGTGAGATTACAAATGTCTGCTTTTTGACAGGTTTTATTGTGAAGGAATAATTTTTCAAGATGATTAGGCAGTACAAGTAATGCTCTTCTCAGCAGTCTTAAAAATTGGTGGAGGGATCGATTAATGCTAGCTGCAACTCAAGAATAGAGTAAATGCAATGAAAAAAATCAAGGATAGTGAAGAATAGACATTAACACACAAAATGCAAACAACAACAAACAATACAAATTAAGCCATAGAATGGAAGAATATAAAAAACTATAGAGAAATGTTGTAAAAGATATATGAACTTACAAATGCTTTATCTTTCTCTCCCCATACAATAGACATAAATTCTTTCAACGTACACAGATTTAATCATTTATATCTAGAAATTTTATAATTACTTAGAGCTAATTTTCAGTCTTATTTGATACATGTCTTTATTATTCTCATCACATAAGATGGCATTAATAATTATGGTGTTAAGTCTTCTAGTCAAGAACAAAGACTGGTCCACAAAAATGTTCAAAGATAGGGAAGAGTAGACAATATCCCACAAAGTGCAGACATCAAGAAACAATAGACATTAACCCATAAAATGTAGAGATGTAAAAAACTACTATTTGCATCTTCTCATTTATTGTGAGGAGACTCAAGTGTAGCTATCATATTCACGTTGTATGTTCATTTTTTTCTTAGGTTGTTTGATGAGGCTAAAGTTTTTTTGTTGGGAGGGTTTTCATCTACTGTGTTGGAAGCGAGAAAGGTGGCCTTTGTAAGTTACTCTATGCGTGGTTTTAGACAATTCTTTTCAATTGTTTTTGCAGCCTTCTACAAACATGGAGAGCATGGTCTTTAAGACTCTCAAATATAATTTTTAATAATCCAAATAGTGTTTACATCATGGCTCTTAAGGGAGGTAGTCATCAATAGAAAAGTGGTTTTAATCTTGCATAAAGAGGTGCCATAATTGGTAGTAGTGGGAAGCATGAATGTAGAGTCTTTTTGTCTATACAAACCAAAATATTGCATATTATTTGGGTTGGTTTTCCAAGTAGAGAAAATAAGTGTAGTGTTTGTGTTTATTGTTCTTGAGCTATTAGAGTTTAAATATCAACTTTAAAATACTGTTAGCAACATAGTATAGGTCTAATAAACATTTCTAAGCAAGTGGGTAGTTGTATTGAAAGTGGAAGATAAAGCATTGGAAAGCTAGAGTTCTAAAGAGGTGGTTTGTTGTAGTGAATAGTTAGAACAATAGGTATATTCTATTTGTTTTCTAAAATAGTTATTTTCTTATCTATAAGCTTGAAATAAGTTTGATATGTGTGATAAAAGAAAGAGATTCATATGACTATTTTTGAGAATGAGTATATATAGCTCATAAATAAGAGATTAAATGATGATACCTTAATAATTTTATATATGAAAATATGAATGGAAGGATACTGTTTACGTATTCTAAAATTATTCTATTGCATGAGTTTATAACCAAAAATATGGTTCATTTTATAGGTTAATAGCAATGTTACTGTGTATTTTTATGAAAAGAGTTAAATAAGAAATAAAAATATGTTATGTTGCTTAAGTATGAGAATTTGGGGATTGAGCACATGAATTAGTTTCTCATAATCATGATATTATTACAAGCCAGAACAACAAAAAATGATTCTAGAGAAAGTTCAATATCACCATAGGCTTCTAATGAGTACATTAAATTTGTCATTCCTCTAATTGATGTCTGGCCATTACACACACCATATTTGATGCACCTCTTAGTATTGTCCTATAACTCAACCTCTATATGAACCACACCACCCACTATAAATCTATCATCCTAATAATATTATTGTTATTATCACTATTACAACTTGTGTACAAGAAGTTGTTGTTGTCTATGCTTCTTCTAGCCATTTCCTCAATTCAAAATAACTCCAATCTTCTTTTTTAAGGAAATTTTCTTAAATCTTTAGAATAAATTTGATTTTATTATAATTTATAGAGGGTCAGGATCTAATATTTCCACCCTAAAGACCAATTCTATATGGTTTTGGTTGATTGTGCTTAGGTTTCAAAAACATGTTGATTATTAGATTTTGATGTTGAAGAGCTCACAATTTAAATTTCTTGGTTTTTGATTTTGTACATAGATGCTCTAAGTCAACTGTAATGAGTTGTTGAGACTATAGGAGAATTTTTATCAAGTATAGTGAAAATACAAAAAGATAATTTTTTTTTCTTATTTTAAGGATTTCATTCCAACCTAGGTAGTAGTTTCTTGCATGTGGTAATAATTTTAAAAAATAACTGCAAAGGTAATTGTTTTGAGGTTACATTTAATGAGGGAGGGTAAATACACAACTTATAGGAAGTTATTTCCATACAAGTATTCTTGAGACATACCTATAGATATAGTTTTTAATAAAGACAATGACAATATCGATGCAAAAGGTTAATCATAATGAGGACAAACATACTAATAGAAAAAATACAATAGAAATGAATTAAATAAAACTGATATGTAGAATAATATATATTCTATTGTATTTGTAATACCCCTCCGTTTTGCTTTGTTGTGCGAACGATGTTGTTCTCCTTTTTATGTTTTAGTTTCTATTTGTACTTTGACTATGTACTTAGTTACGGTTGATCACTATTTTATCGTGATGTATCTTGATGTGATGATACTATATTTTGATGTTATTATTATGGCATGTTTTGAATTAGCATAAGTGGATATTCAAATTAATGATGTTTTATGCTTTTGATTAAGGTGCAATGTTAGATACGTTAGTTAGTAATATTGTATTGGTGAAGAGGACGATATCTCATCACTCACTTTCGAGCGCCCTGTGATTCCATGATTTCCCCTTCACGGTGTGCCTTATTTATGACATATTTATGCATGTGGATATACTCTTTGTTTGCAGGTTGACAGGTACATGACATCGACTCCACCTGGTTTCACATGTTTGAGAGTGTCCATTGCCCAACAAAATTCGATTTGGAGATAGTAGCTAGGTTTTCCATGCCAAGTCGTCACCCTAGTCATAGTGTGTCGTCAAGTTTCAGTCAGGTTAAGTTGCTTTAATGTTGTTCATCTGGTCTCGATTTCAGTTAAAATTGCAAGTTAGAAAAAGGTTAAAATATATGCTTTGGTATTTTAATTGTCGATTAACTTCATCTGGTTTATGTTGAAATGTGATTTAATTAATTAAATAAGTTAATTTATTAATAAATAATTTAATCTTGGATTGGATTTAGTTTATTGATAGTTAAATCAATTGATTTGAAATAAATTAAGTTTTTCTATTTTGGAGTTAATAGATTTTTGTGTGAAATTGGGAAAATTGAAACAATGAAAATTAACAAAATAAAGGAAAATGAATCGAATTATATTTTTAGAATGTTTGAATTCAAAAATTGGGAAGAAGAAGATATTTGTTTTTTTTTTTTTTGATAAATTAATGAGCGTGATTGCATGATATTTGTTTGAATTTTTCTTTATTATTTAAAAATGCTTCTCAAGTTTTTTGGTCAAAAAACAAGCATGAAATTTTGAAAGTGGAGGAGGAAGAATTTTTGCATTTTTTGGGTTTTGGATTGAAGTTGTGAAAATTGGTGGAGCTGAAGTTGGAATCAAGGCAGGAATCTGGGCACCATCTGGTTCTCCTCGCAAACTCAAAAAAACCAGGTACATGTCTTTAAAATTAGTTGCTTTTGAAATTTTAATTGTATATGTTGTTGTTGAAAATCATGTTGAAAAGCTTTTAAATCTGTTGTTTGATTGCAAAATAAACTCAGTTGGATTCTTGTTTTCCAATTTGAAAGAAAAACTATGTTTGGAATAGGTTACTTCAACAAAAAAAATAAAAATAGAATGAATTCTTGATTACAAATTGTTCCTTTTCAATTTTACTTCCTCAATTTATTTTCAATTCCAATCTGGTTATATGTAAATATATATACATATGCATATATATATATATATATATATATATATATATAAAAATCTTGATATATATATATATATATACATACATATGTATATATATACATACATATATATATATATATTTTAAACTTTTCCCTGGAGTAGGGTTATGCTGGCCATTTTTTTATAGAAATGGCCAAAAGAAGGTCGGATGAAAAACCAAGGGTTTTAACCCTGGTTTTCATTTATTTTTTGTTAAAAATGGTGGACTAGTGGAGGGACGTTTGGGGCTTACCCCACTGCGCCCCCCATGGGAGGTGTGTGGGGGAGTTGCGCCCAACGCGACCCCCACACTGGCCACGCCCAGTGTTCATGGGAAGATTGTGTGAATACACAGTCAGCCCTATTGTGTTGGGCGTGCTTCCCCTCGAATCTGTGGCGCGCCCCCCTAGAATCGCTTAGTTTTTTTTTAAATTCATTTTTATTTATTTTTTATTAAAAAATATATATGTATATATATTTAATATTTAATATATTATATTTTATAATATAAAAAATATTTATTAATAATATTTTATATTATATTTTATAATATTAAAATATTAATATAGTAATATATATTAATAATATAATGTATATATATATATATATTTAATATATATAAATAATATATGTATATTTATACACAATATGAGAGTGAATATATTATGTGTATATATATATATATGTATTATTTTATGTATTTATATATATACTTGGGTATTTAAATTTTAATACATTTGTATACATTTTAAATATATATATATTAAAATGTTGAATTGATTAATAGCATGTTTAAGTGTAATTGTGGAAATTAAAACATTGTGTTTTAGTCAATTATGGACTTTAATTTAAAATAATACAATTTTGGTGGAACACTATATTTGTCTTAAGTGAAATGAATATGAAGATGAGTTAATTATTTTAGAAATGATTTTGTCATGAAGAGAAAACATTTATTACTATAAAATTTTATTTTCTGAATGGTTGGAATAAACGTTTATTATTATAGTTTTGAGAACAATTAGAGAATGAAATATTTGGTTTAAAATTTCATCTTTGTCCAAAAGAGTCATTATTCAAATTCAGTCTCACTAAGGCAGTAGATTACTGAATGTTAATGAGGAAATGGATTTAGTAAATCCAAAGTAGAATTTTAATTCTCGTCTTCTTGCTTGTCTTGATTGTGAATTGTTCCTGTTATCATTTGAGAAATTTGGATCATAGAATTTGACATGTCTTCCAATTGGGTTTCAATTTTGTGGGTTGTCATAATGTGTTAGTCAACCTTTGGATTAACTTGGGTGGTGCGTTTAACTGTAACCAGTTTGTTACCCGGTTATCACGAACGAGAATGTGTTGACTGTATGTCATGGATAGGGATGTGATATCCTTATGTCGCACTTGTGTACCCTTGGGCTGTGGAGTTGTTCCATGTGTCATCTTAGAGGAGTGGCTTGCAATGAGGGCCGACACACAAAGTGGTGCCAGGATAACTTATTGCAAGTTAGTTAATCCAATGATAACGTAATTAACTTATTAGAGTATCACGTAGTATTAAACACTTAATAAGATAATTATGCCTCGCTCATGAATGCAAGGGCTTGTTAAGACTTGGGTTGAGACGAGAAGGCCTGGAATGGCAAGATCGTTATCTTATCTCTACGAAAGATAACTGATTCCGCGTTGGATTACATGAGGGGCCAAAAGTCGTTAGAGGTTACCAAGATAACCCGAGATGGGGGTCGGGGCCTAGGAAGACTCACCAAGATAACCCATGCAACATTGTGATGACACTTCTCCTAAGTCAACTATATGTTTGCATTAGTGATGCAATTGTTTATGTAATTATGGAAGCATTGTAACCATTGAGTTAAGTGATGTATTTGTAATTATTTCAGTTCGGTTATGTGTTAGCCTATGTCTTGAGGTAGATGGTCTTGGCTAGAAATCCTTGTTATTATCTCCTAGCACGGGGGGTGGACCTTTGGGTTCCACTTGGTGGGTGGAACGTGCACCTTACTCCATTGGGTTTTTCTTCTTGATCGTGTGGACGAGACATCCATTTGGAGAGCTCGTATGATCCAGTTTACTTTCATACCTTATTTATTTCAATTGATCTTGTGATTTATTACCCCTCATTTGTTATCGAGGTGGAAGTTGTAATCATAACCTTATTCATTGGACTTGCCTCATTCGGGGAATGAGAGATGTAACCATATTGTTTAATTATGGAAAAATGAAATTGAAATTTATCTCTTATGCTTTGATGTAAATTATCTTATTTGGAATGTATGTGTTTTATTTCTTAATTAAATAAATGACATGGTTTAAATTCATGTTTTTTGTTGAGGTTCTATATAACCTTTGCCTTGTAACCTTAGAGGTTGTTGGAATTAGATAGTGAACTTGCTTATTATTGTACTTAAACAAAAAAAAAATTGTTCGTTTAAGTAGTTATTTGCAACTTCCTCTAGGGTTGCATGGCAGGGCGTTACAGTATTCTTTCATTTGTACTCTCTAACATGTTAGCCTAATATTTACTATCCATGTAACCATTGCATTTCCTTAAAGTGTAAGCACAAATCATTCAATCATCGAAATGATTTTATATAATAAGATAAATCATTTTTCTCAATAAAGGAAAGCACTTCGATTAAAGCATGTTCATTTTTAAAATATGTAGTTTTATACGAGTTGATTTGAATGCCTCAACCTTGGGCTAGTAAATTTAAGGTAGAAGACTCACTTTCCAAAACATTGTATCATCATTTATTGATAGAATTCTCAAAAGATATGCATCCTTATTGACTACAATGATAACATAGAATGTGCTCAAAATGACTTTGAAGAAAAAAAAAAGGATAGGTGTAAAGAAAAATTCTATAATATTGTATGCCATCCTCCCTACTTATGCTAGAATGGGAGCATTGGATCATATAAAATAAATACATTTTATCATATATAGTTAGAACTTCTTGGGTAAATGTGTATTCAAAATATAGAAGCATAGATAATGAAGATGAATTGTTTGATAAAATAGCTAAAAAATATGTGGTTTCATCCAAACTAGAACAATTATAGGATATGAACAAAATGATTTTTTTGAAAAGCCCTTAGAAAATTTCAAGAAAATACAATTGATGATTGTAAACTAAATTTGATAATATTGTCCTTTATTATCCTTACTTATGCAAAAATAAGAGCTTTGGAATATGATGGAAATCCATAAAATAATAATGGAAGTGGGATTTTTGTTATATTTTGTACTTGTAAGTACCTTGTTAGACATGTATACAAAATGTGAAACCATAGATAAGGCATGTGAACTATATAAAATTATGCCTCAAATATATGTCATCCCATGAAATCCAATGATTGTAGGATATGCAAAAATGATTTTTTTTTATTACGTTATAAGGGTTTAGAAACTTTCAAGAAAATGTAACTAGCACATGCAAAAAAGATTCTATAACATTAACAAGGGAAGTGGATTATTTGATAAAATGACTCAAAGAGATGTGTTCTCATGGACTAAAATGATTGTGGGATATAATTTGTTTATTTGTTAAAAATCCCTTTTAAATTTTTTAAAAAATGTAATTGACAAGTGTAAGCCAAACTTGATAACATTTACAAGCATCCTCCCTATTTGTGCGAAAATAAGAGCTTTCGAATAATGTATGGGCATCCATCAAAGAAGAATAGAAGTGGGATTTTTAAAATATTTTATAGGTGTAAGTAGTCAAAAAGATATGTATACGAAGCTTAGAACTACTCATAAGGCATGTGAATTGTTTAGAACAATATGCCATCTTGTGGATTGTAATGGTTACAAGATATGCAAAAAAATGATTTATTGATAACTTGATATGGATAGAATCTTTCAATAAATTGTAATGGGTATGTGTAAATCCAAATTATATATAACCTTTACTAGAATCACCCTTATCTATGCTAAAATAGACACTTTAGAATATGGTATAAACATCCATCAAAGTATAATGGAAGGGAATGTATAGAAATTCAACAAAGAATAATAAGAGTTTATTATTAAATATTATAGTTGGATGTGATCTATTAGACATGTATAAACATGTTGGAGCAAAGATAGGGCAATGAAATGTTTGAAAAACTATGTCAAAGAAATGTGGTTCCATGGAATGCTATGATTGCAAGGTATGCATAAATGGATTGTTTAAAAGGTTTTCAAAAAGTCTCAAGAATATACAATTCAATATAATTTAAAGAATGTAGAACTATAAAAATATACTATAAAGTTTGATGAATTTTGTAGACACCTAGATCTGACTAACATATTTCTTCTAAAACATCATCATTTTTTATGATTAGGTATCATCAATATGTCTTCTGTATTTGCTTAAATAATTTCATTTTTTTTATCAAATTAACATTATTTCTCTTCCATCCTAGATAATCAAATAATTTTTAATTATTTAATTATTTAAAATTTGGAAAAATGGCTCCGGGAGCCAACGGTTATCTTCAGGGAACGGTGTTGACTAGGGTTTCCCCTGGTTTATGCTTGGAGGAGAAGGATCGGTAGGTACTATAGTTGGAGGCTTGGAGAAGCGGCGACATCACCAACAAATACGAGAGGAAGGACTGCACTGCTAATGCCTCCTGGAGATCACAAAAAGAGAAGAATGCAGAGGTAAAAAGGACTGAGAAGGTCGACCCTGTTGTGGATGGAGGAAACTCATTCAATCACCTAGAGAGTGAGCTCCCCGCTGCTCATGATGTTGGGGGTGTTGGCTATATCAAGGGATCTGTTGTGGGAATGGCAGAGGGAGTCCAAGCGGGGCCTTCACTGTCTACGGTCTAGGTAAATATGCAACAAGAAGTCAATAGGCCTAGAGAACAAGGAGCTTACAAAGACATTAAAAAGTTGAGGGGTGAAAAGAACAAATCTGCATTTTTTATGGATAACAACAACCTAGGCAGAAGATCTAATAGTGGAAACGATGGGGACCCTATTTCCCATGCATCTTCTGATTCCATCACTCTGGAAATTGTCGATGAGCTGGTGCAGGAAGTGGACTTTAATGAAAATGTCTTCTCTGGGCTGGGCCTAATTGGACAGTTTAGAGGAGTCTGGCCTAGCTTTCCTGATCTCCACAAATGGATTTCTAACTTCTGGAAGCCACTGCTAGTTGGGTATGTGCAAATTTATCCAATGGCCAAAGGTTTTTTTATTGTGGTGTTTGAAAAAGAACAAGATAGAAATAAAATCCTTTGTGACTAGCACTGGGAGTGGGAAGAAAATCTTGTATTGCTGTTAAAACCATGGCATCCGACTTTCAATCCAGCCATAGATGAGTTTCAGAGGGTTCCCCTTTGGGTGAGACTTCCTAACCTCCCCTTACAATTTTGGTTTGATGCATGCTTAGAGGCTATTGGGAACTCTTTGGGGAACTTTGTCATGGTGGATGAAGGCTCTTCAAATCTTTTGTACTCAACCTATGCCCATATTCTAGTAGAAATGAAGGTTTCCAAGGTTCCCCCAAAGGAGATTCGATTGAAATTTGCAAAGGGTTGTTGGGTGCAACCCCTAGATTATGAGGGGGTGCCCTTTAGGTGCAATATTTTTCACCTTAAAGGGAACTTGGCAGCTGAATGTGTAAGGCACAGATCTAACAAATCTGTGTCCTGGTGGAAAGGTGCATCCACCTATACACGGTAGAGAAACAAGAGGAGAAGGAAGTGGGTTTACAGCCAAAGGGCTCTGAGAAGGAGGGTTGGGTATCAGACGAACTAAATCAGGTAGAGAAGTTGTTGATGTAAGAGGTCAGATGTGAAGAGAAGCAACAGATTCAGTTTCCCTCAATACAAAAAGGGATTTTGGCTGAAGACATGGAAACAACCGGTAAAATTGGGGCGACAATTCCAAATTGTCGAGAAAAGAAGAGGGATGAGAGGCTACAATTGAAGGATGCTGGAAAACGTAAGGCTGAAGTTCTGCATCAACGAGACTATCTTGGGGGAGGAGCTTGGAGGACTCCTCGGGTTTCATCCCCGTGGACTGGTAGAAGGAGGCATCAAGGATGGAAGATGGGTGGCAAATGGTATTGGGGAAGAAGGCAAAGAAGGAGAAGAAGAAAACTTTTGCTATGGTCCTACGATCCCAAGCTAAAGGAAGGTTAAAGAAAGCCTCATTTGGGTGATCTATTAATAGGTCCTTAGGATTCTTGAATATATTTGTAGTAGTAATTTTTCTTTAGTCCTCTATGTATGGGATGCTCAAATTCAGGTCGTGAGGGTAACTCTTTGGTTCTTCTTCAGAGTTTGATGGGATCTTGTAGAGTTTGTATTGGGTGTTATATTGGAGCTAGTTTGTATTAATTTTTAAATCTTTGATAAAATATATCTTGTTACCTATAAAATAAAAATTATTTAAAATTTGAATTCCCCCTTCATTTTTACTTTAATTAAATCACCTATTTCATCACTTTTCCTCTATTAATCTATTAATTTCAATTATTTAAATAGTTTATTAATCTATTCCCCTCCTCCAAATTGATTAAGTAATTTACATTTGTTTAATTGATTTATTTGAACATTAATATTTTTCAAAAATTAAATTAATTGAATAATTATTTAATTAAAATTGATTATTCTTATCTAAAATAAGTAAATTTATTTGTTTTATTTATTTCCCTCTTTGCAGATAAAATTAATAATTTATTAATTACTCATGCATTTCCACCTCACTTGTCAACTCCCACTCACTTTGAGTTCACTTCGCAATTAAATTTAGTCCCCTATTTAACATCTTTTGTTTCACTAATAGTCGATCACACTTATTTCCTCAATCAATTCTCTTAACTGGTCCATGCAAGTAGTTAGCTAAGGTCACATAGCCAATTAACTATCCAATCAATTCCTCTCAACCATTATGGTCATTGATCTACTCAGTCCTTCATTAAATCCTAACCATTGATCGATATCACCTGAAATCTATAAATTCAACTATTCTATCATCTATTATTCTCTCACTCTTTGCAAGAAACCTAATGTATATTATTCCAAGGTTCTTTCTGCTAAAAATATGAGAGAAACCACCATTACCCCCTTCTCCAAGGTACAAAATAGGAGAAAAATGGAGCTAAGCTAAGACTATTGTGTAAGACATAAATAATGTGCAAGTTTGTTGTATTTCTTATTATGCAACTTCCTTATGTTCTATTGGTGTGATTTATTATTTATATTGTCAGTTAATTTGATATTTTTTTATTGTTCACTTTCATAGTCTAAAATATTTTTAGGTTAGATATTTTGGCACGCTCATTAGGACCTAGGTCCTTGTTTTTAACGATTGATTGAGCTTGTTATGAATATTTGTAAGTTGTAGGTTATAGTGATGTGCAGTTGAATCTAGAATGCCACTTTTGATAGTACATCAACATAATTAACATGCAAATCAACACCTTTGAAACCCATAGTGATGCATTTGACCTACATCGACACATTTGACTCATTAGTTTTATAAGTTCTAGAATTTACAATGATGCAACTAATAATTACAGTGACACATTTGACCTAGGTTATTTCTTTTGAAGTTACAACTACATGTTTTCAACTTATAGTGATGTATTTTAAAATCACAATGATATAATTGATAGGTAAATCAATGTATTTATAGACTAAAAAACACATTTGATTTTTATAATGACATATTTTATTTTTACGACGTATTTGATTTAGTTATTTGGTTTTTTGCTAACTCTAATATTTGATGAGTTCTTGGAAATAATACATCTATACAACTATGGATTTCATTGGAAAAAGATAAAACTCTGAAACTACTAATATATTTGATGCAGGGTCTTGCATTTTGATTTTTAGAATAGCTCAAGTTTCAATTTATTAGAGGTAAAAGAATTCATTTGCCATGTATAGTGGATTCTTGGGTACGTATGCCCTCCCCTTACACTTAGCAAGAACTTAGGGATCAAAAATATATTTGAGTCCACATCTTTTTTCTTTTACACAATAAAGTGTTATCTACATATGCCCTCCCCTTGCGCAGGTAGTACTAGTCTGGGGAAGAGAAACAATAACATTTTTTGTTCTTTTTATTTATTAGGAGTCCCACTTGGGGATTTTATCACCTCAAGGGAAAACTCAATCATGTTTTAGGTGGGATATAAAAATGGGGGAGAACAAACTTTGTATCCCAAGGTTTGGCTAGTGTTGTGGGATCCTCAATCCATCGAGACCTATTAGGTGAAGAGAGAGGGAGGCACGCCAATCTCAAGCACTATAGATAGGATCATTTCTCACCAATTCCACTAAAAAACTTTATTTTAGAAGTCTAAGATTGGTGGTCGTTATTTCTAGTGGTATGTAGTGTACATGATTATACACAAAGTTACCAAACATGTACCATCCTTGGGTGAGATAAAATTATTTTGAGGGTGTAAAAATCCTTCAAGGGAAGGAGGAAGGTGAAAACTTGCACCACTAGAGGCCTATCTATCGCACTTTGAGAGTGGAATGTGTGTATCTACACGTTCCTACAATATTTTATTGCTTGGGACTCTACTAGCAAGATACACCTTTAATAATAATTAGGTTGTACTTCTTGGAGTGTATTTATCATGAAGACCCATAAATTATAACTATACAATACTTTGGATTAAATTTACTACTCTTCTCTATTGTTTGTTATCTCTTTCCAAAAAAGTCAAAAAATAATCTTGCAAATAAGTCAAAACCATTCAAACATTAGCTAATTTTAATTTAAAAACTCAAGATTGCACATTTGACTATCATTGTGATGTATTTTTTTTTACAATGATGCATTTGATTATCATTTAGTGCATATAATTTTGATTTTACATATTTGATATGTATAATAATGCATATGACTTGAAAATTGATGCACTTGATATACTTCAATTTGTTGGATTTAAACTAGTTTTTCTAGTCTAAACCTTAGGTTTTCACACATTGATGCTTTAGACTTTATTTTGACACCTTTAATAGTATAGTGTTTCATTTGAAACACATAAGTTGATTTCTTTTATATCCTCCTTGATGCATATGATCCTAGTTTGACACATTTGATACCCAAAAAAGATCTAAAATCTACGAAAATATAGACATACCAGAGACTTAAAATCCAATATTTAAAAATTTATTCTATTACCCTTTCATAATTTTCATCACATTCATAAAATAACTTTAAAAATTAGGATCAAATCTATATCAAAACATAATTATTCATCTATAACCAACAACCATTTATCTATCCATCAACTATCTAGATCTTGCATCCATCCATTTCTAATTTATCCTAGTTGTTTAGAAGCTTTCCTTCTCAAATAAAAGGACAAATTAACTTATCAATGTTATACATTAGAATATAATTCCATCTACTTCTAGTTTTGAATATGTCACACCCTTATCTATTAATTTGAAATCATAAGTCTATCCCAAATTTAACATATCAAACTAAATCGAAAATCATCATCTAAGATCTTGACACACTTTAGACCTATGTTGGTCTCACCATACTAGATATCAAATTCATCAAGGTCATAAAGCCTCAAAATTTGTCACATTCATATACAAACAATGTCTCAAACCAAGAGAAAAATGCAACACCAACAAGACCCAAACATGATGCCTACAAACATAGATCCCTTCCAAGAAACATAAGGAGAATTACCACAAATTTTTGGATCAAGAGGTTTTGAAAAACCACTCCTACTATGTCTTAGGAATATTCCTAATATTGGTGGCATATTAAGAAACATAACACTGGAGGAGTTGGTAGAAGCATAAATCGATGCTAATGCCATGAAATTGGTAGACTTGCTTCTTATAGATAATTGTAACCAATACTTCATATTAGTCGCACAATAGGGAGCTAAATTTCCTTCTACATTTGACACCACACTTATACAGGATATCACCAATAATACTCCATCAAAAACCTTAGGATAAATGACCTCCAATGACATCATACCACAAACCAATTTCTCCATACCACCTCCCATGCCACAACAAAACAACTCCTTCATACAACATAGTAACAACCTTACCATTCAGCTTACAATAAACACTCTTGTTTATTCCTCACACTCTCCTAATATCATGCCTCAACAGAATTTCTACCATCATCTTGTGTATTCAATGATACCCACAAATTCAACACAAGTATCATTACCTTCTGATAGATACTCAAGTTCCCACATACAACATGCAAATAACCAATCCATTATATAACATGACATCTAGTAAAACTATTTCCTGCACTTCAATAATTAATCGACAAACATCATCACAACCATATCACATCTCATAATCACCTTCACCCAACTTGCATGAAAACACAAAAAACATTCAACATCAAAACACTATCATCAATTTATAATATCAAAAAAATAATCCATTCAATAACTCTAATATCCATACTTTGATGAAAAATACACCTCTATATTCATCCCATATCTTTCAACCATTTACATCTAACATCCATACCTACATACCCATCAACCATAACATCACACACCAAAACTACAATCCCATATCACAATCTCCACATGTTATCACCTCAAATTGTAGTCAAAACTAATCATATTAGCTGAAACATCTATCAACATAACCCCCTCAAAACATCATGACCTCTCAAAAAACATTATCTCACTAAACCACTTCCTTAAAAATTACAACATAAACCCATCTAACCAAAACATCCACCAACATTACCCAAC
Source organism: Sequoiadendron giganteum (assembly GCA_007115665.2). NCBI lineage: Eukaryota > Viridiplantae > Streptophyta > Pinopsida > Cupressales > Cupressaceae > Sequoiadendron > Sequoiadendron giganteum. The sequence continues at coordinate 555,769,466 of CM021104.1, read as the reverse complement.
TCAAAACATCATACACCCTAAACAACAATTCACCAAATCAAACCCATTTACTAACTCTAATATATCCACTCACACCTACATTCAATAAAACTATTCACATATTCACCAAAACAATACATCACCAAATTTTCCCCAAGGTCGATAATCAACACACCCCATATCCATTTATAACACTAGATCAACATACTCACTCTCACACACCTGATCAATTTGGCTCTACAGATTCAAGATCTACAATAAAAAAATTCAAAAATATAAATGGGACCAATGGAGAAGAGATAAACACTAGAGGACACATTCCCTTATCCTTTTGATAGGACAATACCCATGCCATACTTTCCCAATAATTTTGAGATTCCTAAGTTTGGCAAATAGAAAGGAAAGGGAGACCCTTGTGAACACTTTAGAGAATTTTGTGTAGCTTTCTTAGAGGTTGTGCATAATGATACTTATCTTATGAACCTCTTCTCAAGAATATTAGGAGGACATGCCATGGAATGGTTTTCTTGACTTCCATTTTGTATTAATTTTTTTGAAGAATTGGCAAAAAAAATAATTTCAAATTTTTCCTATAATACAAAACATGAAGTCTTAATGGAAGATCTATGCATAATGAAACAAAATACTGGAGAAGTTTTCCCCCCCTTAAGTCAAATATGGATAAAATTAACTAGTAAATATCCATACAATATTCCCAAGAAATAATTAGTTCAAATGTTCATCCAAAATATGAATACAAAAATAGGATTCCACCTAGAAGTTCAATGCTCCAATACTTTTGAAGAGGTCATAGAGAAAGGGCTTACCACTAAAAAACCCTTATACCAAAGGGATCATGAAGATATTCAAAGACAATAAAGATGAACCACCAAAAATATATGCTAACAAGGGAAAGAGGATTCCCTTACTAGGCTCTTAGGGTTTTTCACCCTAAGGGCACTTGGTTTAGAATGCCACTCTTGAATCCTCTTTGTTGATATGCTTATGGGTAGGTTCATTCAAAGGAAGGGATGAGATGATGAAGGTTGTGAGAAGTGTGAGTGAAGTGCGGCTAGAACTTGAAAGTACAAAATGATACTAATCTAAATGTATGTAGATGTGAATAAAACAAAACTAAGCTAATGCGAAACTACTCTAAAATGACCTAAAATGTGTATATTATGGAAAATAATAGAGGGGGACAAAAGGTGTGCACCTGGGAAATTGATGTTGTAGACAAATGCTCATGGGAACCTCTAGAAATTTTTTCAAGATAGCAGGACACTTACGCCAAGTGGGGTGACCTAGTAGTCCAATTGAGAAACTTTGCCAAAATAGGTTTCGGGGAAATGGGTGCCTAAAAATGTAGAAACCCTTTTCTGGGCCTAACACAAGGACAAGGCTGCCAATAGGAGTGACCTGGTCATCTTGTAGCTTTATGAGGAATTAGGCCTTGATTTTGTGGGTCCGAGTTGATGTTTTCCTTTTCTGCAGTAACCCGTGTCTAGAACTCTCGAAAGTGACTTGCAACTTGTCTTTTTGTCCTTCCTGGGGTTTTATTCTTGGATATGACTTGAGGAGAATGTTGGTACTTCTTGCAACACTTTGTACTTCACCAAACCTACATAAAATATTGCAATCACATGCAAAGACTAAGAGATTTATGGGGTTAGGAAATAGGGGTTTGCCTAATTCAAACCCCTTTATAGGTGATTAAACCTAAATGAATGAAAGAAAAGGAATGTAAGATTGAAAGATAAACTTAATGGAAATGCTTACCAAACCTTTGTTGTTAATGGTCTGCAACATGCAAGAGAAACTCCAATGGAGATAACTTGTAAACCCTAATGCTTGTTTGCTTGCTTGTGAAGTCTTGGGTGCTTGAGTACTTGTGGAGAGAGAAAAATGAAAGTGAAAACCTTTATTTGTACATGTAAAATCCTAATTTTCCTAAAATGCAACTTGATAGGCTGACCCTAGGGTTTAGGAGGAAAGATTCCCATTGAGTTTTTATTTAAAATTTGAAATTTATGCCTAAAGGGACTAGGTCGCCCAAAGTGGCGACCTAGTCCACTTGGGAAAATTTTAGTTGTGATCGAGAATTAATTTGTGTTTAATGAAGTTAATTAGTTTTGCTCCCAAAACACACTTAGGTCAACACTAGAGATACATTAAAGGGGCAAGTTAGCATAGAAAAAGGGATATTTTAGGGTTGATAAGCCTAGATAAGTGTATAAATATATCTCAACACTTTACAACACTTTGTCTTAAAGCATAGGAAGGTGTACATACAAAGAAGGTGTTATTTGGGTGAATTATGTTGAAAGGGTCTTATAAAAGTGAGGAAATCTGTTACAACACTTCACAACACCTTAGTAAAACACCGTTAGGTTAGTGTTGAATTGCAAGCTTACAAGGCTGAATAAAGGTAAACAAGGCCAAAATGAGTGAAACAGTGCCAAGGTATACACTTTTTGTTGACATAAAAGATTATGCAAGTTTCTCAAATGAAAAGCCTTGATTTTGGTGTAAAAATAAAAATATGGCCAATAATTGTAAAAATAAAAATATGGTCAATAATGGTGTGGTTGCTACCAAGATGGCCCAACATGTTCAACCCACCTTATGCTTTCAAGCACCTCCCAATATTCTAACCTCGATGAATGTTCAAGATAACTCATAGAGAGGGCCTCCTAGACAAAATAACATCCCAGGATGGAAATACAATCCTTTCAGAGAGCCCATCATATTTGTAACCTAAAAATTGGTCTATTCAAACTTAGTAACACTCTTAGAAATCAAATAGTATGAACCTCAAGTTAAACCCACATGGTGAAGAGAAATTGATTTATGTGGGTACCATAGAGTGAAAGGACACACAACTCTGAATTGATTCAAGCTAAATAATCTTATTCAATACCTTATTTATAGGGGAGACATTATCATTGAGAACCAAACTAATACCTCAAACAATGATCATGTAATATTCAAAGATCAATTACATAGGCTTCAGAAGGGAAATGCCTTCAACTAAGGTAGTACCTTGAATAATAACACTAACTATAATTCTATTCAACATGAATACACAATAAACCAAATTTAGGAAGCTGGTAATCAAGTTTATACCATTACCATAAAAATAAATAATCTTGAGTGTGTTGTACAAATCCTAGAGGTAAATTTAACCCCCAAGGTGACTCATTTAGAACCCATACCACATCAAATATAACCTTTTGGACCACTTGGGATAAACATCAACACATATATCTATCCCTGAGCTTCTATGTATATCACCAATCCATAAAGTTGTCCTAGATAAAGCTCTTAGAGAATATTTAGTACCTATAGATTTTAATATTAACTAGTTTCAAGTCATGTTTAGACATCTTGCTTCTACACATTATCTGAAATTTACCAAAAAATAATGAAATATCATACATCCACTCATAATGATGCTTTACATATATAAATTTTTATCCATAAGCATGAGATTAAAAGATTCCTAACAGATGGTGGAGTTGGTTTTAACATTTGTTTCTTAAAACTAATAAAGACATTAAGATACTCCAAGGGAGTTATAGTCCTAAATAATAAAATAGCGCTTTCTGATTACATAAACCTAAAAATTGGAGCCATAATCTAATTTTCTCTCCCCTGCTATGTAAACCCCATCAACATCCTTTATTTGGAATGTGTAACCCCCCACCATATTCTGGAAAGTGTAACCTCCTCAAGAAGATATTTCAAAATTTTATTAATTTTAGTAGTACAATTTCTCGAGATCATAAATTTTGATTCGATTGTTGGATTTTTAAATATAATATATCATTGGAAAGATCTCAAGAAGATTCTTGTTCAAAAAATAGAACCTAAAGGTATCTTTTGGTTTTTGGGTGCTTCAAATTTGACTTCAAATATTTTTAATAGGATTTTAGAAATTAAAATTATTAATATCCCCAAATGATAAATGATATTGAAATGATTTCTTCACCATTGGATTTATTTCATCATTTTGGAGGTCTATGTAAGATTTTGTGTCCATGCATGCATAAATACCAACTTACTAAAAATAGTAACTTGCCAAATTTAGCCCTTATTGAAAAAGAAACAACATTTTCTTTTTGGATGATGCAAGGTGTTGGTGTTTTTTCCCACATAGAGATTGTAGTTCTCTAAGAGGTAGCCAACCTCTATTGTGGATGAATGCAAAAGGCTAGTGGCCAACTAATGAGAGTCAGTTAAAGACTGACCTCTCCTACACTTTTGGCTCTGTAGGACCAAGGTGGGTAAACCTCAATTTATTCATAAGAATGTCTTATAACTGGTAAGAATACTTTCTATATATAGATTACAATCCCTACACACTCAAGGGGATAGTCATTATTCTTGGTATTGGCATACCAGAGAATAATTACAGGCACCAAAGAGAAACAGAATTGACCAACTCAAAGGAAAAATTACTTCCCGTAGGAAAACAAGGTTTAATATGGGGTTATGTTCAACACTTGGATCACCATGCTTAGAACTATAGTCTTACACCAGAGAGAAAGGTTGCAAACATTATTCAGTGCCTCATCCATTGGGAAATGGAGTCATACAAAGTATAATTCTGATACTGTGAACTTATCTTCATATAGCCTTACTACTATGAGATATTTCAAGATTTTAAAACAGTACTTCTTAGCGAATCTTGAGCATATACAACCATGAACATGTAATTTAGCTTTTCGAGCATTTGATTAACTCATTAAGTTAAAGCAAGAAAAGAAATTACACTTTCAATTAAACATTGAAACTGAAGAGAGAAACCCTGGATAAATCCATTCATAATCCATGGCACACAGAGAGGAGAGAAAACCATCCTAATTTTATAGATATCTTTTGATATCAGTAATTAAAAAGAATAGCATACTAACTTTATATAAATCCCCACCCGGGATGATTTCTTGAACCATGTTCACAACATTCCAACATTTAAACTAACTGTACAGACTCCACGGTTTCGGACCCAAAATTCTGACCCTACAATGAGCCGTGAAATCTCTTTTATATAACAAGAGAGCAAAAAGCATTAGGCTACATTGTCAGTACAAAATTGAATTTCAAGCTAAAGTGAAATTCAAATTCACATTCCTTATCATTCGATAACATCGTGTATGATCAAAGGAATAAAAAATAGTTACACAGTAACCAATCGGAGAACAAAATTTCGTGCAAAGCACGCACACGTCCATGTCCACATGATGAAACAGTAGGAAAAGACACGTCCAACAAACCCACCATCGGTAACCATCAAGAAAACACACGGCCCCGGTACAGGCGACCGCTTCGAGTCCACGCCTAACACAACGACAGAACCACCTTTCCCTTACTAGCCTTGTCAGCACAATCCCTAACAAGCGGACCCAATGTCAATGCAGTTACAGGTTCAACTGCCAAGACCTCTTCATTTACTCCCATGAGCTCAGTTAAGGTGGCCAAGTAACACCGATAATCCTAATCGGTGTCAAATTCATTACCATCATAATCAGATATGACCACAAGGGACGAGCAGTGTATTAGTTTCTTTCCAGTATTCCTAGTACCCCTGGGCACTATGGGAGTAATTGGCTCCATCACGACCGGAAACCTTCGGGCTCCCAGCCTCGCACTCCTATGTTCAGTCGATTTATCCATAGAGAAAAAAGGCCTTACAACACACTGGAGAAGAAACCTTCCTGCACAACAACAAAAGAAAATGCGATGCTAATTGCACATAACTTAATCAACATTTATAGAATGGCTTAGTGTGCAGGATATAATTGCTTGAAAGTAATTCAAGCACTTGAACAATTAGGGATTAATATAGCCATGAGTGTTTTCAGTAGGATGGCACTATTCGCACGTCAGAGAAAAACAGGAGGAGATCCTCTGGAGAAGGAGAATCTGTGTCATTAATGAAACAAGCAATGTCCAGGCAGTATATGCCACACAGACGAATCACACACCCCTCCTTTGAATTTGAACCACTGATTCAGAACACATCTAGCAAATCAGAGGGTTGAGATCAGGTCAATGAGTATTGACAATCCACTTCAGCGCCAGGGAAAAGACATCCAATCATAACCCACGAAGACAGGAGGTCTAAACCACACAGTGGGGCCCACATAGCCCCATTGGCCAAAGAAGAAAGACCACACGTAACCCCCTCATAGATCTCGCAATACCATTAATAATATTTACTTTGATCGTGCGAGAGGTCATAATTAACCCCGTTATTAAAGACCATCGCCAGTGAAGAGATGGCCATACGTCACTACCAACACCTCAGGAGAAACCCACACATTCGTTCATGCTAGATGGCGACATCTCACAAAAATCGCACCACTTTGGTGATGCTAGCAGGAAAACCTGCGAGGTCGGCGAGAAACGGCCTAGATCAAAACCTGCGATCGGACAGTTCGCCAGACTTCAGATGAAACACTCAAGTGGGACCGGCCAGTGAAACCCCTGATGGTATGAAAACATAAGTCGTCTTGGCAGAAAGACTAGCAAGCCAAGTGAAAGGGGCCGGTAAAGACACGACCCAAGAGGGATAAAACCTCACTTAAGTTACCAGTTACCCTCGATAGTAAGTCATTGTTGAAACATAAAAAGAGGGTTTTCAAAATTCGATAATTAAAAACACCATGGGTAACTTTGAAACCCCAAAACTCTAGCTCGCATCACTAAAAATTGAAAGTCCCATCAGTGGCTCCGACTGGGGATGTATGCCCCCTGTGGGCATAGCAAGAATCTAGAATTTCCGGTTTCACAGACCTCATTACTGAATTACACAAGCCCTTTAACAGATATATTACCTTGTTCTGTAAACTAGACCTGTGTATACAAACTTGGTAGCCCCAAGCCACCAAACAAGAGAAATCAAGGTCTACCCCTATCAGAAACAAAATTCTCTATTTTCTGACGCAAAAACAGCTTGTAGCATTCACTATCTGATGTTTTGAAACTCATGGGATAACCAATACCTTTGAGAATACTATGGTGGCTACCCATACTCTATCCCTGTACTAATTTAATCAATGCTTTGCCCCACCATTTTAAGAGCAACACATGACCATGATAATACTTCACCTTATCTTGCTCCTGGTCATATTTCATAGGATGTTGGCTTAACTGTACCAGGAAATGGAAACTTCCATAACTTACCTAATCCATAACATCATCTATTCTGGTACCATCAGTTTGTGCATTGAACTGAAAGTTGTCATATAGAAGGGTGTGCATGGTATCCTTACTTCCATCACCTAACAAAGATGATACATAGCTCCAGGAATTTCCTTCTTGAAATTTCCTATTCAAGTTTGGTTGCCACTCTATGAAATCTGTCAATTGGGAGTACACTAGGGCATTACAGAAGTTAGTAGTATTGGCTACATCATTCTTCAGGGAATGCACAAACACATTCATCTCCGGCCACTCCATATACATCTTTTCTTGTACTGCTTCATTCATTTCTATATGAAAACTCTCAGAGACAAGTTTAAAAGCATCAATTTCACCTTGATTAGAAAAGATAGAACAATACGTTATAGCTTCCTTGTACTCAACACTACCTGTTGAATATGTTGATTTATAAGTGAATATTTCAGCACAATCTGGAAACCTTTTACTGACCCCATCAATGCCAGAAGGCAATAACACATCCATCTCCACTTCACATAGATATTCAGGAAAGACCATAGTACCAATGCGTTCATTACTATAATGGCTACCTCCAATTGTACTCTTCTGACCACACACATCATTATCCTTAGATTGTTCAACATTTATACAGCTTCCCTATTCCACTGCTAATATATCTGGGGCACACTCCAGATATACATCATCTGACAATTGTTCTTTCACTTGGAAACAAACATGGGGCTCTTCATTCCCACCCAACTCCAGTAAAAATAAAAACTCAGTTGCATTCTCAGTACTGCAATCATTACCCTTAAAATCATAATCACTAGCTTGCAATACAATCTCAGTGACATGAGAATCACAATTAGGATTAGGAAACACAATAGGTGTCTCATACAATCCTACATCATTTTCCCCCTTAATTTATTCAATATTCATGCAAAAAAATTGTAATGAATGAGCACTACCTTTATTTTGTGTAGATGCATTCCTGGCCGATTCTTCAATCTATATCCATTGAATCACTTGAGCCAAATTAGCAGGTTTCAATTCCTCTGGTAAAGAACTCAGTCCTGGTTCATATAGTTCACAAAATAAATCAATGCATTCATAATCATTAGGTCTTTGATCTATAGGAATTTGTATTAAGATTCCCAAAAATCTCAAGAAAAACTCATATGGCGATTCCTTCTCTTGCCTTCTCATATCATATAGTTTTGATACACAAGAAACTTGATCATCATCACTCATATTGGACTGAGTTTCAACTTGGGTCCCATTATCATCCAACTACATTGGTGGAGTTATAACAACTCTAGTAAGAATTTTATCATCATCAGTTTTTTGAGTAGCCGGTTCTGACATTCTATTAGTACTGGTTAAGCTAGGGTAATCAATACTTATAGTCAGATACCTCTTCATCATTGAATATTTCATATTATTCTCGATTTCCATAGCTAGTTGGTATGGTTGGTGCATAGTAGTAGGCTCTTTATCCCTTAATAAAAAACTCATCCTCTTGTTGAAAGCACCAAGATACACAACCAAGCTTTCAGCCTCATTTGGTCTTATTTCTTTAGGGATTTCCCTTAAAGCTCTTGAAAACCTGAGATTAAAATACGGGACTAATTCCTCCTCTTGTATGTGAATTCCCATAGATCCTTTTCTCAATGTGTTGGGATTGATTCTTTCACCAAATTGTTCCATAAAAGCCATCACCAACTGATTCCATGAATTAACATAAAAGGCAGGTAGATAGGAAAACCAATCCCTAGCATCACCTTTGAAGGATTGCACAAATAGTTTCATGACAACATCCTCATGACTGATTTCATAATCACCCATTACATCTACAAAATGTTGTAAATGCTTAGAAGTCGATTCTGCAACTTGCCCTGTATATTGAGGCAAATACTTCCTAATTTTCTTAGGAATTGAATTAGGGTAATCACTAATACCACTAAACATAAAAGGAATATACATTTGAGTTACAAAACTCCCTAAAGGGTTTAATACAACGTGCTCCTTTTGCATATTTATGTCTAACCTTAAACATGGGAGACTACTCAACAACATATAATTATCAGGCACATCACTTATTATCGCAACCAGGAGTTTATTAATAACTGACAATAACATTCCTTGCTTTCCAAGATTTTATGCAATACAAACATGTTTCATAAATCCTTTTACATGTTGCACTACTAGAAGTATGGTAAAACCAATCATTGTTCCCTTTTTTATGCTCAACATATAATTTGGAACCATTTTTATCTTTAATCAAAAACACCCATTATCACTAGAAATAGTGAACTATTTTAGTTTTGATGAAATACCTGGTAGTTGTTTACAGCATGTATCAACCTCTTTTCCAGATTGTAAATAGCACAAATCTAGGACTACTCCTTCATTTATTCACTGGTTCTTCAGACAGAGTCGCCACCTCATCAACAGAGGACAATATTTTAGAAAACTTTGACATTTTGTTCTCTAAATTCTGCTAGATTATGGGTTTCACTACCCATTACAGATTCACACCATACCATCAGTAATATCTTTCACAATCATAATCCATTACCGTGGAAGTCTAACACTTATCTTCGCGTCGAACAACAAGTTCTAGATAAGCACCTCCAACCCCTATGGTTCCTCTATCTTCCTTCTCTCTCTCTTTTTTTTAAAAATTTCTCAGAAGTTCTCCCCAATAAAATGATCCTTCAATGAATAACTCTAGAACTCTTGAATCCTTTGTTTACAGGAAACCATAGACCACAAAATTATCAGGATTATTTTGAACATGCCTCCTTTCGCTTGGGTTGAAAACATTGACTGTGTAAATTCAGAACAACATATCATTTAATATGACTCTATACCAGGACCGGTCTGCAACCAAAACCACTGAGTTTTTTCCCCAGCAGAGTCGCCATTATGTTGGTGTTTTTTCCCACATAGAGATTGTAGTTCTCTAAGAGGTAGCCAACCTCTATTGTGGATGATTGCAAAAGGCTAGTGGCCAACTAACGAGAGTTAGTTAAAGACTGACCTCTCCTACACTTTTGGCTCTGTAGGACCAAGGTGGGTAAACCTCAATGTATTCATAAGAATGTCTTATAACTGGTAAGAATACTTTCTGTATACAGATTACAATCCCTACACACTCAAGGGGATAGTCATTATTCTTGGTATTGGCATACCAGAGAATAATTACAAGCACCAAAGAGCAACGGAATTGACCAACTCAAAGCAAGAATTACTTCCCGTAGGAAGATAAGGTTTAATATGGGGTTATGTTCAACACTTGGATCACCATGCTTAGAACTACAGTCTTACACCAAAGAGAAAGGTTGCAAACATTATTCAGTGCCTCGTCCATTGGGCAACGAAGTCATACAAAGTATAATTTTGATACTGTGAACTTATCTTCATATAGCCTTACTACTATGAGATATTTCAAGATATTAAAATAGTACTTCTTAGCGAATCCTGAGCATATACAACCATGAACATGTAATTTAGATTTTCAAGCATTTGATTAACTCATTAAGTTAAAGCAAGAAAAGAAATTACACTTTCAATTAAACAATGAAACTAAAGAGAGAAACCCTTGATAAATCCATTCATAATCCATGGCACACACACAGGAGAGCAAACCATTTTAATTTTATAGATTTCTTTCGATATTAGTAATTAAAAAGAATAGCATACTAACTTTATACAAATCCCCACCCGGGATGATTTCCTGAACCACGTTCACAACATTCCAACATTTAAACTAACTGTACAGACTCCACGGTTTCAGACCCAAAATTCTAACCCTACAATGAGCCATGAAATCTCCTTTATATAACAGGAGAGCAACAAGCATTAGGCTACATTGTTAGTAAAAAATTGAATTTCAACCTAAAGTGAAACTCAAATTCACATTCCTTATCATTCGATAACATCGTGTATGATCAAAGGAATAAAAAATAGTTACACAGTAACTAGTCGAGGAACAAAATTTCATGCAAAGAACATGCACGTCCACGTCCACATGATGAAACAGTAGGAAAAGACACGTCCAACAAACCCACCACCGGTAACCATCAAGAAAACACACGGCCCCGGTATAGGCAACCGCTTCGAGTCCACGCCTAAGACAATGACGAAACCACCTTTCCCATACCAGCCTTGTCAACACAACCCCTAACAACCAAACTCGGTGGCAAAGCAGTTACAGGTTCAACTGCTAGGACCTCTTCATTTACTCCCATGAGCTTAGTTAAGGTGGCCAAGTAACACCGGCAATCCGAATTAGTGTCAGTTTCATTACCATCAGAATCAGATATGACCACAGGGGACGAGCAGCGTATTAGCTTCTTTCCAGTATTCCTAGTACCCCTGGGCACTATGGGAGTAATTGGCTCCATCACGACCGGCAACCTTCGGGCTCCCAGCCTCACACTCTTGCATTTAGTCGATTTATCCATAGAGAAAAAGGGCCTTACAATGCACCGGAGAAGAAACCTTCCTACACAACAACAAAAGAAAATGCGATGCTAATTGCACGTAACTTAATCAACATTTATAGAATGGCTTAGTGTGCAGGATATAATTGCCTGAAAGTAATTCAAGCACTTGAACAATTAGGGATTAATACAGCCATGAGTGTTTTCAGTAGGATGGCACTGTTTGCACGCCGGAGAAAAATAGGAGGAGATCCTCTAGAGAAGGAAAATCTATGCCATTAATGAAACAAGCAACAACAAGGCAGTATATGCCACACAGACGAATCGCACACCCCTCCTTTGAATTTGAACCACTGATTCAAAACACATCTGGTGAATCAGAGGGTTGAGATCAAGTCAATGAGTATTGACAATCCACTTCAGCACCAGGGAAACGACATCCAATCAAAACCCACAAAGACAGGAGGTCTGAACCACACAGTGGGGCCCATATAGCCCCATTGGCCAAAGAAAAAAGACCACACGTCACCCCCTCGCAGACCTCGCAGTACCATTAAGATTATTTACTCCGATCGTGCGAGGTGTTTGAGAGGTCATAATTAACCCCGTTATTAAAGACCATCGCCAATGAAGAGACGACCATATGTCACCGCCAACACCTCGGGAAAAACCCACACATTCGTTCATGCCAGATGGCGACATCTCGCAAACCTTGCACCATGTTGGTGACGCCAATAGGAAAACCTGTGAGGTCGGCAAGAAACGGCCTAGATCAAAAGTTGCGATCAGACGGTTCGCCAGACTTCAGATGAAACACTCAGGTGGGACCGGCCAGTGAAACCCCTGGTGGTATGAAAACATAAGTTGTCTTGGCAGAAAGACCGGCAAGCCAAGTGAAAGGGTTCGGTAAAGACACAACCCGAGAGGGATAAAACCTCACTTAAGTGACCAGTTACCCTTGGTAGTAAGTCACTGTTGAAACATAACAAGAGGGTTTTCAAAATTTGATAATTAAAAACACCATGGGTAACTTTGAAACCCCAAAACTCCAGCTCGCATCACTAAAAATTGAAAGTCCTATCACAAGGTTTCCCTTTCACCCTAGATGATCCTATATAACCTTGTAGGCTCCACCTCCTTTCCCAATACTAAATACTCTAAACAATTACAATCCAGTCCATCCCAATCAAGAAAAACATCAAATGATTTCTTTTGGGAATTTCTTAAGGGACTGATAACAAAGGATCTTAATCTCCAATACCCAAATAAAGTTATGTCATCCCATCATATCCCTAATCCTAAGCTATATAAGCATCTCTCATCATCATGCACTCCATCACTTATCAATCTCACTCAAGCAATTCATATTCAAAATCCATTATTTTCATGCCAACATTCGAAGTTGAACAAATAATCCCATATCCTTATCCAAACTCACATCCCATTATTGATCTAAGTCAAGATCAACGTACAAAGCATGAAAAAAGAGATCTAAAATGAATCAAGATCAAGTTACAAAGAAAATCCCCATAGATGATGATGAAATCAATGTTAATCAAATATTTAATCAATATCCTATCTTTGATCTTGAAATCCAAGCTTATCCAATATTTAATCAAGATCCCATTGATGATTATGAAATCCATAAATAATATAATATTTAATCAATATTCTATCTATGATCATGACATTCAAGATGATCCAATATTCATTCAAGATTTTGCTATTGGTAAATAAATCCAAGATGATACCCTCATCTACTCCTATCCCATCCATGATCACAAAATTAAAGTTGATACCATCGATATTCCAAAAACCTCCATTTCCCAAGATGAGACATTGGACTCCCTTAGATAAATAGATAATAAAACAAATGACATGGATCACATAAAACATGTTAATAAATAATCTACTATGGATCACATTGACATTTCAAATGATCAAATGATGACAAGAGTGACTAAGGATAAAGACACAATATCATATAAACTAGGATCATCTACTTTTATCAAATTAGGATATCACAAATGATAAAAAAACAAACATTGATGGTTCTCAAATCACAAAGATGAGTTATCAACTTTCATCTAAAATAAAAATACATCTACCAAAGTATGTAGTATCAAGGAAAGGGATTAGGCTTGCATGAACAAGGAATTTTACAAATAGTTAAACACTTTCTTACAAATCTCAAATTTCAAGGTATCAACTATTCATCAACTAAGAAATCTAATGATGTTAGTGGTACAACAATTATATTAGGGTAATATCTTTTGATGCAAGCATCAAAATAGAACTCATGTATATTCCTTACCATAAGGTTTCTTTTGACACTCCTTCTAGCAGCACAATAAAACATCAATCCCAATTACTTAGAACCCACTAGTTGTGACAAAAAATAAAAAATATTACAAATAAAAAGATCAAAACCAAAATTTCAAAATATAATAAATCTAAAAATTAAAGTGGACACATGAGTTCAAAATAAATCTTAAGAAAATTGGAACAAGTGAATCCAAGAATTCAAATCTAATAGTTAATAAAAGTATGGAGCCATGAGAAAAAAATATATATCTCAATGTGCATATTTGGATCAGGCCAACTCTTATGACAATAAGGATCACAATAAAATTTGGATGGGTTGTATACAAGTGTCATGATACTGACAAGATAGCTCCTCTATGCAAGTCGCTATTAACATATAATGGCACCAACTTCTACATCAGTGCCATAAAATGGACTAAAATAGTTAATGATTATTCGAAGATTAACGCCATTTAAAAATACCAAAAAAAAAAACAAAATAGTAAAGAGAAAAATCTCCCTTTGGTTAAAACCACTTCAATGGTGACTTCGGATAATCATCATCATGAAAATGTGACAAGCCAACATGATGTTTGACAAATAAAAAAATAAAAGAGAAATAATTCTTCTAATAGTGAAAACCATTATTATTGCACTTTGGATGAGTACCATGATGAAAACTTAGGAAACAAGTTCCATGCATAAGATCAATTATCTTTGTGTACCATTATACTTTGCAGAAAGTTCTCTCAATTTTATCATACCTTATTTCATGGCATTATCATCTGCTCATCCCACATTATTTCCATCCATAATCCTTACCCACCTTGATTTGTATAAGGACTAGGGCACAAACTTAAAAAATGCTTGGATAAACTCTTGACATGTTTGTCCTTTGGTCACAAACTATCCAATATCATGGAATTTCCTATATTACACTATCAAACTTCATATCATAGAGAAAACATAGAATTCCTATGTTACATTTTCCTTGGATATCATATCCTAAATATTCCATCCAATAATCCTCACGAATCCTATCCACCACCTAATGATCCTCCCGTACTAGACTTGGTTCTCCCTTGTCATCAATTTCAAGCCTCCAATCCAATCCAAATATCCAAACATCTCTCCACAATCTAACCGATCCTAAAAGTAGCTCATCCAAATGCAATAATCCGAATCAATACAATCTAACTATACAATCTAGTGCATCATCCAAAACATCCATTGGTTTTGTTCCCAGTTTGGCTACAAACCTTGATACTTTTTATTCACATTATCACCATCAAGATATGTCTTTCCCTATCCTGACATTATTTTTTGGATGTGTCCTTCCCACATCATCATCAATCAATCGATAAATTTTTAGCATGACTAGTCCATTAAGATCATGTTTTCCTTTAAATTACTATGGATTCTTTCATCTTTCTTGTGTTTTCATTTATTTGCATTTATCATGCTCCTTGAAGTATATTTCTATAGCAAGATCATGGTATTTCATATCATGGTGTTTGATGGTATATGTTTGGAGGTGGTAAATTTTCTTCTAGGTCAATGCATAAATTGGATACGATATCACCTTTGTCTTATATATCCTAGTGCATAACATTCATTTGTTGGTGTGAATAAATGTCTTGTACCTAGTTAATTCATTCACTAGGTAATTAGGGGACATATTCACATGTTAAGTTTACTTAGGATATAAGGTTCTTCTAGAAATATTATATCTAGAACTTATCTTATCTTTGCATCATTTCCTAGGTAGTTAGCTAGTTGTCACATGTAATAGGATTAAGACACATGTCTCAATTCTGTTGCATTTTATCTCTCACCTTTCATATATTTAAGCAAGGCAACATATGTACTTTTCCATATTCAGTTTGGCATTCTCACATCCTTAATGATAACATGATATTTCTATCATTTCCCTCTAGTGGAAGATATTTTGTCTTGCAGGTGATTCAGGGGAGTTTGAGGAGTTTATCATAAACTCCTACATGGTATCAGAGCATATATCAAGAAATTTTATATTCTTGCATGCTCTCTTGTAGAAGGTTTTCATTATTTCTATAGGTGGTCTTGTGTATTGAACTGATCTTCAGATCTTACATCATTTCTATATTAAATAAAGGTTTCTAAACTCAAAGTCAACATAACACTTCATCATTTCATCCATAAAATCTTTCTTTATTCCATCTTTATCATTTTCTTCTTTTATTTGCTATCTTCCACCTAATATTTTTCCACGCATCTCTTCTTTCAAGAGCTCACCCATGCCATTTTTGTACAAATAATCTCTTGAGGGGGCATCAATCATTTTAATTTGTAAATTGCCATTTCTTACTTGGGTAGGGAATATCATCATTTTCTTCATCTCTTCTAATTTTTTCTTCTCAACTACTTTTTTCATTATTTTAAACAACATCACTAAATGAACACTATCTCAAAGAGGAGAAAAATATAGACACTAAAATAACCCCTCTGGTGATCACTAATTACTATATTAGCATCATTAATTGCCATTATCGTTATTATCAAATTTATTACCACTATAATGATTTAATTGAATAATAATCTTTTATTCAATTAATATGAGTTAATTATTCATTCAAATAAATCAATAAATCACAACCTAAGGAGATGGTGAATGGATAATGAAGGAAATCAAGAAAAACATTTTCAAAAGAAAACACACCCAAAACAATAGATCGGTGGAGCTATTTCTAAGAAATTATATCATAATAGTTAGGAGGAAATGGTGAGGTAAGTTCTTAGTATATGCTTATGCTCGAAAAATGTGGAATTACATGGTCCTCAATGCCATCAAAGCCTTCAATAAACAACTGAATAGTGGAATTTTGAGTGGGATTTTGACATCCCTACAGTAAGGAGAAGCGAAAATTTAAAACAAGAAGTAACACTTGAATGGAATAACAAGAAACACAATGGAAGTCTAGTGAGCTAGTAAAAAAAGGAAAATATTTAATGGATGGAGGTTAGATAATGTTGATGGTCATGAACCCTTATTATAGTAACTTTTATAAAATTTACTAATTTTATGTTTTGAGCTATAGGAATGTATAGTCTTTTCCTTCTTTTACTAGCTCAACTAGTGATTATTTTGTGTTTTCCCTCCTATTAAAAATTCTATAGATGCCATCATTCTTTCATCAAATAAAAAATCTCTAATTCTTTATGAAAGTCTATAATTTCAAAATCCACTCTCATTAATGAGAAATTGTGTATAACAAGCTTGATCTTGAAGTTTGCACTGAAAATGGTAGATAGAACTTGATTTGTTTATATGTGTTTTCAACTCTTTATTTTCAGCTATTATATAATGTGAATAAATGACATCTTAACTAAGTACAAAATCCAATAAAAAGGAGAAACCGATGCAAAAATATGAAGTGCCATCAAATATGGAAAAGTTTTACAATCATAGAAAGCTTGCAAACCTAAAAAGTCCGCAATATGTGAATAAATGGCATCTTAATTGAGTACAAAATCCAATAAAAAAGAGAAACCGATGCAGAATTATGAAGTGCCATCGGATATGGAAAAGTTCTCCAACTTGCAAACCTAAAAAGCCCGCGAAAGACAATAGGTACTTAATTGCGATGAATTTTGATAACAATTAATACAAATTATAAACTATGAATTAGATAATAAAAATTAATTATCAATTTTTAATTTAAAAAATAATAAACTATATTTTTTCGGGGTAATATATTGAAAATTAAGTAATTGTTTAAACAAAGATGATATTAAACTCTTAAAAGAAAAATGTGTTTTTTCGGGTTCACGGACAACGGCTCTGAATGACTTGGTGTTAGCTCTTAAAAGCATGGCTTGCTTTATTACCGTTTAAAAAAGCTGTTATTAGCCTAAGCTTGGGATTAATGGCCAAGATCCTTACGCACGCGCAGAGCATTTATCTTGCAAGTACAATTCCATCAACGCCCTTCAAGCCTGGCTGGATCTGCAGCAGTCCCGTTCAGTGGTGGTGGTGTCTTTCGGCAGTGAATGTATTCTCACCACCCAAGAGCTCGCTGCACTGGCGCTGGGCTTAGAAGAGAGCGAGCTTCCATTTCTCTTTGTTCTTCTCCACCATATGGCTGCTGCGTCGCCCCAGAGCTTTGTGGGTTCGATTCCTGGCTTGTTCGGTGATTCGCTGGTGAGTTTGCAGTTTTTAAGCCTCGCCTACAACAATTTATCAGGACCCATTCCGAAAAGTTTCTCCAGTTCGAATATAAAGACACTGTGGCCGATTGATGTTGTGGCTGGAATGAGCATGCTTGAGCAACTGTGGCTTCAGTCCAATGAGTTTACAGGCCCCATTCCTGACCTCATCAAGCTGACGTCTCTGCAGGATCTCCGTCTGCGGGACAATAAGTTCCTTCCAGTCTGAGCAGCCTTCTCTCGCTGCGCAACATTTCACTGATCAACAATGCCTTGCAAGGGCCTTATCCTTCTTTTCCCAATACGGTAGAAGCGGAGGTTGGAGGCGACACCGAAAACAGCTTTTGTCTCCCTACTCCAGCAAAATGCGATGATAGGGTCAGTGTTTTGCTGGAATTTGCCAATGGCGTAGGGTATCTCTTTGTTCTTCTCCACCATATGGCTGCTGCGTTGCCCCAGGGCTTTGTGGAGCGCACGCAAGGAAGAGGACTTTTGGTGACGGAATGGGCGCCTCAGTTGCACTTTCTGAGCCATTCTTCTGCAGGAGCGTTTCTCACTCACTGTGGGTGGAACTCTGTGACGGAAGGATTGAGGTTTGGGGTGCCATTTGTGACTCTTCCCATGCATCACGAACAGGGCTTAAATGCTAAGCTCATAGCCCGCGAACTCAAGTTGGGGGTGGAGGTCTGGAGAAATGAAGAGGATGATTCTTTTTCCAAGGAAGACGTCAGTAAGGCTGTACGTTATCCAACTGATGGAGTTTTGCAAGCCACCCAAGAACAGAGCCTGAGAAAGAATTTGATGACAAATCCAGTCTCTCCATATCCCCAAGCTTCTGAACCAAAGAAGGAACGAGTTCGGCCAAGGAATTGTTTGCCACACTCAAAAATCTTTAAATCTGTAAATAGATCAAGATAAGTAATGTTTTTTTATCTGGAATTTGAATTCATGTCAATTTTAATTGTTTGTATGTACGGTTCTCTCTTCTGAAAAGATTTTAATTGAAACTTTTATTTCATAACTTTGTTAATGTTCTGTTTTGACTACCATTCTATTTTTGTTTGGCATAGCCATGCCTCCTCTATTTTTCTTTTGCTTGTGAGATATATTTTTTTAGGTTTGATTATGTGTTTCTCCTTTGTATTCTTATATTTTATGTGTAGATTTTCTTTTTTAAGTTTTATTGGTTTTGATTTTTTCTGGAAATTTCTTTTGTGTTTTGTTTTGTGGGTTTTGTCCTGAATGGCTGCTTGTACTCGAAGCTCTGCATTACTGTTGATTGTTTTTAAGCGGGTCATCGTCAAATTTACAAGATCCCTAACAGATGTACTAATAAGATTGTGGGTTTCGTTTGTTGTAGCGATGCGAGTCCGCTCAATCCACCTCCAAAGAGGAATGCACATTTATTTTGCAAGATGCTTACTGCACTCAGGCAGGCTTCTCTATTCTCAGAAGGTACGTTGATGAATGCCTTCCACCTGTGGTTAGTTATCCAACTCAAATATGCGATTGATGGGCGTTTTAGACATATTTTTCGAGGTGGGTATCATTTTTTTACTTTATATTGTATGGTCTTTCCTTTCTGTAGGCTCTTTTGGAATAGCAATTTTTCATCCATTAATTATAGTATATCTTCAAATAGGTGTGATTTTTAATTTGTATACCTTATATTTAGCGCATGATATATGATTCTGATACTGAGGGGTCAAAAATCAGTAACAATTTTGGTACCCAGAGGGAGATTGCCATTTTCCTGGTGTGTTAGAACTTCAGAAGCATTTATTATGATACCTTGCGCTGCTAGACTACTGTAGATGTTAGTATTAAGGCTCTAGAGGTCTTAAGTCCGCTTCAGATCAGGATTGTTATTTCTTTTGATCTGGAAGCTCTTAAATGCTCAAATTACTGCACTTGGGTGTTCCCATGATATGGGCCATTAACATTAGTTTGGTCACCTGTTTTGATTTTTTTAGGTAGGTTGGTCTAAATCTACGAGCCAAGCATCTAAATGAATTGTTTAAAAGAGTTTTCATGCATTGTATGGTTAGACTGACTGAGTTTGTAATATTCTGATTTAGATCGAGTTTTCATTCATTGTATGTGTCCACAACTTCTGGAGGTTCTCCTTCAAACATTATATTGACATTTTCCTTGTGCTTAAGGCTCTTTATCATGGTTTGCAACTCCATCTCTAGAATTTGTAGCTTTATTTGCCCAATGTTTTGTTTTATCTGTACAAATGAGCAATAATCTCCAGTACTACACTTGTCATGCAGTTTAGGCAAGTTTGGGATTAACTCACAAAAGTTGCAGCTGCTAATATTCTCATAGGCTTGAGTTGCATCTCACTGATTTTTGAAATTCCTGCTTGATTATAGTAATTCTCTGACTCCTCAAGGTTCAATATGCAGATAAACTCTGGTGGCAATTTAGCCCACTTGCTTCCATAATAACTAAGTAGAACTACACAAAAACATACGAAAGTCAGAAGCAACTGCATATTTGAGAACTCAAACGCACCTATGTTTCAGAGATGTAACGGATGGAAGACTTCTTTTGAGATATGAGAAACGTAGCTGAATTTATGTCATTGTTGTTTAAGAACGCATTTGACTCAAAATCATGTTCTCGGGCAAAACCAAACATGAAGTCCTTGTGATTATTTAGTGTTAGTTGATCTTTATTTGATAGGTAACATTAAGTATTTTTTATATTAAGGCTTTGCGATATTTAAGTTGCCTTGTCTACAACATTGAATGCAAATCCTTGTGGACCTGGGACTATGAGCTAGCATTAAAACAGTATAAATTTATAACAAAATAGCTTATCACATTACATAGAGAATATGTTTGGTCCATTTGTACAGACACAAAAGAGGCTGGATAAAAACTTGCTATGCTCCTCTGCATAAGGGAAATAATGGTCCTATCAACCTTCATGTTACTACAAATGGAGTTTAAGGATGACATTTGGAATGGTTCCATCAAGCTTTGTATTGATATAGAGTTTGAAGGTGTCATTTGGAAGGCCACTTGGACAGAGAGGTACGGGTAGAGCAATTGTTTGAGACATGTTCTTGTGAAAGGAGGTGTGAGTTTGGATACATTATTGTGAAAAGAGGATAATGTTTCCAAACATTTAAGCTTCCTTGAAGAAGTAAAAAGCTAGGAATGACATATCACTCAAGAACTCTTGACTAGATATGCTAGGAGTAATGTCACCCTATGCTATTAACCAGATTTGAAACAGTGTTGGTCTTGGAACATTGTATAATTGGTCCTACACTGTTTGCACTAGAGAAACATCCCCTAAGATTTGTCATACATATTCTGATAAATCTTTGCTATTCCTTAGATGCTGATTTTCCTTTCTCTGGACATTTTCATTAGTTTCCTGCTCCTTTGTGTCTTTCACCTTTTCACAATCTCCCACACCCTTTTAAGTCTTTTCTTGTAAAATGTTTAGTTTAGTTATTATATAGATTTTGCTGCATTTTGCTTGTAATATATCTTTGCACTAAAATTAGGAAAGGTCTTGTCTGTTTGTTACTTCTATATTTTCGTCCTCTTAAAGCAATAGAATTTTAAGAAGTCAATGTTGGTAATGGTTGTATAGGTTTTTGTACCACATATTTACACAAGGTTAAGAAGCAATTCCATGTAAAACGAAAGGCAAGGAGTAAGAAAGATTTCATCATAATATCTACGTTGAGCAACAGTAAATAATGTTACAATAACGTTGTTAAGAATATCTGCTATCGAAAACAACATCTGTTTCCTAGATATAGTCTTAAAAATTACAGTACTATCCATGAAATTACTGTCTGCCAGGTAAAATCTACAATTTTATCATTATGTGGTACTAGCTAGTCCTAGTATTGATTGTTTAGGATCAAATTATCAGACATATTGTGGTATAGTTTGCATCATGTCTCATGCTTGGCCCATTATCTCTGACTACAAATTCTCACAACATCTAAGACACAAGCTGAAGCCGTTGAGTCCTTATAATTTTGAAGTAGTGAGTCTGAAATGATTCTCATCTTGTGATTTGAATGATTAACACTGTAGAATTTACAATGGGGGCATTGCTTGATAGAGTCTGAAGAAAATGGACTGTAGATTATTCATTACTTGTATGCAGTGACTTGACTGACTGAGTCTTTTAGAACTAATTGTAAGTGGGATTCCAAGCACAATTATTAATTTTGAAAATGATTTACAAAATTATTTCGATCAGCTAAGTAATGTTCGTCCTTTTCGTCACTTGCAGCTAGTCTCTACTGATATATTTGTCGGCCAGTCCAAAGAAGTCATCGTTCTCATATACAAAATGTTATTTAAGAATCTCGAGTCACAAAAGTATTCACTTTAATAAATTTTCTTAAATTTTCTTGTGATTCGCAAATTCCCATCCTGCCTTCCTCCCTGCAATCTCGTGTCGATCTCCCATCTCCCTCTAATCGACATTTCACAATTTCCAACTGACTTTAATGGCTGGCTTCAAAACAATCCTTGCTTAGCGGCGGTCAGAAAAGCCTGCAAAGAATGGGGGGTTTTCTATGTCGGAATTCCAGCTGATCTTCTCCAACAAGTGGAGTTCCAAAGCAGAGAGCTTCACCATGTTGAATTTACCAGAATCCAAACTGTTGAGGTAATGTTAATTTCGAGGGTTTATGTTTCTTGTACATTTCAAATATAAAGATGAAGATGTGTTGAGTGCAGCGCAGAGCATCTTTGTCTTTGTGAGTTGTAAAAGACTGGTGGCTGGAGACGCTTTCATATTTTTAAGGTTAGATAACTCACTTGTTCTTAACATTTTTAATATGTTCATATATGCCTGGTCTTTGTGGTTCCAGTTATGTTCATATGGACATGGTAGATCTACTATGAAGAATTTTAATACAAGTATTGAAAACTGATTATTTTTGATATTGCTGATCTCAGGGGTGAAGATGGAGAATTAAGGGTAGGGGTAAGATGAGTCATGAGTCAGAGATATTTGGCTATCATAGATAGAATGAGAAGTGAATTTTTGTAGAGTGACTCCTAGAATTTCTCAATTGTTATTGCAGTCAATGTAAATCAATTTTAATTTGTAAACTGATATGTAAATCGACTTTTTATTTAATAAAAAGAATTATTTGAGAGGGGTTGAATTGGCCCCTCTCGTAGGACTGTAAGGAATGGTCACTGGCCATGATCATTCTTTTCAGTCTAGTGTCTTTGTGTTGATATTTGTATTATTTTTTATTTCATCATATTTAACAATTTGACATTTTTGTTGTAGTTCATGATTTAAGTATTATAATATCTTCTAATTATAATGTAATCCAATAATATTGTAATAATTAGTCTTGTGTTATTAGAAGGTTGTAATTTAAACATGTTTGTTTAATGTCTTTTAATTTGGGAATTCATTAAGTGTTTGTGTGTGTTGTGTGTTTGAACATTGATACGAAGTGTGAGTTTTAATTTGTAGTCATTTTGTTTGCATTTAATGTTTATATGAAGTGTGTGTTTGAGCTTTGTTGTGTTTACTTTATGCTTGGTTGAACTAATTTTGTGTGACATTTATTTTAACTTACTCATTTACTTTGTGTGTGTTGAACTTCAATGTTTACATCATGTTGGTTGAACTAATTATATGGCATGTGTTTATATTTTGAACTTTCAAATTCATTTTATGTAAATTGTGTACTATCTTTAACATTCACTTATGTGTGAAGTGAATTAATGTTGCAAAAAGAATCTTTGAGTTCTTTCACATTCACTTATCTCAATGCTTAAACTTTAGCATTTGCTTAGTATATGTTTGAAGTGTGTGTTTGAACAAACTTTGTGTGAAATAAGTTTTAACATTTGCAACCATTTCAATTGTATTTGTACTTTGACATGTGTGTAGTTTGAACTTCATGTGTATGAAGATAGTACTAACTTTGATGCTCATTTTAGTGTGAAGTATGTTTGAACTTTGATATTCACATTTTATGTGTTTGTATTTTGACATGTTTGAATTTAAGTGTTTACTTTGTGTGTAGTTGAAGTAATTTTTTATGAAACATTTTTAAATTATGCATGTGTTCACTTTAGTGTGTTGGTACTTTGGTATGTTTGAACTAACTTAATGCATTTTTAAACTTTAGCATTTAATTTGTATATGTGTGAAGTGTGTGTTTGAAAACAATATGTATGAAATATGTTTTAATTTTAACAACCATTTTGTTGTATATGTGTGAAGTGTGTGTTTGAAAACAATATGTATGAAATATGTTTTAATTTTAACAACCATTTTGTTGTCTTTTTTATTATGGCATGTGTGTGTTTGAACTTTAGTATTTGCTTAATATATGTTTGAAGTGTGTGTTTGAACAAACTTTGTGTGAAATACGTTTTAACATTTGCAACCACTTCAATTGTATTTGTACTTTGACATGTGTGTAGTTTGAACTTCATGTGTATGAAGATAGTACTAACTTTGATGCTCACTTAAGTGTGAAGTATGTTTGAAATTTTATATTCACATTTTATGTGTTTGTATTTTGACATGTTTGAACTTAAGTGTTTACTTTGTGTGTAGTTGAAGTAGCTTTTTGTAAAACATTTTTAAATTATGCATGTGTTCATTTTAATGTGTTGTTACTTTGGTATGTTTGAACTAACTTAATGCATCTTTCAACTTAAGCATTTACTTTGTATGTGTGAAAGGTGTGTTTGAAAACAATGTGTGAAATATGTTTTAATTTTAACAACCATTTTGTTGTCTTTTTATTATGGCATGTGTGTGTTTAAATTTTAGCATTTGCTTAATATATGTTTGAACAAACTTTGTGTGAAATACGTTTTAACATTTGCAACCGTGAAAGGTGTGTTTGAAAACAGTGTGAAATATGTTTTAATTTTAACAACCATTTTCTTGTCTTTTTATTATGGCATGTGTGTGTTTAAATTATAGAATTTGCTTAATATATGTTTGAACAAACTTTGTGTGAAATACGTTTTAACATTTGCAACCACTTCAATTGTATTTGTACTTTGACATGTATGTAGTTTGAACTTTACGTGTATGAAGATAGTACTAACTTTGATGCTCACTTTAGTGTGAAGTATGTTTGAACTTTGATATTCACATTTTATGTGTTTGTATTTTGACATGTTTGAACTTAAGTGTTTACTTTGTGTGTAGTTGAAGTAACTTTTTGTAAAACATTTTTAAATTATGCATGTGTTCATTTTAGTGTGTTGGTACTTTGGTATGTTTGAACTAACTTAATGCATCTTTAAACTTTAACATTTAATTTGTATATGTGTGAAGTGTGTTTGAAAACAGAATGTATGAAATATGTTTTAATTTTAACAACCATTTTGTTGTCTTTTTTACTATGGCATGTGTGTGTTTAAACTTTAGTATTTGCTTAATATATGTTTGAAGTGTGTGTTTGAACAATCTTTGTGTGAAATACATTTTAACATTTGCAACCATTTGAATTGTATTTGTACTTTGACATGTGTGTAGTTTGAACTTCATGTGTATGAAGATGGTACTAAATTTGATGCTCACTTTAGTGTGAAGTATGTTTGAACTTTGATATTGATATTTTATGTGTTTGTATTTAACTTTGATATTCATATTTTATGTGTTTGTATTTTGACTTGTTTGAATTTAAGTGTGTTTGTACTCTGGTATGTTTGAACTAACTTAATGCATCTTTAAACTTTAGCATTTATTTTGCATGTGTGAAGTGTGTGTTTAAAAACACACAGTGTGAAATGAACAAATATTATGTGAAATTTGTTTTAACATTGAGAACCATTTTGTTTTGTTTTCACTATGGCATGTGAGTGTTTACTGTAGCATTTTCTTGATATATGTTTGGAGTGTGTGTTTGAACAAATTTTGTGTGATATACGTTTCAACATTGGCAACCACTTCAATTGTATGTGTAGTTTTGGCATGTGTGTGTATGTTTGAACTTTCACATTCATTTCGTATGAAGAGAGTATTAACTTTGATGGCCACTTTATGGTATACGTTTGAACTTTGACATGTTTGAATTTAAGTGTTTACTTTGTGTGTAGATGCAATTTTTTGTAAAGCATTTTTAGATTATGCATGAGTTCACTTTAGTGTGTTTGTACTTTGGTATGTTTGAGTTAACTTAATGTATCTTTAAACTTTAGCATTTGGGCATGTGTAGGATCATGAAGGGCCAAAAAGTGGCAATAGGAAAAAGTAGCATTTTTTATTCACCAAAAAACACGGAAATTCTAAGTTGACTTTCTTTTGGGTAGGGTGTCAGTACATTGTTCCATAGCAATGCCCAAGCCTAATTTTTACAAATCGGATATTCGATTTTTAAAAGTATAAAAAATTGGGGTTGGGCAATATTCCCAATAGGAAAAAGTAGCATTTTTTTATTCACTAAAAAACACGGAAATCCCAAGTTGACTTTCTTTTTGGTAGGGTGTCAGTACATTGTTCCATAGCAATGCCCAAGCCTAATTTTTACAAATCAGATATTCGATTTTTAAAAGTATAAAAAATTGGGGTTGGGCAATATTTTAAAACATTTAAAAATGTATTGTGGCGGTAAAATTTTGGTGCCGCAAAATAGATATCCAATTTGTGGCACACATAAATCGAAGAGTAATTAGGAGGTGTAGGGTGGACAAGAGAGAGAGAGAGAGAAAAGAAGGAAGGGGAAGGAGGGGAAGGGATAGGGGAAGAAGGGGAGAGAGAG